>CM070511.1:4985719-5405289 GCA_036346375.1 Guadua angustifolia | reverse complement strand
AAATCGCGGATTACTGTTCACACATGATGCGCTATGGTCAATCCGACAGCTAGATCTCAGGAATTCACAATTTCTGAAGCATATATACTCTGTTTTGTTGAATCTGAAGCAATTATTTGAGTCCGAATTAGGGTGAATTTTTAGTAGATCAAAAATTTGATTTTAGCTTCCGCGCAATCATTCACCCCCCCTCTGATTGTCGTCATCCGATCCTACAAGTGGTATCAGAGCCGGTTTTGCTCTTCCATAGATCTTGACCGGTCTCGAGAGCCATGGCGACAGACAAGTATTCCACCAAGCCTCCAATTTTTTGTGGTGTTGATTTTCCTTTTTGGAAATCCCGGATGGAGTCATACATCACTGCCTGAAAGACCATGTGGAGGTCTATCCTTGTGTGTGATGAGTAATTGACAAGAGTTGAGGTTGGTTTGATATGAAATTGAGTTTGATTTGAATTGGATTTTCGGTATGAAGCAATTTGAGTGTTGGTTGCTTTTCCTAGTGCTACCCGCGTGGGGCGGTAGCATCGGACCATTGAGAGTAATTATGAATGATTAATGATTTTGGGATAATCATTGAATATATTTGTGGGCATTGCTATGTGAAAGGTTTTCCTTGTCTTTGATGGTTGCGTGGCGGCGGTGCTAGAGTCATGGTGAGGCGGAGGATGGCCGGGACTAGGCGAGGCGTCGGAGGTCGAGACGGTCGGGAGATCGCGGAAGATGACCGGAGGCGGAGTCGGGCAAGCCAAGAAGATAAGGAAAGGAGATGATGCTAGCTAGATGCGCGTGGATCAATGAGGGCCGTCGGATTGCGGTCTAGTTGATAGGTTAGCGGGTCTAGGTAGTGTGCTTTGAAAACCGTGCAAGAAAACCCGGTATGTGTGTGGGTTTTGGGTTAGCCCTTGCATGGCTGTGTGAGTGGGTCAATCCTAGCCCTTAGATGAGTGTCCTAGGGTTGAGGACTCATCCAAGGGTGGTAGGTGGCCCAAGAGTAGTATAAATAGGGGTGGAGGGTGGCCTCCTCCTTGAAGGTTTGAGTTGCTCCTTTGAGCTTTGCCCACATGAAGTGAGGCTTTGTAAACCTTCCACCAGAAATACAAAGAAATTTCTTTGCATCATTGTGAATTTAAATTCGCATTTACATTATGTCTTTACTTTCATAATTTAAATTCAGCATTTACATTACGCATTTACTTTCCATAATCTATATTCATGCAATTTGGATTTGCCTCCTCCTTCTAAATGCTGATCTTGGATGTTTTGAGTGTGTTCATATGGTTTTACATCTCTTTTGCACTCTTTGATTGAGTAGAGATCATCTCTTCTTTCAAGTTCCAGTTCTGTCCAGAACTTGTTCTTCGCGCAGCAGTTAGTCTTTGATTTTTAGAAAAATCTAGAAAAATCCTTCTGGAGTGATTCTTATTGGAGATTGTGCGGGACTCCTATACCCATCTTTAGAAAAAGTTTGGAGTCCACTGGTTTCACCGTTTGGGTGCTATGAAGTGAAAACCGAGCCCCAAATTTTCTGCCCGAAGTTTCTGACTGTCTGTGTTCATAGATTTATGATGATTTTTCTACTTTGCCTTTTGATCTGAATTTTGGTGGAGAGCTTCATGACTCATCTTCTCATAGGGAGAAAATTTCTCACAATTTTGTGAGCAGCAGAAACCCACCAACCTCCTGTTCAAATTAAAGACAGATTCTGGAAATATCTGCTTTTGCTTTTCTAAAAGAGACTTTTGTGTTTTGGCTTGATCTCTTTTAGAAAAGAAGTATTTGAATTGATTCCTCTTTCTTTTGGACACTTGACAACCAGGATTGTGATTGAAAAATCCCTCACATATTTTATGGATAATATCCATGTAAGCTAGGGATACACATTGTTGTCTAGTCGTTCGGTTTTTATGGTTTCACGATTTCCTTGCGCGATCTTTTCTCGGTTTTAGTTGGAGTATTTTGGGGAAAATTTATTTGCGACCATTCACCCCCCTCTGTTCGCCATCTCGATCCTTCAATTGGTATCGAGCGGTTTTGCTCTTTCATAGATCTTGACGGTCTCGAGAGCCATGGCGACAGACAAGTATTCCACCAAGCCTCCAATTTTTTACGGTGTTGATTTTCCTTTTGAAATCCGGATGGAGTCATACACTTGCCGGGGCTTCTGATATGGCGAAGGTGAAGCTCCCGTATGAGGTTCTGCCGATGAGAACGTCCTGGAGGCAATATGGGTGACGTTGAGGAAATGCTAAGGCGAGAACATTCTCATCTGAGGACTCGGTATGATGAGTATGATCGGATTTCTCACCTTCGATCCGCTCATGAGATTTGGGTAACCCTCGATGCTTACCATGAGGCACTACTCAAATCAAGACCGTGAGGCAGGATCAATTCAAGCGTGAGTACAACAAATTTGAACAACCTTTTGGTGAGAGTCTCGATGAGTGCTTTGGTCGGTTTACTAAGATTTTGAGCGACCTCGAGCGATTGGTTGTATATACCGACTCGGACAATGCTCGGCATTTCTTGACCTTTTCGACCTTCGGGTTTGGGAGATGAAGGTGACCACCATCAAGGACACCACGATTTGTCGACTCGACTCTTGGCGGGCTTTATTCCGCCTCAAGACTCATGAGATTGATGTCGTCTCTCGAAGAGCGAAATCTCGATCGATGGCTTTGGTCACCGATCCCATTGGGTCCTCTTCTGGATTTTCTCTTGACTTTGGTTTTCTCTCTCGCTCTTTGCGACATAGCGATGAAGTCTGGAACAATTTCGAGAAAATGAGCTTGCTCTTGTCGCTCGAAAATTTTCCAATATTTACAAGAGAATGAGAGAGAGGAAGAGAGGTGGCATGATCACTGCTTGAGTGTGGTGGCCCCAACCACATTGAGCTTAATCTAAACTGGAGAAGGGCAAAACGACGTCGGCGGTTTGGGCAAAACGACTACACCGACAAGAACGCAACAAAAGCCTCCGGTTCGTGAGCCGGCGAGAAGAAATACCGCAACTTCTCCAAAAACAAGAAGCTCTTCCACAGCGTCCTCGCGCGCCTCGGCGACATCAACCTCTCCGACACGGAGACATGGAGCGACGAGGCGAGGATGATCCGCAAGAGAAGAAAGGCGGTGGCGACTTCTCGGCATGTGCTTCATGGCAAAGCGCCATTGAAGTGGCGACTCCGAGGCTCTGATGACTTGGATGAGGTACCCACCTCTGACGAGTTAAATGATGCCTTTGCAAATTAGGCAAGTTTCATGCTAAGGCTAGGTCGAGGTGTTCGAGTTAGAAGGAGGTAGATAGATTGTCTCGGGAGTTAGCTTCACTTAAATCATGTTCCTCCCGAGACTCTGATAGTTGTACTCTCTGTGATGCTTTGCTTGAGGAGTTGGAGAACCTAAGGACCCTGCATGATAGTGTGGTTTCTGATCTTGAGGCTCTTAGGTCGAAGGATGCTAGCACATGTTCTATTGATCCTATTCCTATTGATGCTAGTTTTCTTCATACTCACACAACTGCATCTTGTGAAAATTGCCCTAAGCTACTTGCTGAAATTGATGCCATGGGTTGTCACCTTAGGAAGCTTTCTGCTAGAAATGATGAACTTGAATTGCATGCTTCTAAGGACCCAGTCAGCTCATGTGAGGGCTGTAAGCAACTAAAAATTGATAATGAAGCTTTGAATGCCAAGTGTGCGCAACTTGCTAAGGACTTACTAGTTAAGTCAGATAATGATTGCTTTACGTGTATTGGGGTTAAGGATGGCGTGGATAAGGTCCACATGAGCTTAGGAAGAAGATAAAGGCCAGGTTGGTAGAATTAGAAATGCTTCTTGTGCTTCTGTGAGTCTCTCAAATTTGAGGCAGTAGTGTATAGGGAACAATATGCACGCGTTGTTCAATCCTCTTCTTCTGGCTCTTCTTCTACTCCTTCCCTTGCTCTTCTTGTGCCTCTCTCTTAGGGAGTGTGAGTATCTCATGAGCACTCTTGAGAAATTTGTTGGAGGCAAGAAGAAGCTCAATCTCATTCTAGACGGTCCAAGGTTAGCAGATTCAATCAAGGTCTAGGATTTGATTACTTGGAGCACTGCAGGCGCATCCGCCTTCAGTTGTGCGTGCTTCCAAGAGTGGTGAGATTGTGGTTGCTCCCAAGGTGAGCACCTTTGTGTTTAGGTCTCTTTGGTGTGGTCCATGGGACTTGACGAGAAGGATGCTTCTCTGTTATACGCCTCTAACAAGGCAAAGTACACATGCACCTTCTGAAGAAGGATGGTCACCTAGTAGATTTCTGTTTTAAGGCGCCAAGATCACCGGCGTGGCGTGTTGCTGCTCTTAGGGGTATTGGGGTCATCCCAGACTCGAGTGCTCTAAAACGACCGCTTCTAAACGAGTTAGAAAGTCGCTCTGTTTTTAGGCGACATCGAGGACTCGGTTTTCATCTTTGTTGATCGAGTTTTAGTTACAGAGTTGCTCGTGGTGGATCTTTCGCCGTCCTCTTGATATTCCTCGTTTTTCCATCGAGGTAGATATCGCGGCGTGAGGTGTTCGGGTAAGAGATTTAGGCGACCTCGTTGGGATGGTCGGCCTTTGCACCACGACAGCCAAACCGATGTGACTCCTAGATCTTCCACTACTGTTGCTTCTTCCGATCTTGCTAGAGTTGGCGTCGAGAGACACTAGAGTCGATCTTCTTCTTTTGTGACTGGTACTTTGAGCGTCGTGTAATTGATATTGGGTTCCCAAGTCTTCACTTTATCGATCTTGAGTCTTCTTTTCGACTTGATCGGGTTAAATCGGATGGGGAAGGAGATGTTTGGATTGTTGACTCGGTTGTTCTCGCCATATGACCGGAGACTCTCGTTGGTTCTCTTCCTAGTCCGAGCCCCGGTGATGAGTTGATCACTTTTGGGGATGCTTCTTGAGTAGAGTCATTGCTAAAGGTACCGTCTGCATTAATGAAAATTTTATTCTTAAGGGCGTTGCCTTAGTGAGTAAGCGCAATATAATTTGCTTTACGTTTCTCGGCTTATCGATGACTCTTTCGAGGTAAGCTTTAAGAGCAATGCTTGTAGAATCCTCGATTCATCGGGAGGACTAGTTTGCGGGATCTCTAGATTTGGGAGAGTCTTTCGTGCTGATTTTTCTGTTTCTTACGGAGACTCTCTTGGTTTGTTTGATTATACGAGTCCGTGATCTCTCCTTCGGCATAGGAGACTTGGTCACATTGGTTTTGATCATCGACTAGAGTTAGCGACCGCGATCTTATTAAGTGGTTTGCCCAAACTCAAGATTGTCAAAGACTTAGTTTGCTCTCCCTGCCGACATGGCAAGATAGTTCTTGCTTCTCATCCTCCGATCCCGTAGTGATGGTGATGCACCAGACAGCTTTTACACATGGACCTTTGTTGGTCGGCTAGAGTCTTGATCGGCGAGGAGGAAGTGGTATGTCCTTGTCATTGTTGATGATTTTTCGAGGTATTCTTGGGTATTTTCATGGCCTCGAAGGATGAGACTTTTTCTCACTTGGGGGACTTGTTAGTAGGTTGTCTATTGAGCTCCCGGTGCATTACGAGCTATCTGTGATGATAATAGCCTGAGTTCAAGAACTCCTACTTTGAGAGTTTACGTGTGGAGTGCGGTTTGGAGCATCGGTTCTCTTCTCCCTCGTCCCTCGGCAAAATGGCGTAGTGGAAAGGAAGAACAGGACCTGGTTGAGATGGCGGGGCGATGCTAGATAGTCTGATACTCCTAGGAAGTTTTGAAAGTGAGGCTATAGCTCTTGCTTGTCATGTTTCCAATCGCGTTTTCTTGAGAGCACATTTGCATCGCACTTCTTATGAGTTGAGGTATGGGCGAAAGCCGGTGTTTCTCATTTTCGCGTTTTTGGTTGCAAGTGTTTTATCTTGAAGTCAGTAACCTAGACAAGTTTGAGTCTCGTTCTTCGATGGTATTTTTTACGGGTTACTCGACTTCTTCTCGTAGCTATAAGTGCAGGTTGTGATGCGAATAGGATCATAGAGACTGTGGCGTGACCTTTGATGAGGCTAGCCGGGAGCTAGACACGATATTTCGAGCTCTTCTTATCCCTCCGAGACCATCTTTGTAGAGGATGAGGATGATGGAGATGATGGTGTTCCACGATCCAGTTCCTCTACACGAGGTGCCTCTGTTTCCATTTCGCACCTCGGAGAGACCGGCCTTTGCCTTGGACTCTTCTTCTGCGAGTGGCTCTGTTCCTACCTCTTCTCCTCAAGAGGTAGAGGCCACTTCCTTACAGTCCTCCACGTCACATTCAGCGTTCTCATCCACTGAGCAGATCATTGGTGATCTATTTGAGCGTGTTCTGGCGCTCAAAATCAGCTTATCTTCTTCTGCCTTCACTCTGCCTTTGTTGCCTCTTTTGAGCCAAAGGATGTTACTCATGCATTATCCGATGAATCATGGATTAATGCTATGCATGAGGAACTGGAAAACTTTGAGAGGAACAAAGTTTGGCGGCTTGTAGAAACCCCATCTGGTCATAATGTCATTGGGACCAAGTGGGTGTTCAAAAACAAGCAGAGTGAGGAAGGGGTTGTCGTTACTTAACAAGGCTAGGCTAGTTGCAGAGGGCTTCACTCGGGTTGAGGTCTTGACTTTGAGGAGACTTTTGCCCCTGTAGCTAGACTAGAGGCGATTAGAATCCTGCTTGCATTCTCTGCATCCCAAGGCTTCAAGCTCTATCAAATGGATGTCAAGAGTGCATTCCTCAATGGCTTCATTGATGAAGAGGTGTATGTCAAGCAACCTCGAGATTTGAGAACCCCAAATACCGAACCATGTCTACAAGCTTTCCAAAGCCTTGTATGGACTTAAGCAGGCCCCTAGAGCTTGGTATGAGAGGCTTAAGTCCTATCTTCTCAGTCATGGTTTCAAAATGGGTATAGTAGACAAAACTCTATTCATCAGACACCAGGATTCTCATTTCCTTCTCGTCCAGATTTATGTGGACGATATTATCTTTGGTGGTTCATCTCGGTCTCTTGTGTCTCATTTTTACGAGGTGATGAGCACAGAATTTGAGATGAGTATGATGGGTGAGTTGAGCTACTTCCTCGGCTTCCAAATCAAGCGAGACTCGGGAGGTACTTTCTGCACCAAGGTAAGTACACTCGGGACCTCTGAGCGGTTTGATATGTCGATGGGAAGCCGTGATGACTCCTATAGCCTGCTTGCTTGTCCTCGAGCCCGATGAGGATGGTGAGCTGTTAATCAAAAGGAGTTCGGAGCATGATTGGCTCCCTCTTGTATCTTCTTGCCTCATGGCCGGACATACACTTTCTTTGTATGTATGTGCGCTCGCTTCGAGCTTCTCCTCGCGTCTCTCATCGCCCGGGCGGTGAAGCGCATCTTCAGTACCTTGAGCTACCATTGATTATGGTATCTGGTACTCTTCTTCCTCTTGTCTATCCCTTAGAGCCTTTTCCGATCTTGACTTTCTTTGGTGTAGGATAGATAGGAAAAACACCGGCACTTGCCAATTCATTGGCACTTCTCTTGTTTCTTGGTCATCTAAGCGGTCAGGAGTTACCTGATCCACCGTTGAGGCGAGTATGTTCTTTGCTGACCGATTCTTTGTAGCAGTGCTCTGGATGAGATCGACCTTGCGGGACTTTGGGTTAGAGATAGAGAGTGTTCCACTTTTACGTGATAACACTACGCTATTTGCATTGCCAAAAACCGGTCTGGCACTCCGGACCAAGCACATTGATATTAGATATCACTTCCTTAGAGACCATGTGGAGAAAGGAGACATAGTGCTTCAGTTTGTGGAGAGTGACCACCGGTTGGTCGATATCTTTACCAAGCCTTTGGATAGCTCTAGGTTTGTTGCCTTGAGAGTGAGTTTGGAGTTGTGTGCCCTTACGGCTTATTGTGAGGGGAGCTGGTTTGTACTTTATGTATTATATGTATATATTTTCTTCGAGTTTTCCCTTCTTTTGTCTTGTTCAGGTGCTATGGGTTTTATTTTCTAGAGTTACGAGTTCACTTCACCTAGACTTGGCATGCCTCGGCATGGACCTCTCATCTTATGCTTTAGGATGCTATTCTCTTCTTCTTCTCGGTTGAGCTCACTCACAGTCTTGTAGGTCTAGCGGTGTTGGGCCCCTGGGTAGGCAGTGCATGTTTGCTCTGGTGGAGTTTGAGAGCTAGCTTTCCTTTGTCGATCATTGGGGAAGATGAGAGCGAGTTTGAGCTATAGTGTTCTCTACCATCTTTTCTATGATCTATAGCTACCCAGTTCGCAGTTTCTTGATTTCTTCCCTCCATTCTGTGTTTCTAGCTTTAATTGAGTTCTTTTCGACCGTTCTTGAGCTTAATCTTGCTAATAACTCAATTTGAACCAGATTTGTGCTTAAAATGGAATCACATGTTGAGGGGGAGTTTAAGAATCTGTCTCATGCATTGCATATAGACTTGATTTTTCATTTTATGAGCTTTGTCTATTATGCAAATGATCCATGTTTCATTTTATACACCATGCTATATTATGAAGAAAATTACTTGCTTAGATATGTCCAAGTTCATTTATCTTGCTAAGCTTACAAAAATTGAAAAATGAGCGTTAAAACAAAAACTTGATAAAACATGTTGCGTTTACTTGCTAAGTTTCTTCTCTAGTTGTATTTGCCATGATTTGTGAAATTCTGGAATTCTCTAGAGTCCCTATAGCAACTTGGATGAATCTTGTTTGATCCATACTTGAGTCCTTCACTAGCTTAACAATGAAAATACTAAAATGAAAAGTGAAGCAAAATTGACTCTTTTTGTGCATCAGACTCAACACCTCACATTCACAAGACGGCTTCTCATTGCACTTGAGATGAACTTGGAATGGGTTGTGTATGACCAAGATCATTCTCTTAAGAGTCCCTCTTGAGATGATCGATTATGGCTTGAGTCAATTGCTTTAAACAATGCAAAAAACATACGTGGGTAAAGAATGCAAATAATGTCAAACATTTGCACCCGCTATGTCTTTCAAAAGATTCAAAGAAAAATTTGCATACAAGAAACAAAAAAATAAGCTCGAAGGACCTTGTGTGCACTTCTAGATTCTCCAAAGTGTTGAGTAGGTTGAACTCTAGGTTTTCCATTTGATCCTCTGAATGGCTTTGCTTCTAAGTTTTGAAACTCATGACAAGTTTTGCTCATGTTTGATCTTGCTAAAAATGACATGGTTTTAATTAAATCTTGCTAGCAAACTGTCTTATTTGCACTTGGACATGCCTTAGCTTTGTCTATTTTTGCCATAACGTAGCTTGGTGTCATAACTTGTCTTGTTGATCACATGGATAATCTTCAAAGCTCCCTTAGACTGCATTACTTGCATAAAAACAACAAAAAAAAGGGGGAGAAAAGAAAATGTCTTCTTGATGCCTATATTGCCAAAAGGGGGAGAACATGTAGAAAAGGCATCTTCAAAGGAAAAATTCTAATCCACATTGGTTCTTATGATCTTTGTGACAATTGCAAACCTTTATGATCATAAGCATATTCGAGTGTTCCTTGTGAGTTTTATTGGATATTTTAGAGCTTTTGTGGAAAACTTGCTCTTTCTTTTATATTGCTCTAAAAATCTTTCTAGCCAACTTGGTCATGATATTATTTCCTTCTCTCTGGACCGAGTTTGGCTTTGCATTCAAATTGCTTTCTTCTTCTCCTTCAAACTCAAATTTATGCCTTTTCGGGTGTTTGTCAATATACTCATCAAGGGGGAGATTGAAAGACCATGTGGAGGTCTATCCTTGTGTGTGATGAGTAATTGACAAGAGTTGAGGTTGGTTTGATATGAAATTGAGTTTGATTTGAATTGGATTTTCGGTATGAAGCAATTTGAGTGTTGGTTGCTTTTCCTAGTGCTACCAGCGTGGGGCGTAGCATCGGACCATTGAGAGTAATTATGAATGATTAATGATTTTGGGATAATCATTGAATATATTTGTGGGCATTGCTATGTGAAAGGTTTTCCTTGTCTTTGATGGTTCTTGAGGCGGCGGTGCTAGGTCATGGTGAGGCGGAGGATGACCGGGACTAGGCGAGGCGTCGGAGGTCGAGACGGTCGGGAGATCGCGGAAGATGACCGGAGGCGGAGTCGGGCAAGCCAAGAAGATAAGGAAAGGAGATGATGCTAGCTAGATGCGCGTGGATCAATGAGGGCCGTCGGATTGCGGTCTAGTTGATAGGTTAGCGGGTCTAGGTAGTGTGCTTTGAAAACCGTGCAAGAAAACCCGGTATGTGTGTGGGTTTGGGTTAGCCCTTGCATGGCTGTGTGAGTGGGTCAATCCTAGCCCTTAGATGAGTGTCCTAGGGTTGAGGGACTCATCCAAGGGTGGTAGGTGGCCCAAGAGTAGTATAAATAGGGGTGGAGGGTGGCCTCCTCCTTGAAGGTTTGAGTTGCTCCTTTGAGCTTTGCCCACATGAAGTGAGGCTTTGTAAACCTTCCACCAGAAATACAAAGAAATTTCTTTGCATCATTGTGAATTTAAATTCGCATTTACATTATGTCTTTACTTTCATAATTTAAATTCAGCATTTACATTACGCATTTACTTTCCCGCAATCTATATTCATGCAATTTGGATTTGCCTCCTCCTTCTAAATGCTGATCTTGGATGTTTTGAGTGTGTTCATATGGTTTTACATCTCTTTTGCACTCTTTGATTGAGTAGAGATCATCTCTTCTTTCAAGTTCCAGTTCTGTCCAGAACTTGTTCTTCGCGCAGCAGTTAGTCTTTGATTTTTAGAAAAATCTAGAAAAATCCTTCTGGAGTGATTCATATTGGAGATTGTGCGGGACTCCTATACCCATCTTTAGAAAAAGTTTGGAGTCCACTGGTTTCACCGTTTGGGTGCTATGAAGTGAAAACCGAGCCCTAAATTTTCTGCCCGAAGTTTCTGACTGTCTGTGTTCATAGATTTATGATGATTTTTCTACTTTGCCTTTTGATCTGAATTTTGGTGGAGAGCTTCACGACTCATCTTCTCATAGGGAGAAAATTTCTCACAATTTTTTGAGCAGCAGAAACCCACCAACCTCCTGTTCAAATTAAAGACAGATTCTGGAAATATCTGCTTTTGCTTTTCTAAAAGAGACTTTTGTGTTTTGGCTTGATCTCTTTTAGAAAAGAAGTATTTGAATTGATTCCTCTTTCTTTTGGACACTTGACAACCAGGATTGTGATTGAAAAATCCTCACATATTTTATGGATAATATCCATGTAAGCTAGGGATACACATTGTTGTCTAGTCGTTCCGGTTTTTGCGGGTTTCACGATTTCCCTTGCGCGATCTTTTCTCGGTTTTAGTTGGAGTATTTTGGGGGAAAATTTATTTGCGACCATTCACCCCCCCTCTGTTCGCCATCTCGATCCTTCACTGCCCAGGGCTTCCTGATATGGCAGAAGGTGAAGCTCCCATATGAGGTTCCTGCCGATGAGAACGTCACGGTTGGCAATATGGCTGACGTTGAGGCAAATGCTAAGGCGAGGAACATTCTCATACAGGGACTCAGCCGCAGTGAGTATGATCGGATCTCTCACCTGCGATCCGCTCATGAGATTTGGGTGACCCTCGATGCATACCATGAGGGCACTACCCAAATCAAGACCGTGAGGCAGGATCAACACAAGCGTGAGTACAACAAGTTTGAACAACACGCTGGTGAGAGTCTTGACGAGTGTTTTGGTCGATTTACTAAAATTTTGAGCGATCTCCAAGCAGTTGGTTGCACATACCCTGACTCGGATAATGCTCGTCACTTCTTGACCGCTTTTCGATCTTCGTGTTTGGGAAATGAAAGTGACCACCATCAAGGATACTACCGACTTGTCGACCTTGACTCTTGACGGGCTTTATTCGACTCAAGACTCATGAGATCGACGTCGTCTCTCGCAAGACAAAATCACGGTCGATGGCCTTGGTCACCGATCCCATTGGATCTTCTCTTGATTCTCTTGTTGGTTTTCCCTCTCGCACTTTGCGAGCTAGCGATGACCAAGCGGACAAGTTTCTAGAAGCGAGCTTGCTCTTTTAGCTCATAAGTTTTCTCACGCCTACAAGAGGGTGAGAGAGAGAAGAGAGGTGGTGGGATCACCGCTTGAATGTGGCGGCCCCAACCACATTCGGCGAATTGTCCTAAAGCGGAGAAGGGCAAAAACGACTCGGTGGTTCGGCAAAACGACTACACCGACAAGAACGCAACAAAAGCCTCCGGTTCATGAGCAGCGCAAGCGAGAAGAAATACCGCAACTTCTCGAAGAACAAGAAGCTCTTCCACGCGTCCTCGCCGCCCTCGGCGACATCGGCCTCTCCGACACGGAGACATGGAGCGGCAAGCGGCGATGATCCGCAAGAGAAGAAAGCGGTGGCGACTTCTCGGCATGTGCTTCATGGCAAACACCAACGACATCGGCTACTCCGAGCTCTCAAATGACTCGGACGAGTACCTTCCTATGACCAGCTCAATGAAGCTTTTTGCAAATTAGAAAAATTTCATGCTAGAGCTAGAGCTAGGGTTCTGAGTTAGAGAAGGAAGTAGATACCTTGTCTCGGGAGTTAGCTTCACTTAAATCATGTTCCTCCCGAGACTCTGATAGTTGTACTCTCTGTGATGGTGTGCTTGTGGAGTTGGAGAACCTAAGAACCCTGCATGATAGTGTGGTTTCTGATCTTGAGGCTCTTAGGTCGAAGGATGCTAGCACATGTTCTATTGATCCTATTCCTATTGATGCTAGTTTTCTTCATACTCACACAATTGCATCTTGTGAAAATTGCCCTAAGCTACTTGCTGAAATTGATGCCATGAGTTGTCACCTTAGGAAGCTTTCTGCTAGAAATGATGAACTTGAATTGCATGCTTCTAAGGACCCAATCAGCTCATGTGAGGGCTGTAAGCAACTAAAACTTGATAATGAAGCTTTGAATGCCAAGTGTGATCAACTTGCTAAGGACTTACTAGTTAAGTCAAATAATGGTTGCTTGCTGTGTATTGGGGTTGAGGATGACGTGGATAAGGTCCACGCAGAGCTTAGGAAGAAATCAGAGGCCCAGGTTGGTCGAATTAGGGATGCTTCTTGTACTTCCTGTGAGTCTCTCAAATTTGAGGCAGCCGTGTATAGGGAAAAATATGCACGCGTTGTTCGATCATCTTCTTCTGGCTCTTCTTCTACTCCTTCCCCTTGCTCTTCATGCGCCTCACTTTTTCCGAGAGTGTCAGTATCTTATGAGCACTCTTGAGAAATTTGTTGGAGGCAAGAAGAAACTCAATCTCATTCTAGACCAGTCCAAAATTAGCAGATTCAATCAAGGTCTAGGATTTGATTACTTGGAGCACGCATGGGCGCATCCGCCTTCAGTTATGCGTGCCTCCAAGAGTGGAGAGATAGTGGTAGCTCGGGGTGAGTACCACTTGTGTTTAGGTCTCTTGGGGTTGTCCATGGGACTTACGGCGAAGGGTGCTTCTCTGTCATACGCCTCTAGCAAAGCGAAATATTCATGCTCTAGTAGATTTTACTCGAATGGCACTTCAATTAATTATGTTTGGGTAGAGCATGTTGATGCTCTTAGGGGTATTCATTGAGGTCATCATCAAATTTATTATTGTGATGATGATGTTGATTTTAATTATTGAGTAGTGAGTGACTCGAAAGTGCTCCTAAGCGCGCGCGTAATTAATCGCTACTAAACTTGGGAGTTAGAGAGTCGCTTGCTTTTTGAGCAGCGCCCAGACTCGGTTTTCGTCTTTGCTCAGATTGAGTTTTAGTCCCGAGTTGCTCGTGGTCGATCTTTCCACCGCCCTCTTGATATTCCTCGCTTTTCCCATCGAGGTAGATATCGCCTTCCTTGGCGTGAGGTGTTTTCGGTAGGAGATTTGGGCAACCTCGTTGGGATGGTCCGGCCTTTGCACCATAGCGGGCCAAACCAGTGATAGCTCCTACATCTTCTACTAGAGTTGCTTCTTCTGATCTTGTGAGAGTCGAGTCAGAGAGACACTAGAGTCGATCTTCTTCCTCTCGTGGTCGGTACTTTGAGACGTCGTGTGATTGAAGATTGGGTTCCCGTGTCCTCACTTTATCCCATTCTTGAGTCTTCTCTCTCTCTTTGACTTGATCGGGTTTGTCGGATGGGGAAGGAGATGTTTGGATTGTTGACTCGGTTGTTCTCGCCATATGATGGAAACTCTCGTTGGTTCTCTTCCTAGTCCGAGCCCCGGTGATGAGTTGATCACTTTTGGGGATGCTTCTTCGTAGAGTCATTGCTAAAGGTAAATCTGCATTAATGAAAATTTTATTCTTAAGGGCGTTGCCTTAGTGAGTAAGCTGCAATATAATTTGCTTTCCGCTTCTCGGCTTATCGATGACTCTTTCGAGGTAAGCTTTAAGAGCAATGATTGTAGAATCCTCGATTCATCGAGAGTTAGTTTTGGGATTTCTAGATTTGGGATGGTCTTTCGTGCTGATTTTTACATTTCTTCCGGAGACTCTCTTCGGTGTTTGATTGCTTCTGAGTCCCGTGATCTCTCCTTTTGGCATAGGAGACTTGGTCACATTGATATTAGATATCACTTCCTTAGAGACCATGTGGAGAAAGGAGACAAAGTGCTTCGGTTTGTGGAGAGTGACCACCGGTTGGCCGATATCTTTACCAAGCCTTTGGATAGCTCTAGGTTTGTTGCCTTGAGGAGTGAGCTTGGAGTTGTGTGCCCGACGACCTTACGTGAGGGGGAGCTGATCTGTATATTATGTATTATATTTTATTTCAGTTTTTCCTTTTGTATTGCTCTGGGTGTTTATGGGTTTTATTCCTTAGAGTTATGAGTTCACATCACTTAGACTTCTGACATGCTTTGCATGGACATCTCATCTTGTGCTTTAGGTTGCTATCATGCTTAATTAGCTGTTCTCTCTTCTCTCTAGGTTGAGTTTCCTCACAGTCTTATAAGTCTAGCAAGTGTTGGGCCCCCTGGGTAGACAGGGTCTGTGTGCACTCCTTAGTTTGGGATCGAGAGGCAGCTTTCCTATGTTAGTCATTGGGGAAGATGAGAGCGAGTCTGAGCTATAGTGTTCTCTACCTTCTTTTCTATACTCTATAGCCACCCAGTTCGCAGTTTCTTGACTTCTTCCCTCCATTTTGTGTTTCTGGCTTTAATTGAGTTTTTTTTCGATCTTTCTTGAGATTAATCTTGCTAATAACTCAATTTGAACCAGATTTGTGATTAAAATGAAATCACATGTTGAGGGGGAGTTTAAAAATCTGTCTCATGCATTGCATATAGACTTGATTTTTCATTTTATGAGCTTTGTCTATTATGCACATGATCCATGTTTCATTTTATACACCATGCTATATTATGAAGAAAATTAATTGCTTAGATATGTCCAAGTTCATTTATCTTGCTAAGCTTACAAAAATTGAAAAATAAGCGTTAAAAGAAAAACTTGATAAAACATGTTGCGTTTACTTGCTAAGTTTCTTCTCTAGGTGTATTTGCCATGATTTGTGAAATTCTGGAATTCTTTAGAGTCCCTATAGCAACTTGGGTGAATCTTGTTTGATCCATACTTGAGTCCTTCACTTGCTTAACATGAAAATGCTAAAATGAATGTGAAGCAAAATTGACTCTTTTTGTGCGCATTAGACTCAACACCTCACATTCACAAGACGGCTTCTCATTGCACTTGAGATGAACTTGGAATGTGTTGTGTATGACCAAGATTATTCTCTTAAGAGTCCCTCTTGAGATGATCGATTATGGCTTGAGTCAATTGCTTTAAAAAATGCAAAAAAAAAACATATGTGGGTAAAGAATGCAAATAATGTCAAACATTTGCACCCCGCTATGTCTTTCAAAGATTCAAAGAAAAATTTGCATACAATGAAAAAAAAGGCTCGAAGGACCTTGTGTGCACTTCTAGATTTCCCAAAGTGTTGAGTAGGTTGAACTCTAGGTTTTCTATTTGATCCTTTGAATGGCTTTGCTTCTAGTTTTGAAACTAATGACAAGTGTTGCTCATGTTCAATCATGCTAAAAATGACATGGTTTTAATTAAATCTTGCTAGCAAAATGATTATTTGCACTTGGACATGCCTTAGCTTAGTCTATTTTTTGCCATAACTTAGCTTGGTGTCATAACTTGTCTTGTTGATCACATGGATAATCTTCAAAGCTCCCTTAGGCTGCATTACTTGCATAAAAACAACAAAAAAAGGGGGAGAAAAGAAAATGTCACCTTGATGCCTATATTGCCAAAAGGGGGAGAAATCGTAGAAAAGGCATCATTTTGCACTTGATTCTTCTTTCTTATGATCTTTGTTAATCTTTGCTATCGTTCATATATCATAAGTTGCCAATTTGGTCATGTTCTTCATTTCTATTTCTTTGATCAAGTTTGGCTTTGCATTCAAATTGTTTTCTTCTCTTTATTCAAACTCAATACTTATGCCTTTCCATGTGTTTGTCAATATACTCATCAAGGGGGAGATTGAAAGACCATGTGGAGGTCTATCCTTGTGTGTGATGAGTAATTGACAAGATTTGAGATTGGATTGATTTGAAATTGAGTTTGATTTGAATTGGATCTTCAAATTGAAGCAATTTGAGTGTTGGTTGCTTTTCCTAGTGCTACCGGCCTAGGGGTAGTAGCACCGGACCATTGAGCATAATTATGATTGATTAATGATTTTGTTTGATGCAATGCACTCATGTGAGTGGTTGCATGGATTGACTTTGAGTCAAGTCGTGGACTTGTGCTCGGATCGTTGTTTGTTTATTAGGTGTGTGGGTGTTGCTCGAGGGCGAACGTGGTCGATGACGGGACCGGAACTAGGTTCATGGAGGAACTAAGGTTCGGGACTAGGTTCAGGGAGGAATCGAGGTCCTGGTGGTCGAGGATGTCATGCGGGACGTTCGGGCTAGAGAACATGCACGTGAAGGCTGGTTAGTCACGTATGCGCAGCAGGTGGGCTGCTCATGCGTGCAAAGAGATGTTTTTGGCCATGTGGGCCAAGTAGAGATAAATATGAACTCTTTCCATGTTGGAAGTGGAGTTGTATTCAATCTCTGTGTTTGTTTTTGGCCATGTTGGGCCAAGTTGAGATAGATACAAACTCTTTCCATGTTGGAAGTGGAGTTGTATTTAATCTCTTTGTGGTTGCTCTATATAAATAGAGGGAGGTGTCCTCTGTTTATTCTGGAGCAAGGAATTAGGGTTTGTACTCTTTTATGTTAGAGTATTGTTAGACAAAAGAAATAAAAGGAGCTTTTTCTGGCGGCTGGGACGTAGCCGTTTTTCATGCGATGCTTTTTGTTGGCTCCGGTGGCTGGCTCTCCTTGTTTTTCTGAGGTGCGGCAGCATGCGACGTTAGCGCTTGATTGTGATTGCACGCATGCATGAAGGCAAGGGATTAAGGCGACTAGAAGCTTGCATTGATCTGGTGATTCATGCAAATAAAGGAGACGGCGCATGCATGCATGAAAAGGAGACGTCCGAGCGCTACAGTAATTCCGGTGCTACAGTACACGCGTTGCTACAGTAAATCACGGATTACTGTTCACGCATGATGCGCTATGGTCAATCCGACAGCTAGATCTCCGGGAATTCACAATTTACCGAACGCATATACTCTGTTTTGTTGAATACGAAACAATTATTTGAGTCCGAATTAGGGTGAATTTTTAGTAGATCAAAAATTTGATTTTAGCTTCCGCGCAATCATTCACCCCCCCTCTGATTGTCGTCATCCGATCCTACACTCGACTGAGACCGAACATACGTCCGTGCATGCTAACATGACTGACGAGATGGCCGCTCAGAGTGTAGTATCATTGAGTTCCGCACCTATCGATGCGGTGCCGACTCCTCAAGTTGACGACGATCCAGTCATTGCCTCCGAGTGTGCTCCTGTGAGTTCACCTACAGCCCCTGAGGCCCCTGATGAGGATAACACTGCGCCAACATGTACAGAACATTAGTCTCCGGACTCAACACACATTGCTGTGATTACTCAAATCACAGAGAATATTGCTGATACGGGTGTTGTGGATCTGACCTCCGAACCTGACAGTGCGGCATAGACAGGCCCATCAGACCCCCTTGCTGGCGACCAAGCGATTGCTCCGACCCCTTCACCAACAGGTTCACAGGCCCCTCATGAGGAGACTAAAGCTACAAAGTCCCAGGAGGAGAACCTCGATGAGCCTGACGCCGACGGTGTTGAGCGCGAGGCTGATAGGGAAGACTCCAGCTCTGGCTCCGATCTTTTTGGTACTAGTCCAAGCACGGACGAGTAGTTCTTTGCTTAATGCGCCACTTGTCTTTTCGGTTGTTATGCACTCTAACTTGCTTGATATGTCGTATTTCGATTTCGCTGTGTTCGCCTAGATTGGAACGATGCATTTCATGACAATTTTATTTAACTTTGTACTCTTTCATGACAATCTGTACCGAAAGCTTTTTGCCGGTAGGATGGTCCGGTATACATATATTTACACATACCGGATCATCCTGATTTGTAGTTCCGTTGTAGCCCACGGCGAAAGTTGTACGCATAGGGGATGACCCGGTACGTTATCCTAACCTGGTCCGGATCGTCCGGTCTGTGTAATCGGCTCCCGTACTTGAGGAGAGAACCTAGCAAGACAACAGGTGTAGAGCTTTGGTCTCCCGGCCAATCACTTTCTACTATCATGACCTCCACGAGCCTGCCGGCGACTCTGTTGCAGAGCGCGAGGCTGATCCAGCTCCGGCTCCGATCTTTGGGCATTCCTAGCCCGAGAACGTACGGACACGTAGTGCTGAGTTGATTTTAGTGGTGTTAGCTCTTGTCGGATATTCATGTAAGGACGAGTTATCTGAATGTTGCGCCACTCGTAGTTGTTCCTTTCGGTGTAATCGATCGATCCGTGTGAAATGTAGCGCCCCCCGCGAACGATGTGAACATTTAGGACCGTGCGGGTGATTAATTACTTCAACACTAAATCAGTACCGAAAGGTATGGCCATTTTACGTTGCACTCTTTCACTTGTGGAGTTCGGGCACGCAAGATAACTTCGAAGGCTTTTTGCCGGTGGGATGGTCTGGTATACATATATTTACACATACCGGATCATCCTGATTTGTAGTTCCATTGTAGTCCACGGCGAAAGTTGTACGCGTAGGGGATGATCTAGTGAGTTATCCTAACCTTAGCCGGATCGTCCAGTCTGCGTAATCGGCTCCTGTGCTTGAGGAGAGCACCTAGCAAGACAACAGGTGTAGAGCTTTGGTCTCCCGGCCAATCACTTTCTGCTGCGATTGCTACGATCACAGAGAATAAGGCTGCTATGGGTTTTTAGGGTCCGAGGGTGGACCCTATTAGTGCGGTAGAGATAACTCCCGGAGACCCCCAAGCCCATGACCCATAGCTTGCTCCTACGACATATTTATATAGACAGGAGAATCGTGTACTTGCTTTTCTACCGACGGGACGATCCCATGTGCACATATTTACATAGATAGGAGAATCTCAGACTTGCTTTTCTACTCCACGGACGATCGGTATGCTAGACGCGCGGGCGTCCCTTCGCCTTTCGGTGCTTATATTAACCACCGGGGTAGCAGTTCATGTTCACAACTTCCCCCAAGCCATTCCTATTCTCTCCCTCCTCTGCAATGTCGGCCTCCTCGTCCTCATCCTCCTCCGCTATGTCGACGCAGACTGAATCCGCCAGGAAGCGGCCACGACTCCGGTCGCCGTCACCGTCGGCCCGATCATCGGCGTCCGTCAACTGGGTCCCCCAGTTGCGGGCAGAGGAGGAGGAGGAGGCCATCCGCGGTGGCGGCGGCTGCGGCGGCGGTAGTGGTAGCGGCAGCGGAGGCGGCAGCAGCAGCGGCGGTGGCAGCGGCAGCCGCGACCACGAGGAGAAGCCGGGTGAGGAGGAGGAGGACGAGGAGGAGCAGGAGGAGGAGGAGGAGCCGAAGTTGGCGGCGGGGAGCGACGACGACGGCGTTAGCGAGGAGGACGCCGGCGACTACATCCTCGTCTTGTACCGCTTGGACAACTCCTCCTCCGGCTCCTCCTCCGGCGACGTCTTGCTCTCGTCGGATGAAGACGACGATGATGATGACGATTTCTGGATGTAGATAGAGTAGTTTAGGTAGGTATCTAGTTGGCGCATAATTCTGATGTACTACTGACGCCCCTTTTGGATGTACATTTTGTTAATGTTTTGTGCATTGCATTGTTCCCATGGTAATTGACGAATACTCATACTAGGGGTACCCCACAGCAAAGTATACATCTATTTTAAGACCTTACCTTCCTAATCCGGGTTGGAAGCCTGGATTAACACTGACACGGAGTACCAAAAAGAGCCCCACCTGCCGCAAAGGGTTCCTGCCCTCGGTTCCTCCATCCTAACCTCGAGTCGGGCACCCCCGGGACCACGACCGAGACCCAGATACGATGCCACCGCCGACTCCGACGGCGACCAGGGCCCGCGCCAGGCGCCCCTGCAGGGGCCGCTCTAGACCCGGGACCGACGCCTCCGCAGGCTCCGACTCGGGTCGTGGCTAGAGCCCCCAGCAAGCTCTAGCTCCGCAACCTCCGCCGCATCGATGGTCTACGCCGCGCCGGTCACCTGTCTTATGGACACAACCAACATATCGAACGGGTGGTACCTTCCCGAGGCAACCGGAGGGCGGCTTCAGCAAAAGCACCCGTCCCCTCGTAACGTCAACATCTGACAGGCGCACATAGGGCAGGTGCGCACCTTCCCAAAGAGGCGCCGTTCGTTGGGACTACCAACCTGGCGTGGGGTGAATAGAAAATTGACAATCATCAAAGACCAAAGACCGGAGCACCAGGGCACGGCGTATCTCTCCTGCTTTCCAAAATCCTGTGTAACCTGCCCCCTCCGCCTATATAAAGGGATGCAGGGCCCTCAGGAAGACCCCCCCCCCCCGCACGAGCACATACTCGCACATACGATCAATCTCTAGTTTAAAGACAAACCGAGCCTTCCCGACCTCCTAATTCCGAACGAGTGTTGAGGGCCTGTCCTCAACCTCCGCCTGTAATCTCCGGTGACCTTTGGTGCACAAAGAAATATAAACCGCCGCCGCCAACTGGAAGTAGGGATATTCCGCCTGAACCAGTATACATCCAGGATTTTTCTTAGTCCAACCACTCGAGGAGAGGGGACGCGCGACCCCCTACTACTTACAAATTTACTCGTCGGTTTTACGAAACACCGACAGTAATAGAATTGAAATTTCAGAAAATGACACTCGAATTCTCCCCTCAATTCGCGGCCTCCCCAAACGAGAGATTTGGTTATTTTCCACTTTAAACATGTGGCCCATAAAATTGCCCTTTGGACCTACATTTCATTGACTCATACGGTCCCATATTTCATTGGCTCAAGTGGCATCATATCCAAAAGGTCAAATCTTTAAGTGGCAAATGGACAAAAAGCCTTCAAATCGACCTCCCAAAGAGTACAAAGCGGAAGATCTGTGTAGTCAAATCTTTAAGTGGCAAATGGACAAAAAGCCTTGAAATCGACCTCTCGGTAGTACAAGAGAGATGATCCTGTCTAGTCAAATTTGACTAGACAGGATCATCCTCTTTGTACTACTGGGAGAGGTCACATTTCGAAGGCTTTTTTGTCCATTTGCCACTTAAAGATTTGACCTTTTGGATATGATGCCACTTGAGCCAATGAAATATGGGACCGTATTAGTCAATGAAATGTCGGTCCAGTGGCAATTTTGCGAAGCCACTTGTTTAAAGTGGCAAATAACCAAATCTCTCCCCCAAACTATGGACGGACCATCCGGTCAGGCAATAAATCTCGCCGATGTATGCCGCTTTGTAGAAATCGTTGGAACCGCCAGGAAATCTTGTGCACCGCCTGTGGAAATTCTAACCCTAAAATCTCTAGGCGGAGATCGAATTGCTCGCTTCATTCAAAGCGGCAAAGCCAAATTTCCCGTCGACACCTCCACGCCGCCACCCTTGGTGACATCCCCTCGGGCTCGCGCCTCCGACAACCGTTCCGGCGCGCTCGGTGACCTCTCCGTGGGCTCGCGCCTACCACTACCGTCCGCCATTGCCGCCTTCTTCGTCCACATCACCTCGCTCGGTGACCTCTCCGCGGCCTCGCTCCTCCGACGAACTTTCCGCCGGGTTGTCAACTGCTGAAGCCCCAATTCCCTTCTTGGCCCGCCCGCCTCGCTCGGCCTAGCAAGGCAAGTGCATCCGACCACCCTTATATCTTGTTATCTTTGCGAAAAAAGTTTGGAAGATATGTCTAAAGTAGATGGTGATTGATAGAGCAATTCTTGCTCGTAAGTTCCAAAGATGAGTATCGCACGAACATAGAGCAATTCTTTTGAGATATCATAAGTAGTTATTAATAAAATCGAAGTTGAAGTTGGAGTTACCAAAGTTTGTGGAGTCGGTTTCAATGGACGTATGAATACTTTACGAATAGTTTTTTGAACCGCATGTTGTAAACGATCAAGAGCCAGTCCGAATTGATCTTGTAACGAAGCGGAACTAGAGCAAAAGATGGCGGACATTGGTAAATACTAAAATATATCATCCAATTTCAATAGCCTGGAAAAAGTTAAAGGAGCAATATGAATTAAAGTTATGAACAAAAAAGATAGAGTAATCAAATAAAATAGATACATTACCTTTTAGTATTTTCGTTCTTTCAAATTCATATAACGATTAACGACAGCATCATCGGTGACTTTCTTCAGTTCTTCTATCTCCACATAACAAATGAGATTATCACTCATGAACTCATCGCCTATGTGATTACGCAAATATGTTTTTACTATTCTCATGGCTGAAAAGCATCTCTCAACAGTAGCTGTGGTGACAGGCAATACCAATACTAGTTTCAAAAAGGCGATAAACCAAAGGATAGCATATATGTTTCTTTGTCTCCACCATTTTTGAGAAACTTGACAAATAGTTTGTATGTTGGAGAATCTATCATCTGCTCGCACATCGGCAATGTAGAGACATAAATTATGGTTAAGATCTCTCAATTCCAAAGAATTAAAATTATTTGGATAGAGTTTAGCTAAGCTCATCAGATTCTCCAAGTTGAAATCATGAAATGAGTCTCTTGGACTTAAAGAAGCTGACCAAACAAGCAAATTGGATGTGGTCTCGTTGAAACGGCTGTCAAGCTCTTGGCATAGCCAATCAAAAACATCATTGAAACAATCCACTTCATAATGATGCTTATTGGTAATTCCAATTCTTTGTCATTGCTTATTTGGATTAATGTAGGTTTCTTCCATTTCTAACTTAGGGATGTCATATTTCTCACAAAAGGCATATACTTCACCTAGGACAGATTCCTTTATGCTTTCTTACAACAGCCACAATCACTAACTGAAGTTGATGAGCAAAACAATGGACATAGTATGTTGTACTATTTTCTCTCATAATCAATGATTTCAAGCCATTAAACTCACCTCGCATATTGCTTGCGCCATCATAACCTTGGCCCCTAACTTGCCTCAAACTTAACTTATATTCTGCAAATAGCGAGTCAATAGAAGACTTGAGATAGGAAGAAGTGGTCTCTTTTACATGAACTAGACCAACAAATCTCTCTTTCACAATTCCACAACTATCAACATATCGCAGAACAACTGCCATCTGCTCTTTACCTAAGACATCCCTGGACTCATCAACTAGCAAACAAAATACAACATGTCCAATTTCCTGTAGAATTGACTGCAATATTTCCTTTGCAAAACAATGAACAATTTCCTTCTGAATAGGAGGAGATATCATAAGACTATTCCCAGCGGCATTTTTATCTTTGCTATATTTCCACTCATGAATTTCTAAGAAGTTACCTTTGTTATAGGACTCCTTTGACTCATCATATCCTCTAAAAGGTAATCCTTGTTTTAATAATGACGAGCAACATCAAGCGATGCCCTTAGTTGAGCGAAATAAGCAATCTTAGCAGCTTCACTCTGTGTGTGGATAGCAACATCAATGTGCTGGTCTCTTTTTAACAAATCAGTGCAATATTTCAATGCATTGTTGTGAACACTATTGACACCTCCTACATGCTCTTTTAGTTTTGCTTTTTATTCCAAATTATTCTAACCATTTATAACAAATGCATCATACCCGACTTCCTTCTTGTTGCGGTCCTAAATAAGAAACAACAAAAGAAGTATGCTCTATCTTTGGATTCGCTATACTCAAGCCAACTCCCAAACTCATCAAACCATTGAGGATTAAACCTTCTATTTTGTAGTAAGATGGGAGATAAAGAATTGCTCGACAAGAAGGCGCAGAAGAGGAGCACCTTTGAGCTTCGGTGGTAATACTTTTGAAGAGGAGGGCGATGGGAAGGCGAGCAAGACTTGGCCGAGAAGGATGATGCAACCACGCGGTGGAAAGAACACCGAGCCCATCGTTGTCCTTAAGGCGATGGTTCCTTATCATCGTACAAGAGCCCTAGCCTAGTTCCATGCCCACGACCAGAACGGCGACGTGGGGAAATCGACTCCGACTACGATCCCAATGAAGAGGTATTAAGAAGAGTGAGCTTGTTTTATTTGTAGCTTGGCATGGACATAATTGCATCTCCTTATGTCTGCGTATTCCCCGTGTTTATTTCTATGAGGAGGCCGGAAAGGCGATCACGCCGACTAGCTGCAGTTCAAGAGGTAATTGAAGATACCTCCGGGCATGTTCCCGTGGATTCCTCTGCTGCAACAACCACGACCTCGCATAAATGAAAACGGGGGGAACGAAGTAGGAACAAGTTACCGGCAGGGACTTGGTATATCACGGAGGTCGGTCCTTTAGGAGAGCCCCTAGCACCTCGTGAGGCACTATCCAAGTTCCGAAATAGCTGCGGCTGTCTTGTCAAGGACAATGTCACCATCACGATTGATAACTGGACAAAGGTGGCCGACGCGATAAAGGAGCACCTGTGGACCGAGCTGCAGAAAATCATAAGGTTCCCCCCAGAGTATGAGGCCATCGCTAAGAAGAATGCCTTGGACGTGATGGGGTAGAGCTTCCGGAACTAGAGGTATGAGTTGAACAAGTACTTTGTGAAGACGGAGCGGACACCATTCCAGAAATATGGAAAAATCACCGTGGGTGAATGGGCGGAGTTTGTCCGGCAGAAGACCACAAGCGAAGCCGTAGCATTGAGCGAGGTGTACAGTGCCCTCGCGAAGAAGAACAAGTACCCCCATCACTTGGGCACAGGTGGGTATGCCCCTAAGATTGTTGAGTGGAGGAGTAAAGAAGAAGAGGAAGCTCGTGCTGGGATAGAGAACCCATTGACGAGTCAGAGCGAAGCGAAATTGGGTCCTAGCTCGCCAACCCAACAGCAAGAAGGGTCGCAAAAGCACGGTGGACCCTGCGGTCCTAGAAGTTTCAGCCAAGCTGCTGAAGATCTCGCACGAGCAAGCGGAGGGATATTTCGTGCCAGACAGGGAGAACGACGACCTAACGACGGTGTTGGGAACCAAGGAACACCCAGGTCGCACTCGTGGCGTCGGAAGTCGAATGGGCTTCAAGCATGGGTTCCCGGAATATCAAGACCAATACAAGTCGCGTCAAAGATATAAGAGGACCATGGCTGATACAATAAGACAACTGGCCCAACAAGAGTTTTTAAAACTGTGGGAAGAGAAGGAGGCAGAAAGGGCGTTACAAGCGCGGTCGGATGACAACCCGAGCCTGGCCCGCATCCGGAGTAGCGTCGGGTCCGCACCAATCCCAACACCTCGATATCCTGTGGATGATATCACAGAGGCAACCAAGTGCAAGCTCTGTGCACATCTGGAGCAAGGGGGCTTGGTCGTCGAGCTTGCGGAGGGCATGGCATATCCGGGTACTGTGATACACAATCAACCTGTCCCGATTGGTCACGCAAAGGTGCAAGTGGACATCATGCTTGTTCCGTGCCTTGGCTTGTGGAAGCTACCATTCAGCACCCCTGATGACATAGAGACCATCCAAGATGCAGTTGGGTCATTTATTGTATGGCCCAAAGAAGATATTGCATTGATACAAGAGAAGTCAGAGACGCCAGCAGCAAGTCAAGACGTCCTACCTCTTCCAAAATTGCCTACACCATAAACTGCATCTTCTCCGCCGGCGGCGCTTTCACCACAACGTGCATCTGCCGGCAGCGCTTTCACCACAAATACAAGATCTTGTCGCCGTCGGCGCTTTCACCACAATGCACATCTTCTCCGCCCGGGCGCTTTCACCACAGCGTGCATCTCCGTTGCGGTGTTTTCACCACAATACAGATCTCCGTCGCCGGTGCCTTCACCACAAATACAAGATCTCCGTCGCGGTGCCTTGTGCACCGCATGCATCACCTCCGTTGCCCCAACCGTCACACCGCCTCATCTTGGCGATGTTGTTGGTTACAAAGAAAACAAAGAAGTAGATTGCAATCAATGAAGTACCACCAAGTCAAACATGAGTGCCAACTCCACTCGGTGCATGCACCATGCCTTCACTAGAGACTTATGAGCATGGCAAGCCATTTCTCCCCATGGGCAGATCAACAAAGGACCATGGGAGTTGAAGAGATTCCATGGTCGGTACTTGAGGGCATCTCGTCTTGGGGTGAAGGGCATTCAAGCCATCGTCCCTCCAGATATCTACAAACACGAGGATACTCGCTACGTCTGGATCGATTTTGGTGACTTGCAACAGATGTTCCGTTTTGGAAAACTCGACATCAACATGATCAGCGTGTGGTGCCTGTAAGTTGGCCATTGACCTACCCCTACATTGTTAATTATATCAGCTCTTGCAGTAGCAAGTGCCGATATAACAAATTATGACAGCATATCATTATATTGCATTCTGATAGCATAATAAAGAAAACCCCAAATGTATAGCAGTTGAGTGCCAAGTTGAGTTCCTCTTTATAGTAATGGCTTGTTAGATCATTAAAAAATTGGCAGAATCCATATAATTTTTAGTAAATCGTAAGTTGGCCGATTTTAGTGGTTTTTTCCTTTTAAGTAAAGTTAACTTCTGCCAAATCTGTCGAACAAGATGCATTTTGCCAAAATCTGATATTTGCCAAAATGTCATGTTTCCTAGCATTCAGCATATAAATTGGCGCATTGACCATTGTCTTCTGTGTAGAATGCAATATACCGATGCTAAAAAGATGGGAAAACGTGTCGGGTTCCTTGACCCCGCACGGATTAGCCAGCCGAGTTTAAGAGTCAGTACTCAATGAAAAGCGTTGAAGAATAAGGGGATGACGGAAGCAGAGATAGAAGAAAAGCGGCGATCCCCGACCCGAGATCGCCAAGTAGATGTGGGGCTATACATATCAAAAGCAATGTTCCAGATGCAAGACAAGGACGTCATAATGGTTCCCTACAATTTTAAGTAATCTTCTCATTCATCAATCGTTGCTAAAAGCTTAGTTTGCACCATAATCACTCGTGAAACTTACATATATAAGTTTTCGTTGCAGCGATCACTTTATTTGTTTCATGTTGTGATACGGGCAGCCTAGCGTCATCATCATTTCCTTCCCCTACTGATCAAGATATTTCAAATCATTTTGAAGGAGCAATAACCCGCGCTCGTGCAAAGCAAATAAATCAACAGGTGAACTCGCTCCTAAATAAGAATAGCATTACACATGAGAATCATTTGCTACCTAATGCCCATAATTTAATTGTTCTCGGTATGAAAACACCAAGAGTGGCCAAAGGAGCAGCACCAAGTCATCAACAGCCATCCACCAAGTCATCAACAGCCATCAATCAAGCAATGAATGCAATGAAGGCCATTTCGGTTTCCAGTGACCAGCTGGGAGTAAAATGCTCATAGAAACTGCATCTTAAATCCAATAAATGTTTTCGACCACAGCTTTGAAAGCTTATGAGATAAGCTTTTCAATGGATCTAGCCCCATCCAATAATTCCACAAGAGCAGAGAGTTATCGTCGAATTAATATGGAGACCAGAAACTGTCAACATTTTATTTGCCTTAATTAGGGTGTTGTGCACCAATATTGGCTTAATGCCATGTAAAACGTCCAGATCAGACCTGGACACCTCTCCATCTCTCTCTCCATTCCTTCTATATAATAGGATCTTTCTCAATGTGTGTAGAATTTTTGGATATTTTCAGATTGAAACAATTATGCTTTATGCATGTTCTTGAGTGTTCTAGCCACCGGCTGAATCATCTCTGAGAATCGTGCATTCCTTCCTGTTGTTCTTGCAAATTCTTTGCGATTGCAGCGAGGATTGTATTCCGCTTGACTTGGTTGAGTGGACAACGTGAGGTTAGGCGAACTTCGGTCTTTGCAGGTTGTTGCTTGCAAGCGGTTGGCTACAAGACTCGTCAGTTTCACGAGTATCTTCGATTCTACGTCGTGAAGGTCGTGCGCACCCTCATATCATTTGGTATCAGAGCCTCGATTGTCGCGATAGAATCTTTATCCCTTAGTTGTAGTTTTATTTTCATCCTATCTGAAAATTGCCTCACAAAAATATTGAACCTTAGTATACGATCTGTTGTTCTTGTGCGTCTTGTTAAGTTCTTATCCTAGAGAACGTGTTCTTGTTGCTGAACAACCATATCCTTTGCGTAACTTTTTCTTGATCCGTTCTGTTCAGCTAAATGTTTTAGTCTTATCTCCCACATGCAAACTCAAATTACAATGTTCTTATGCTTGTTGGAAAGATCATAAAATTTCCTAGAGGTTTGTTGTAGATCACTTCCTCTTGTTCGGCTTAGAAATTGGTCAAATATTGGGACAAATCTTCCTGTTTGTTATCAGGAGAAATCGAAATTTCGTTGATAGCCTTTCTTTCCTTTGCGAATACTTTGAACCTATTAAGACTAGCTGATCTGCTCCATAGGGCTGCACGTTGTTGTCTTGTTCTTTTAGTTGCAAAAAAATCAATCAAAAGAAAGATGGGAATCAATGTTCAAGATCGTGAGTACTGACCGACCACAAATATCAAAAAAAAGAAAAAGAAAGGAGGAAACAAAATTGGTGCTTGCTATGTGATAAAAAAAGAGTAGCTGAAAATATTTACAATATTGTGATAATCATTTACGTTTGTGCAATCTTGTGCCCTGCTTAAATCATTTCAATCAGCTAGCGTCTTTCCATAACCATTGCAATTGAGCTATTGTATTATCACTTATATGTTCTGCTAGCTCATCCCTTTGATTGTATTTGGTTCCATTATCCTTGTGTGTGAGTTGCATTGTTCATCATTCAGACCTTGTGTTCAGCAACTAGGATTTGCGTTCTCATTTGGATAACTACTTAACGAGACTATATCGAGAATTCAGATTGTGTAGGACATATACACTTCTCCTACCAAGCTCCACAAATAAAATCGTTGTAGGCTTTGATCTCAGCTGTGAGTTCGCTTAACCTCACTTTGTTTTTGCCTCACCACTCAAGTGTGAACTCCTCTATCAATCAACCAACAGGTAAGTAAGAACTTGGGGTAAGGATAAGTGAGGTTGAGAGAATTTTCCACACATTATATTGTTTTGTTACTCTTGTTGTTTTGTGTAACTAACCATGTTAGGTCAAGGTGACAATGAGAATGATGGACGTGATCCGGATGCCCCAATAAATTGGGTGAATATTGTGCTTTGAGAGACTCTACGGCGAGAGTTCAACATTGGCAACGTAAACGATTACGAGAAGAATTGAATAACTCCATACAAGATCTTCAAATTGAAGTGAATCAACAATTGAACGTACTCCACACCAACATAGTTCTTGACATTGTACGGCAACTACGACCACAAGTGAACAAGAACCTTTGCTAGATGAGATCGATGAGGAAGCCGCCGCACGAAGGGCTCGTCTTTGCTAATGTGAACCATCAACCCGCTAGGCACGCAAGGGTGATGATAATAATCATGGAAGGGGACGTGGTCGTGGCATGGGTCGTGGAGGAATTACATTTGAGGCCATTCATGCTAATTTGCCGCCGTGCAACGAAGCAAATCAACGTCATAACCACAACAACAACAATCGTCCCGAGGAAGAAAGGTTTGGTAAACTTAAGTTTTCTATGCCAAAATTTGCAGGTACAAACAATCCTCAAGATTACCCGACTTGGGAACTAAAGTTGACAAAATCTTCGGTTGCACAACTACACCAAGAAAAGAAACTTGCAATGGCTTCTCTTGAATTTGAAGACTACGCGCTGATTTGGTGGGAGCAAATTCAGAATCAGAGAGAAGATCATGACGAGCCTCCTGTTGCATCATGGGCTGAAATGAAGGTTGAGATGAGAGCAAGGTTTGTACCTCGTCATTACAAACGTGATCTATTTGATAAACTGCAGGGATTGAAGCAAGGAAATCGCACGGTGGATGAGTACTACAAGGAGATGGAGATGGCCATGATTCGTGCCAATGTGTATGAACATGAAGAGCAGACCATGGCACGTTTTCTTGCTGGTTTGAACTATCCTATCAAGCGCATCACGGAATTTCAGCCATACACTAATGTGGTGGAATTAGTGCATCAAGCAACCAAGGCTAAAAGGCAAGTGCAGCAAGATTCTAAGATATCAAAGAACTCTTCATTTGTTCCTCGTTCGGCTCAAAACAATTCTACTCCTACAGCAGGTAAATCCACCTCTCGGTTCAATTCTTTTCGAACTAACAATTCTAGTGCAAGTGCTTTTTCTAGTCCAAATGCAGCTTGAAGTGGAAAGGAGCAATCTAACCAAAATGTGAAGCAAGGTCCAGCAGTTAGCTCTTCTTCTTCCATGGGCTCTACAGCAAAGAGTAGTGTTGTTCAATGTTTCAAGTGTTTGGGGCAAGGACATATCTCAAGGGAGTGCCCAAACAACCGCACAATGCTTATAACTAAGGGAGGTGAATATGAATCTGCAAGTGAAGGAGGGGATGATCCAATTGCTGATTTGGGTGATGAGGAAAATGAGATGACTTATTGTGATTTTGAAATTGGTCAATCCCTCGTTGTAACAAATAAAGTTTTGAGTGTGCAACCACAGAAAGATAGTGAACAACGCTGCACTCTTTTTCACACCAAGGCAAAGGTAAATGGTCGTGTGTGCAAGGTAATAATTGATGGTGGGAGTTTTCATAATTTGGCCAGCAAAGAGATGTGTGAAAAACTTGGCTTGAAAAAACTGCGACACCCACATCCATACCATGCACAGTGGTTGAATGATTGTGGAGAAATGAAAATTCAACATACGGTGAAGGTACCTTTCAAGATTGGTGAGTATTGTGATACCGTTGAATGTGATGTTGTACCTATGACGGTATGCCATTTGCTGCTTGGCCGACCATGGCAATTTGATCGTGCAAGTCATCATGATGGTTAAACTAATCAACACACATTCAAGTGGATGAATAAAGAATTTGTCCTTCGTCCAATGTCTCCTGCTCAAATTCATGCTGATTTGCAAAAGAATGAGGTAAATGCTGAAAGTGTTAGGGAGCAAGAGAAGAACACAAGTGAGAAGTTCAAATCTGTGAGTGAGTGCAACAAATCAAATAGGAGTGAGAAAAGAAAGGATGAGAAACAGAAGTTAGTGATGTTAGCCACTAAATCAGAATTGAGAGAAGTGCATGAAAACCCACTTTGTGTGCATTTTGTACTATTGTACAAAGATGTGTTGCTTACTACTAATGACATATCTTCTCTTCCTAGTGCTGTGACAAATGTTTTGCAGGAGTTTGATGATGTTTTTCCAGAGGAGATACCTGCTGGTCTTCCACCACTTCGTGGCATTGAACACCAAATCGACTTAATACCAGGAGCTTCCCTTCCAAATCGACCACCATACCGTACCAATCCAGAAGAAACAAAGGAAACTTCTTGACAAAGGGTATGTACATGAAAGCCTTAGCCCTTGTGCTGTCCCTGTTATCTTAGTTCCTAAGAAAGATGGTACATGGCGCATGTGTGTAGATTCTAGAGCAATTAACAACATCACTATTAGATATCGTCATCCTATTCCTAGGTTAGATGATATACTTGATGAATTGAGTGGTGCTGTTATTTTCTCTAAAATTGATTTGCGTAGTGGGTATCATCAAATCAGAATGAAAGAGGGAGATGAGTGGAAAACTGCTTTCAAAATAAAATTTGGTTTGTATGAGTGGTTAGTCATGCCTTTTGGTTTAACTAATGCATCTAGTACATTCATGAGACTAATGAATCATGTTTTGAGGGCTTTCATTGGAAAATTTGTTGTGGTTTATTTTGATGACATTCTCATATACAGTTGTACCATGGAAGAGCATGTTGAGCATATCAAACAAGTGCTGCAAGTACTTAGATTTGAAAAATTGTATGCTAACATGGAGAAGTGCACATTTTGTACAAACAAGGTTGTCTTTCTGGGCTTTGTTGTTTCTGCACAGGGAGTAGAAGTGGATGAATCAAAAGTTGAGGCAATCAAGAATTGGCCTACTCCTATCAATTTAAGCCAAGTGAGAAGCTTTCATGTTCTTGCTAGCTTCTATCGACGGTTCATGAAGAATTTTAGCACCATTGCTGCTCCATTGAACCAACTCACGAAGAAAGGTGTTGATTTTGTTTGGGGTAAGTCACAAGAAAATGCATTCCAAGAACTGAAGAAATGTTTAACCTGAAGCACCTTTCCTTATTTTGCCTAATTTTAAAAAATGTTTGAAATTGAATGCGATGCTAGTGGTTTGGGCATTGGCGGTGTTTTGATGCAAGAAGGAAAACCGTAGCATATTTTAGTGAGAAACTTGGTGGTGCTCAATTGAACTATCCTGTTTATGACAAAGAGTTGTATGCTTTGGTTCGTGTTTTAGAAACTTGGCAAGATTATCTTTTGCCCAAAGAATTTATCATTCATTACGATCATGAAGCTTTGAAATACTTGAGAGGGCAAGCTAAACTAAACCGCAGCATGCCAAATGGATGGAGTTTATTGAATCTTTTCCATACATTGTGAAGCACAAGAAAGGTAAAGAAAATGTTGTTGCAGATGCCTTGTCTCGCAGGATTGTTCTTTTATCTCAACTTGATATTAATGTTCCAGGTTTGGAAAGTTTGAAAGATTTGTATGTTGTAGATAAAGAATTTGCTGAACCATACTCTAAATGTAAAGATGGGAAAGGCTGGGAAAAATTTCATGTTCATGACGGGTTCTTGTTCCATGCTAACAAGCTATGTGTTCCAGATTCGTCTGTACGTTTGTTGTTGTTGCAAGAATCACATGGCGGTGGTTTAATGGGACATTTTGGGAGAGAAAAGACTTTGGCCATGCTGTCCAATAATTTTTATTGGCCAAAGATGTGACGAGATGTTGAACGATTTGTGCAGCGATGTGCCACATGCCATAAAGCTAAGTCCAAACTTAATCCATATGGCTTGTATACTCCACTTCCTGTTCCTAGTGCACCTTGGGAGGATATTAGCATGGACTTTATTGTGGGATTGCCTAGGACAAAGAGGGGGGAGAGATTCCATATTTGTAACTGTGGATAGGTTTTCTAAAATGGCACACTTTATTCCTTGTCACAAGACCGACGATGCTTCACATATTGCTGATTTGTTTTTCAGGGAAATTGTGAGATTGCATGGGATGCCTAGAACCATTGTTTCAGATCGTGATGTGAAGTTTATGAGTTACGTTTGGAAGACATTGTGGGCCAAACTTGGGACAAAATTGTTGTTTTCAACAACTTGTCACCCACAAACTGATGGTCAAACAGAGGTGGTAAACCATACACTCTCCATGTTGTTGCGAACAATGATCAAGAAGAACATGAAGGAATGGGAGGACTGCCTTCCACATGTTGAATTTGCATACAATAGAGCTGTTCACTGAATAACACAATTGTGCCCGTTTGAAGTGGTGTATGGTTTTAAGCCAATCACACCGCTTGATTTGTTGCCACTTCCTTTTCAATAGAGAGCAAACATGGAGGCAACAAAGCGCGATGAGTTTGTGAAAGCTATGCATCTGAAGACCAAGGAAGCTATAGAGAAGAAGGCACGGTATTTCGCTCAAAAGGCAAACAAAGGAAGAAAGAAGATGCTTTTCAAACCGGGTGATCTGGTTTGGGTGCATCTACGCAAAGAGCGTTTTCCGGAGAAGCGCAAGTCCAAGCTTATGCCACGTGCTGATGGTCCATTCAAAGTGTTAGAGAAGATAAACGACAATGCATACAAGATTGAGCTTCTGGAGATGACTACAATGTGAGTACTACTTTCAATGTTGCCAATTTGTCACCGTTCTTTGGACGGAAGAAACAGAGTCGAGGGCGACTCCTTTTCAAGAAGGGAGGATGATCACGGGCAGCCTAAGCGTCATCATCATTTCCTTTCCCTACTGATCAAGATATTCCAAATCATTTTGAAGGAGCAATAACCAAGACGTGCAATGCAAATAAATCAACAGTGAACTCGCTCCTAAATAAGAATAACATTACACATGAGAATCATTTGCTACCTAATGCCCATAATTTAATTGTTCTCAGGTATGAAAACACTAAAGAGTGGCCAAAGGAGCAGCACCAAGTCATCAACAGCCATCCACCAAGTCATCAACAGCCATCAATCAAGCAATGAATGCAATGAAGGCCATTTCGGTTTCCAGTGACCAGCTGGGAGTAAAATGCTCATAGAAACTACATCTTAAATCCAATAAATGTGTTCGACCACAGCTTTGAAAGCTTATGAGATAAGCTTTTCAATGGATCTGGCCCCATCCAATAATTCCACAAGAGCAGAGAGTTATCGTCGAATTAATATGGAGACCAGAAACTGTCAACATTTTATTTGCCTTAATTAGGGTGTTGTGCACCAATATTGGCTTATTGCCATGTAAAACGTCCATATCAGACCTGGACACCTCTCCATCTCTCTCTCCATTCCTTCTATATAATAGGATCTTTCTCAATGTGTGTAGAATTTTTGGATATTTTCAGATTGAAACAATTATGCTTTATGCATGTTCTTGAGTGTTCTAGCCACCGGCTGAATCATCTCTGAGAATCGTGCATTCCTTCCCATTGTTCTTGCAAATTCTTTGCGATTGCAGCGAGGATTGTATTCCGCTTGACTTGGTTGAGTGGACAACGTGAGGTTGGGCGAACTTCGGTCTTTGCGAGGTTGTTGCTTGGTGCAACGGTTGGCTGCACAAGACTCGTCAGGTTTCACGAGTATCTTCGATTCTACGTCGTGAATGTCGTGCGCACCCTCGTATCATGTTGTACTCGAAACAGAGCAGATATATGGTCCTTGACTCATCCAGAACCCCACCGGAATCTTACAATGAATTCACCCGCGTCTTAAATGCGTAAGAAATATATATACACAAACATACATAACATAACATAATTTGTTTTATGATATGACAGTAACTTGTTATTGTTGACATTCGAGTAGGGCTTTCAAGAATTACACGACCAAAAGAGGGGGGCAACATGATCCTGCGAAGGGGGCAAATAAGATGCTTTGCTATGTCCACCCATGGGTAAGAAGACACTTGTAATGCTTCAACATAATTGCACTAGTAATAAGGAAGGGTATTACCAACTGTACTAATTTCATACATTATTATTTGATTTGAAGTGCCACAAGCAACTTCCAGGCTGTGTTCTTTGTGGATACTACGTCTGCGAGTTCCTCAGGATCAATGGGAGGTACAGAAGCAACCCCCAGGACGTAAGCCTATACAAATTGGTGATTCAAGATTATTTATTGTCTGATTCTCGATTTCACTATTGTTTAACCTCTTTATTGCCTACTTTATTATTGCAGGTGAAGATTGCAAAGACCACTTTGGCACTCACTGATGATGACCTTTGCAATGTGCAAAAGGACATGTGCCAGTTCATTCGTCGTGAAGTCATCCATGAGAGAGGTAGTTTCTTTTACCAGGGAGGTGAAGTGGCAAAGCATGCTATACTTTGTAATTGGGAGACGAGGATAGATGGGCCGTTAACACTGATGTATATATAATAACATTGTGTATATATTTTTTTGAAAGACAACAAGGCTGTAATTTATATTAGATAGAGAATATCAGAGGAGTACATGGCGTAGGATACTGCACCTAGAGAGTTTTACAAGGAGAATATCAGAGGAGTATATATAACCTTGTGTATATAACCTTGTATATATATATACATAATGCAATTATGATTTATATGTGCTTTGTATATTTCATTGTCATTGTTATGTATGGATTTGTCTTTGATAAAGTGATATGATTGATAGAATGTATGCATTTATTAATATTATAATATAATTAACATAAAATTATTAAAAAAAGATTCTCTGGATCTGTACAGGCAGACGGCTTAAGCTGACTGTGAAAATGCTTATTTATGCAAAGGGTGCTTAAACCAAATTAATCGCATAAATAGCACTTATCTAGGCGAATTTCTTTGAAGAAACAGCTTGCTACAAATAAGCATTTGTGCAGGCGGGTTCTTAAGCCGTCCGCCTATACAAATATCATTTGTACAGGCGGACGGCTTAAGAACCTGCCTACACAAATGCTTATTTGTACAGGCGGTTTCTGTAACATCCCAAAATTTCAGCTTTTCAATTAAATAATATTATCTTATTGCTAAATATGATTTTTGTGAATTTTTTGAATTTAATTGGATTTTCTGAGATTTATTTGAATTATTTTGAATTAAAGAATATTACCTTCGACAAAGATTAATTATAAATATATAAACTTAAAATAAAGTTTTTATGAAAATATTTTATTTAAGTCCAGAATGTCTCAAAGTATTTTTGAGATTTTTCTTGGAATTTTTAGAGTATTTTTGTTACTTTAAATAAATCAAAACAATTTATTGAAATATTTTAAATGGAAAAATCTCGAAATTACCCGTGAAGCGAACGGCCACGCCCAATTCATCGTCAGGTCGGTCGGGTTTTAAACGGATTTTTGCGGACCATTGGATTTAGATCCAACGGCCTTCATCACCGCGCGTTATTTAGGAAACCCTAAAGCGGTTCGGGCCGTCGGATGATCATCATACGACTGACCGTCTTCGTGTCCGAGAAGGATTCCGCGCCGCCGTCTCCGAGTCCAACTTGACGCCACCGTTGTACTTTCCGGTTTTGTGCACCACCGCCGGGTATAAAATGACCTTGAGACCCCCTCCGCAACTCAGCACGAGCCGCCGCTTCCTTTCTCTGTTGCGCCGCCAACGGAGGAGCACCGAAGCCGCCGCGGAACCTCGCCGGAGTACCGAAGGAGTTCTCGCCGCGTTGCGCCATCACCGAGACCCCCAACCGTCGCTCCGGTACCAGATCCGGACTCCCCGCGTCACGCCGCGTTGGATCCACCACTTCTTCCTCACCGGAGTTGCCTCGTTCGCCGTTCGGGTGGTCGTCGTCCCCAAGTCCGGTAGCCCTGCGCCATCGTCTCGCCATCACCGCTCGGGAAGATTATCGACCACCAGATCTTCATCGCACGCACGAGATTGGTCCACGTCGCCGGCTGAGGTGGGTTGTTAATTCGCTGACACGTGGCGCCACGTGGATTGAATTGTTCGTGTGGCGCCGAGGTGGCAAGGAGTTGGCGCTGCGTGGCTGTACACGTGAACACATGTGTCAGCTGACGTCGGAAATTAGTATTTTCCTTATAAAAATAATTCGAAAATTTGGAATTTTCTAATTTCAGAATTTAGTTTATTTTCAAAACTTCTAAACGCTATAACTTTTGCATATGAACTCCGATTGAGGTGATTCAAATTCCTAAAAATTTGTAAAAATGAGATCTTTCTAATGATGGCTTTTATTTGAATTTTTGAGTTCATTCATTCCTTGGTTTTGGTTTTTATTTGCTTTTCTCTCTCGATTCGCGTAGACGTTGAATTGTGCGAGGCTTCGGAAGGGGATCTCGCAGCTCAAGAATTATTTCCAGACCAGGACCAGGAGCTTAACGAAGGCAAGTTGTGCTTTGATCATGTTGCACCCATAAATTAGATTGCATGCTATTTTGATTTACCTTATCACTTGTTATTTTATGTGTATAAATGATTTCAACATAAATTTGGGATTAGCTACCGTACCCTTTGAATTACACCCTACCTTGCTAGTTGTATGCCATGATCCAATTGTCACCCTAGGTTGGTTTAGTATAGTTGGTTAATAATGAAATCAACATGGATGGTTAGAACGAACTAGAGTGCTTAGCCATGCCACGTCATCACATGTACATGAAATATTGATTATTAATCTTGATTAATGGAATATGGAACATTGATGTTAACTTGTGTGTCATGTGTGGTCACACGAGGAGATTGAGTTGTTGTGGCGAGGAGGTCACGCAACGATGTTGAATTGTGTAAAGCATGTGATGCTTGGTAATCAACCGGGTGGTAATCATTTTTGATTGAAGTAAGTGGAAGGGGCAAGTGTGCCAGGGTGGGCTCAGTGGAGCTGAGGGTATGTGCAAGTCTTGCTTTAATCAATACTAAGGACTTAACCTTGCGAGCCTTTGACCTGAGTCTATCATGCAACCACATATTCATTATGGGGCTGACCTAGTGACTAATTTGCAAATGCTTAACTTGAGTGCTATCGTGGTGGCGTGAGACCCGGGTGGTGGTAACCAGTCCATGCTTGGGGGTGGCTCACATGGCGCAAGAGGGGGGCCCTGTTGTGGTGGTGTAACCCTTTAGTGTTGAAACCTTAGCGGGTAGCACTGGGTTAAGAGGATGCATTGTAAAGGCTTTGTTATAATCGTTCACCTGTGTGGTGCATGGTTGTATCATGTGGGTAAAGTGCATAACCTCTGCAGAGTGTACAAACTATTCGGATAGCCGTGCTCACGGTATTGAGCAATGCTCGGGAATTACAGTCAAAGGGTAGTTAATTAAAATGGATAACTGAATGGGATGGCAGGATGTCATGTGGATAATGAAACTTGGTCTAGGATGGAAAACTTGGATTTATTTGAGAATCATTGAATCTATTTACTTGTATTTATTGTTTTACTGTCTTTTCAATCTATGTATCGTATGTGTTCTTAAATGCTGCTTTACTGCAAATGAACCCCTTAGCCATTCCTTTGGAATAAGCCTGCATATAGCTATGATAGCATTGCATTCTGTGCACAACTTGTTGAGTACGTGTTGGTGTACTCACCCTTGCTTAACAACCAACAACAGTGGAGGAGTCATCGCCCGTGTTGGAGGAGGATTTCCAGGTGGATATGAGTCACTAGGCCAAGCCTTGTCAGTCGCCTGTGGTGTACTGATGAGTCACTACGTTTTCTACTACTTTCCACTGCATTCGTCTTATTTTATCTTAGCATTGCCCTGCGTGGCCAAATAAATGTAAGTGATCATAAGATCATACACTAGTCATAATAAATAAATGAAGTATTATTATTCTTATCGTTGTGTATGATGTGATACTTACCGATGTTAAGCTGTGTGCACTAGTGATTGATCATGGGACTAGTGCGGTAAACACAGTGGGTCCGAATGGGTGAATTCGGGTCCTTACAGTTTCTTAAGCAGCCCGCCTATACAGATGCTTTTTACAGGCGGTTCTTAGAAACGCCTATGCAAATATAGCGATTTCCACAGACCTTCAGTTACAGGCGGGCGCAAAAACGCCTGAGAAGATGGGTTACCACCCGCCTGTACAAATGTTTTCTGTAGTAGTGTTAGCAAGTTCCCAATATAGATTGAAAGCATTTGTACACATGAAATAATATGCAATGTCATAAAACAAAATAGCAACTTTGTAAACATGGGTTAAATATGATCAAAGCACAACTTGGCATAGAAAAGCCCGTATTCTTGCTCTGGACCTTGGTCTCAAGTTGATGAATCTTTCTCAGGTGTGTCACACAATTTAAACGTCTACGCGAAACGAAAGAGAAAGCCAAATAAATACCAAAATAGAGAGCAAACAAACTCCAAAAATCAAATAAACTCCACCATTAGATATATCTCAATTTTACAAATTTTTAGAAATTTGAATCACCTCAATCGGAGCTCGTATGAGGCAGAACGGGCTCTCGGAAGATTCAAAAATCATAAAAATTAGAAAATTGAAAATTCAATTAATAAACCTAATTATTTCTCTAAAGAAATTAGCATTATTACGTCATGCTGACGTCATCCCTACCTGAACTATTCCTGCACCAACACATGGCCTCTGGTTCACTGGACTGGGTCCATGGACCAAATCACAACACCCAGCCCTGTCCTTCATGGATGTGGTCCACACGCCTCTTCGGCTGACAGTGGGGCCTGTAGACGTGGTGCACCGGCCACCGATGTCAGCACCACACGGTGTACACCTTAGCAAAAGGGCCGACGTGTTGACCACGTGGACGCACGCATCAGCATCGGGATAGGCCACGTCACCACCACCGCACGGGACCCTATGGTCGCCGCTGGTGGCTGGCGAGGACACCTACATTCGCCTACCTATTGACGCAATTAGATCACTCTTTTGCACACTAGAGCGGTGGCGGCATTGACTAGAAACCACGGCGGCTAGGGCTTCGATGTTCTGCAACTCTGGCGAAGATCCAATGAAGATGGCGTGCGCACCGGACACAGCAGTTCACGACGAGGCTATAGGTGTTGCTGATGCCCTAATCGGTCCACCTCCAGTGATGAATAGATGGAAATTGAGTCTTGGCGGCGCACGGAAATCTTCATGAATTCCCAACAATGGCGACGATTTTCTTCTGGCGAACCTAGGGTTTTGGTTCCTCGTTCCTTGGAGATTCCGATGCGCAACTTAAATAAGCTAGGGCATCCTCATCCTACACGGGAAGGACTCCGAGTCCATGGCTAGTATGGCGGTGGCGCCAGAGTCCAGCTCAGCCACGCCTTGGGGAAGATAACAGGGCACCTTCCACATGTCTTGATCTATGGCTGAGATGCATTCAGTGTAACACAATCTGAACCACACGCTGAATCGATGGACCTCATCCTATCCCTAATCCGATTCAATCCTCGCCGCACCTAGATGATCCAACAGTTGACAATGGTCCATCTAGAAATAGGCTAATTGGGCCGATGGCACAAAGGGATGGGCCGAATAGACCACACAGCAATGGGCCACCAGTGAGATTCCAGCCCACTACTATTTCGACATTTCCAGCATTTTCTCTTTTAAAATAATTGTGATAATTAATTTAATCAGTTTTAGGCAATAAAATTATCAGGAAAAATCTAAGAAAAATTCTTATAAATACTTTGAGACATTTTAAACTCAAATAAAATATTTTTTGCCAAATTTTATATTAACTTTATCTACATATAGCTAGTTTTTCCCAAAAGGCCAAAAAACTTAATTGAAAATAAATTCAAATCAATTCCAGAAAAATCCAATAAATTCAGAGAAATCACAGAATGCCCAAATGGCAATAAAATAATAATAAAGGCAAATTTTTTGGATGTTACATCTACTGGACCCATGTGAAGATGATGCTGGATAGTGGCCTTACACGTGTCCTACCATGGGTGGATGACTTTGAGGCCTCACAGGGTTGTTCTGTCCACCTTGATTAGGAGGAAGGGGATAGTTAATCTTCTTGTGGCCGTCTTGACCACAGTTGTAGCACTTATTAGCCATTTGAGGACAAATATTGATAAAATGGGGTCCTTCGCACTTATAGCATTTAACTGGAGCTCTAGGCTGGAAGAACTGAGGACGCTGAACTGGAGCAACTACATAGGGCCGAGGTGCTGGATATCTAATTCACACAGGAGGTTTGAATGGCCTTGGTTGATTGGACTTGGATGGACTAGGATCAAACCTAGCTTTCTTCCTTCTCTCCTCATTCAATAAGGCTTGCTCACTTTCTGCTATGACGGCCCTATCATCTAAATCTTGGAACTCTGTGATTCTAAGAGGAGCCAATTGCGCTCTCAACTGTGGGTTCATACCCTTTTGGAATCTATAAATCTTTTTGGCCTCTGTGTCTACTTCTTCTAGGGCATATCGAGACAATTAATTAAACTTATTCAAATACTCAGAGACCTTTCTATTACCTTGGATTAAATCCCAAAACTCTCTTTTTGATATCCATCTCACCCAAAGGAACATGGGTGATACAGAACTGAGATGTGAATTTTGCCCAAGAAATAGGCTGATCAGAGGTACGGGTGTAGCAATAATTGGTCCACCATGTTGCCACAGGCCCAGTGAGTTGGTAGGTGGCAAACTAGACTCTCTTCTTCTGAACATCCAACTATAAAGAGTTTCTTTTCAATCTCTAGAAGCCAATCAACTGCTTCAAGAGGTTTTGTGGCCTTCGAGAAAGTCTGGAGTTCTCCATTGTCGTGGCCCGAATCTGCAAATCCGGACACTCTGTGTATTTTGCACTAGTCCAGGATTGCGCTAGTGCACACTGGCTAAACAGGGTATAATATCACATCATACATAGCGGAATATTAAATAAGTACTGCAAACATGTATATAAACGAGTTGTGTGACCTTATGGTCCCTTACAATAATCTGCCACACAGGGCTTACAATAATCAGAGTAATATAGTTCAACAGCGGAATGGTAAATAACATCGTAGTGATCCATCTTCACCACAGGCGCCCTGACTGAGGCTTGCTTCCCTAGTTCTCCGGCTCTTCAACAAACTCCTCTTCATAGGCAGGCGTAGTCTCTTCTTCTGGTAAGTTTGTCCGCAAGGGTGAGTAGACACCGTACTCAACAAGTCATGCACAAAATGCAGATCTATTTACTACATGCATGACTTATTACAAAGGAAAGACTCGATTGGTTATTTTGCTTTGCATCAATATTTCAAATTACTATTTACTTAGGTTCAAAGCAGCAAAACTTTAGTATCATAGTAAGTATCTCAATTGTTTTCCACAATATTTTGGACACACAGTCCTTAATCATCTTTCATCATTAACTTTGGCATACAGCCATCCACCCCATTTTATTTTCATAACACTACCCCTTGACTATAATCCCCGAGCATTGTCCAGTACCGTGGACTCGGCTATTCGAACAGTTTTTAACACTCTGCAGAGGTTGTACACTTTACCCACAAGATACATTCGCACGCCACAAAGGCAATTGACCGTAACAAAGCCTTTCAGAGACTTCTATCTCCACCTAAGAACCTCTCCGGGTTGCCTTCACTATCACTTCCCTCACTCAGAGCGAAGTATAGGATGATTTAACACCGCTGGATAGGGTACCAAGTAAAGTAGCATAGCACGCCTCCCATCTGATTACCCCGTGTAACTGCCACCCCGAGGTATCAAAGGCAAGACATCAGAATCCTACTAAACTAGGTCTTCCCATTTAGACATGTGGTTGTACGAGTGACTCGGGTCAAAGGCTTGCAAGGTAAGGTCCTTAACTGACCAAGGCAAGACTTCCTTCTCTCAAAGTTGGCACACAGCCCTCTCATCACTCAAAATCCCCCAAATGCCACGAAGGCCCACCTAGCACAAAGGCTCGGTCCACTTGCCCCGGTCTAAATCAATTCCATCCCCAATTGTTTACCAGTGTAACACATGCCCGTAATCATCCTTCATGTAGAACCACACGGGTCTCTACATTCCAGTGTCAATACCAACATCATTCCACCTTTTATCAAAATGCATTCACTATTCTTTAGTCAAAGTTGCATTTGTAATTGAAAAGATCATTCACGTTATATGCATGACTAAGCAACTATTCACGGTCTAGCCTCCCGTGTTGGCACAATATTATCAACCAACTAGTATTTTCCACTTAGGTTATCAAAGGAATCATGGCATACAATATTAATAGCAAGGTGACATTAACAATTTGGTTGATTAGCTAATTCACCCCAAATATTTGAATCCATTTTTAGTTGAATTAGCATGCATAATTTGAAACAAAATACATTTCAGAAACTTAGGAGCAACATGGTCAAAGCATAACTTGCCTTCGAAAAGCTGCTGATCTTGATCTAGAGTTGGTTCTTGTTCTGAAAATCCTCCCTCGAAACCCTCCGGCAGATTAACGTCTACGCGAAATCAATGTGCACACAATAAACATATTTTCTAGAGAGCAAACTCAACTCTAAAAATTCTACAAAATTCACCAATAAATAGATGTTGATTTTACAAATTTTTATAAATTAGAATCACTCAAATTGGAGTTAAAACGCAAAAGTTATAGCCATTTGAAGTTTGGAAATAAATTTAAATCAATAAACCGAATTACCTTATTTATTTTTTTATACGGAAAAATCCATAATTATGACGTCAACATGACGTCAGTTCTGGGTTTTATTTTTACCGAATTATTTTTCTAAAGAAAAATCAATTTATTACGTAAGCATAATGTCAGCATTTACTATTCACTCACTGACACGTGGACCCCACTTGCTGACGTCATTGGTGACGTCACTGATGATGTCATGGATGACGTCAGCACCCACGGTATTACGTCTGACATGTGGGCCCCACCGATGACATCAGCTGCTAACATCAGCATGACACGTGGCACGATCTGGCCGTGACACGCGTCGGCACATTATCAACCGAGAGCTCCATTTAATCCCGTCCGATTTAAAATGAACGGCCGGATCTAACCCGACGCTTCGGCTTGGCTACTCCGGAGTCGACACATGGCGCAATATCAACCCTCGGATCAAGATCTAATGGCTAAAATTAATTCGGCGGCGTCAGCAATACCCGACACGACGCTCGGTTCTCGCGGCGACACGCACAAGACGGACTAACCGGCTAGTGGCTAATCCAAACCGTAAATTTAAAAATCGACGGCCCAGATTAAACCAAATTCCCGCGGCGAGATGGGCGACGTATAATTTTGGCGCGACGATGGGCGATCGAATCGCACAAATAGGATCCGACGGTCTAGATCTAATCAGTTCTTACGCTATTAACACGGATCCAATGGCTACGGTTAATTCATCTACGTGGCTATACTAGAATCACTCGATCTAGATCTAACGGCGGACAATTGAAGATGATGTTTACTGCACTATGGCGCGCTACGTGGCTAGATCTAAGCCATCCAACATGAATCCAACGACTAACATTAAAGCAACTAGAAGCACACGTGGGCGATCCCGCTACGGGCACGTGGCGCTATCCTTGCAATTTATCTCTAGATCTACGGCTAAGAGGTGAAGATGAGACTCACTGTTTCGATGGCGATGTGCTGCAATCGCAGTCGTTCGATGAAGATCGGACGGTCGACAGGCTTCAGGAACTCGACGATGGCGCGGTGGAGACAGATGACCGGAGTTGAAGAAGACGACGGCTCCGATGGCGCTCTGGTGCGGCTCCGGTGACAAGGGTTGGCTCCACGGGTGCGGCTCGTCGCGGGGGTTACTCTGGTGGTCACAGCGACGGCGGAGAGTCACCGACGGCGACGCAAACAACGGCGGAGAGTCTCAAAACTACGGCGAGTGCACGTGGGAGCTACGGTGGTTCTCGGGAAACGTGAAAGGGCTCAAAAGGTGCGGAAACGTGAAAGGGCTCAAAAGGTTCTCGGGAAACGGAAGAATCACTCACCGACGAGTAATGGCGACGGTTACTGACCGCAACACACGGCGACGGCGGCGTTACCCGAAGACGAAGATGAGACGACGTGGACGCATCTCGTGCATACACGCGGTGGCAATCCAACGGCGCAAGGTGACGAAACGACGCGGGCGATTGACAACCGTGCGATGCGGATCGAGCTACCGAGATCCATGACTTTAGGGTTTTCGAAGGCACAAGACAAAGAATGGGCTCGCCCACATCGTTCATTGATTTTCCATCGATTTCGAATAAAATTAATTCCCGATATTCATTTAAATTCTTTGAAGCACTTAAAATATCAGAAAAATTCTAGAAAAATTCCAGAAAATATTTTAAGACATTTTCAAAGAAGTGTTAAATCCCAGAAATTCAAATAAATTCCAAAAATTCTCAAAAATTTCAGAATAAATTATAAAATTCAAAATAACCAAATTTTGGGATGTTACATCCATGAACATGAGAACTCGCTCTAGCTGACCTGACTTCTCAGGAGACTTGGCAGTGCTGACATTATCACCAGGAGGGGTGGGCTACCTGGACTTAGGAGGTTGAGGTTGATTAAGATCATGAACTAGAACTGTAGGTGACTCTGGAACATCTGGCTAATTCTAAGTAGACCCCAACCTAAGGATCAGGTCTTGCTCTTTAATTTCACGGTTTGACATGCCTGTAAAAGAAAGACAGGATGGATGCATGGCATGATGATTAGATTTTATTTGGAACATAATTTATCTTTTATTAGCCTCTCTTATATTAGCTAGAAAGATATAAGGAATGTTGGACAGCTACTCATATCCAGAATTTATTCATGAGACAAGAGGTCTTGTTGTAATAGAACATGAGTCAATTTTTTAGTGGTTAAGAGCACTTGCATATGAGGTGAGAGGTGTTCTTGTGATTAGAAACTATTAAGGCTTTGTTTTTAAGAAAAGAGAGGAAAGAACATATCTCACTGCTCTCATTTGCCACTCCATACAAGACTCTTGACTCAACCTAACTACCATCTTATAAGAAAAAGCATAAATCGCAATTAGAAATAAACAAAAACAATCCTAATGATCGAGCACCAAGAACTCCCCGAGATTAACGTACTCGAGCCTCCCTATGTACAAAAGAACTATAAGAACATAAGAACCAATGAATAAACGACAAACTTGTTTGGGTGAGCACGAAAAACTCCTCGAGACTCTACGCTCGAGCACACCGTGGATCCATGCGCCCAGGCACACCGCGGACAAAACGGGTTCGGGTCCATTTCCTACTCCTTAGCTCCTATGTGCTGTCACCACTATTAAGTATATATGTAGCCATATATACACAATTTGATCTCTACCACAGGAATAGCACAAATTAGCAACTATATGAATCTCTCTAACCTATGTTGAGTGCAAAGGCTACTCATGATGACATATAAGCAACATATGAATATAATTCATGATTTTTAACAATTAATAGCTTGCAGGACATGATGAGATGCATGGTTTACATATGAGGGCAGCAGCTATTCACATCATAAATTGTCATGCAACAGGAAGATAACATCCAGATATCGATCAATACATGCATGCTCATGATGACCTAGGGGCAACATATGAAGATAAGCATGATTTCTACCAGTAACAACATATTTTTCATGGCAAATAACATTTTTAATGGAAGACGACAGCAGCCCCAAAATATTAATTATCATGCTAGAATGAAAATGACAACAGTATATAAATCAAATAACAGCATACACATATCATGGCTCAAGAAGAAAGCATGCTAGCATGAAAACAAGCAATTACTAGAATTTAAAGCATGGAAACATCATTAATAATGGTCTTGACATACATAAATAGGTACATAAGGGTCATACAAGATAAGGATATTGTCTCATACAAATTATGACAATAGACCACTACACAACACCACTCTGACACTACTACCCCACCCTCTACTCTAGTCTACCTCCTCAAGGTCCTCAGGATCCTCTACTCCTCCATGACCCTGAACTCCTGCACTAGTGCCCTGGCCTGGGTGCCCTATAAATGCGTCGAGTTGTGTAGCCTCGAGAATAGGACCGAGGTGCACACTCATGCGGCTGGTGCAACACGAGGGCTGACTACGGAGTGGCGTGGGGTAAGAGGTGGAGGGAACAAACATATATGATGGAATAGGAACACCATACTCTGGAGGAGCTGGGTAGGGGTATGGGGGATACACTAGAGTTGGGACATCTATCTCTAGGAAGAAAGTGAACTGGTGAGGAGGTACTGCTGCTGGAGGTGGTGGAGCTAGTGTGCGAGCAACTAGAGAGTCAAGTGTAGCGAAGGGATCTACATCAGAGTCGGCCTCTGGCATAGGGGATGGAGCATCATGTTTAGGAGCATGGACTCTAGGGTCTGATGGGCTGACTCAGCCTCACTGTACTACTGACGAAAGTACGTCGCCCCATCCTCAGCATCTGTCATCGCCTCATTTACCCCCTCACAGTACATGGCAGCGGCAGCTATCTTATAGTGGTTAGTGACCCTCCGGTCTGAAGGTCCTGAAGCCTCACTAGCTATCTAATGATGGGGTGTGGAAGGGGCTGGATGATGAGAGACTCCTTGAGTACATAGGGGGAACTCACTAAAGGAGGAGCTGCTCAGGTGACTCGCAAACTGTGCCCTGAGAGCTAGAATAGCCTTCCTTGCGGCATCCTACAGGGGTAGAAAATGATCTACATGACGACACAAGGAGATGAACTCCTCGTAGCTAGGTTGTATAGTCAACCCAGTCACTACCACTCCTACCTTAGGGGTAGACAAATCATCAAACGGCTTAAGAAAATATTCTATCCATCTCCCTCCTAACTCTACGACTATCTGGGACAATGTGATGATATGCGGACCCTGCACCTGCGCCGCGGGGAGCCTAGTACGTGTCATCCTGCAAAAAGGTGGCTAATTAGTAGAGGTAACCAGATTTGCAAAATTATTAAATAAATTAGCAATTTAATAAATGACAAGATGAGAGGTAATATATATAGTTAGAGCCATATAGTTAGGATATCCTACTTTTTACCTACCTTTCTATTAAGACTCTAATTATCTATAAAGTGATTGTCATAGCCAGTGCTCTAATACCAGCTATGGTGACTTGCATAATTAACCCCGGTAACAACTGTGTCGGCGTATTCCACCTGACAAGACCACGTCAATGAACAGGGTTGACCCCTCCCTAGACGGAAGGTATGGTTCAGTAGAGGGCGTCTTCATGGCTGGAAACCCTAATGTCTCTACGATGGATCCCAGAGAACAACAGACTGATGGACATGGCGATATACCCAGGTTCAGGCCCCCAGCTCGGGTAATGGCCCTATGTCCTGCTAGATCTTTGTTGAGGAAAGGTGTAGGCGATTACAGTGGTTCTGCTAGTCTTGTGCTCCTACGTGTGTATCGTTCCTTATGTTTCTCATTCTCCCCTCTCTCCATGCACCGAGGCACCCTTATATAGACGGATTGGCTTGGACAGGGGAGAGGGTGACGCTATACTTATCTACAACACATTAATTACACCCATCATTCCAACTTCCACGTCGACCCACGACTCATTTATTACACATAACACCGTGGCATTGTCCTTCATACCTCATTGTCGACGATCGGGATCGCCAACCGCAAGAAATGAGATGGGGGGTCAGTATGATGCGGGACCCGAGCTGCGCTTCGCTCAAACGGAGGAAAAGAGTAGACGCGACGATGGTCGGAGCAAGACGACAACGAGCGTGAGACAGAGGTTTATACTGGTTCGAGCCCCCGTGAGGGTAATAGCTCTACTCCAGTCGCCTTGCGGTGGTATTCTTAACTGTTTCCTAGTACAGGAATGTATTACAGCTCAAGTTTTGACAGTGGCTATGCCTAAGCTCGAGCTATGGTGTGTCGTGTTCGTGTCCCCCAAAAGACTGCGCATCCTTGGTCTTTATACCTCTTCTGCACGCAACGGACGGGAGAGATTCCCGGGAAGTGGCCTTCATGCACGTTAAGGGCTGGCGCAAGAATCGCCCGAACTTGTTGCACGCATCTGCTCCTACCCCACGACCCGCGCCTTGGGCAACCGCTGGTCAAATGCTCGATCCGAAATCCAAGGGTGGACTACGGCTCCGAACAAGGGCCCGCCTGAGCTCGAGGTCGAGCGGGGCCGCGCTCGGGTCCACCGCGCTCTAGGTCGAGCGCCTCGGCACGCACCCAGGTCGTGGCCGGGGGCCTCCCGAGCATGGGGGATCCATTGACCATGCGCCGGCCAGTCAAGGGACGCCCAGCTCTCGTCAGCTAGCCCCCGAGGCTTAAGGTCGTGGCTGGAAAACGGGCCGACCTTGAGTCTCTATAGTCGGGACCGATTCCTAGAATTCTCTTGAGGTCGAGGTCGGGCGGAAACGTAACGCCAGGCCGTGACCAAGCGACACCTGGCGCCTCTTGATCTCCGAAACCCCGGTACGGATGCAAACGGTTGGTGACACCTGCTGTGTCTCGAAACCGCAGCCCAGGCCTTAACTGCTCTTGTCAAATCGTGGCCGGCGCGCCCTTCGAAGCGCCGCGGACTAGTTTCAACGGCGACGCAGCCTTTAAACCTGAAACCGCAGCGTCTGTTTGAGAAAGACTCCCGACCAGCGCCCTTTGTCTTCCACACCTCCATGCCCAAGCGAAAATCTCCTCCCCCACCTTTCGACCAAAATCGACACGATCGCCATGGCCAAGCTAGGGAGGAGCACGTTGTCGTCCACGAGGATGAAGGAACTCGAGGCCCTGGGACTGCTTGATCCATTCGTATGGCGGCTGCCAGGCAACGAGACCGAGCCGCACCCCAAGGATGACGAGATCGTTTGCACTGAGCACTATGTCCTCTTCGGCCTGCGGACCCCGGAGAGCGAGTTCGTCGCGAGGGTCCTTTCCAGCTGTGACATCGAGCTCATCAACCTGGTGCCAAACTCTGTTCTCCTTCTCACCATCTTCTCCCATCTATGCGAGGGATTCCTAGGGGTCCTTCTGACCCCCTCGCTCTTCTTCCGGTACTTCAACCTCTTCCGCTCCGGGAAGGACCCCGTGGTCGGATGCCTCTACTTCCGGCAACAGGTCGGGCTCAAGTGGGCCTTCCCCAAGTTCCAACCTCGGGACTCCCTCGGCCCATGGTCCGAGCGGTGGTTTTACCTGAAGAGGGGCGAGGTTGGCACGCTGGTGTACGAGGGGGCCCCCCTTCCCGGGAAGAAGGAGACCCCGGAGGCGGACGACCTCGAGGTCGATGAGGAATCCATCGCCCTCATACACATCTGTGCCACGCTGCCTCAACGGCAAAGATTGCCAACGACTTCCTGCGGAATTGCGTGTCCCCTCTTCAGAGGAGGATGCACCCGTTCTACGAGATCCAGGGGCGCGATGACCCGACCCGCGAGGATGCGTCCGGTAAGCCTTCTTGCCCCAAGGTCTTGCTCGAGTCCACCTTTCGATCCTTCCTGACAGCAGCTTCTTTTTCAAGAAGACCGGCGAATCCTCGGTCGCTTGTGATAACCGAGATGTTCGAAGCCGCGCGATGAGTACGCCATTGGCGACCCGCCCCAAGAAGCGTGTTCGCCGAAAGACCGAGGTAAGCCATCTAACCAAGCGCTCGAGTCACGTGCCCATGAGCCCCTTCCTGAGCCTTGCTAGCTCGCAGGATCACCAGGAGTTGTTGGAGACGACCAGGAGGATGCTCGCGCTGCCCGGCGGGGGCAAGGGCAAGAAAGGGAGGAAGAGACCTCCCCCTGCTGGAGCAAGCCACCCGGAGGCGAAGAAGCGCTACGCCGAGTGGGGGGACCGCGTCACGGTAAGGACCTCACCGGTCGAGCCCCCGAGCCCGTGCTTGTGCACCTTGCTGGTTTGACGCGTCCTCCTCTTTGCAGTAGCAGAGCGCGGCGGCTGCCGCCAGGGTCTCGAGTCCACCCCCGGCTACGGAACCTCAAGCTAGGGCCCCGCCAAGGACGGACTGGAGCCGTAAGTGGGCCCGAGACCCCGTTGTGCGGACACGTTAGCGTTAAAGGTTCCCATCAACCTCGGGGCAACAAGACCTTCGCCAACCCTCAACGAGGCGGAGGCTGGCGACCCAGGTAAATTCCCGGCTTCCTGTACTACTGTCTTCCCCGCATCTTTCTGGCTTAGTGTATGTTTTTTATCACAGACTTTGAGCACCCGAGCTCGAAACTTGCCCGTTTTGACGATGGCTGTTATCCGAGTCCGAGTCCGAGGAGGAGGATACCTTCGAGTTGGTCCCGCGCCAGCCTTCACGCCCAATGCGGACCACCTCGGGGCCACCAAGCTCACCCCCGGTTGGTGAGTTCTACCAAGGGGTCGACGACCCGGACGAGGAGGAAAACCATTTCGCGCCCAACAAGATTTCAGCACGTGGCGAGGCGGGGCCGCAGCCCGCTGATCCCCGAGGTCGATCGCGTGGGACGGCACCGAGTGCCACGGTTGCCGCTTGGTCGCCCGGCTCACTGGCCTCGACTGTCTCGGCAAGCCGAGATCAGGCGACGCACCGCCATCAAGACGGCACATGCCATGGAGCACTTGCCGCCACCGAGGCCGCGTCTGGTTCTGAGGTTGCGGCGCTCCAAGCCGCGGGAACGGACAGCGCTGTGGGGGACCGTGCGGTGGACCCGGCGGCCACCCCCCGGGCGCCGGAGGTGAGCGGAGCCCCGACCATCGAGGTTGGGCTTGATGTTGCTGGCGTAGCATGTCCTGTCGGAAAGCCGGACGGGGCCCTGACAACCGAGGCCGAGCCCGTGAGTTATCGCCGCGCTTTTATCGCCGGAGAGTCGGACCCGGCCGCGGGCGGGCAGACTCAAACCGCCGCCAAGGCGGGCGATCGGGCGCCCTAGCTCGACACACCGGGAGGTCGAGGTCGATCCGTACTCGTGGCGCTGGCGAGCACGAGATCGACCGATCTCGAAGTCGAGGATCTGAACGAAGAGTTCACCCGTGCGCGCGTCGAGAATCGTCTTCGCGAGGTAAGGGATCCCTCCTCATGCCCTGCAACGCGTTAGGTCGAAGCTTTTCGCCGCTTACTGGGCCACTTTCCCTATCCTCTAAGGCAATCGGCAGCGTCGCCCGAGGGCTGCAAGGTCTCCACGAGCATGCCGACGTGCTCAGGGGGCTCTTGAACGTCGTGGAGATGCGGGAGGTGGAGCGCGCCAAGCTCTGTACGACCATCGAGGTCGACCAGGCAGAGCTCGAGCGCCTGACCAAGGAGCTCGACGACCTTCGCCAAATGATGGTGGCGCAGGAGGTGGCTCACGCGGCCGAGCTCGAGCAAACCAGGGCTTCCGAGCGCGAGTTCGGCTTCAAAGCCGTAGAGCAGGAACGGACCCGGGCGACCAAGGCGCTCGAGGCACTTGAGACCGAGCGCACCAAGGTAGAGTCACTGGAGAAGGCCGCCGCAGAGCAAGCTTCATCCTCAGGCTCAGCGCTCGAGGCCCTGCAGGCCAAGGTCGAGGTCTTTGGAGAAGGTCGCGCCGAGTAGGCGCCTTCCTCGCCAAGGCGCTTTGCATTTAACATGCCAAGGTCGAGGCATTGGAGAACGCCGCTGCTGAGCAAGCGTCATCCTCGACCAAGGCGTCCCCCGAGCTCGATACCAAGGTCTTGGAGCTCGAAAAGAAGCTTGAGCGCGCTAGCAAGGCGGTCGAGGACGAGCGGGCCAAAGTCGAGGCGCTGGAGAAGGCCGGGCCATGATCGCTGCCGTCCTCCTCGAAAGCGCCGCCTGCTCGAGGCCATGATCTCGGAGCTCGAAGGGAGGCTCAAGCGCGCCAAAAGGGTGGCGACGAGCGCCATGGCCCAACTCCAAGACGAACGGCGCCAGGCTGCGGATGCCTCCACGGTAGCTCTCCGTAACTGTGAGCGAGTCGTCCGCCATACGAGGGCCAAGGTCGCCGAGCTTGAGCAGGAGAAGCTTGCCCGCGAGATGGCCGAGCTGTAAAAACTCTGAAGACATGTGTTAATAGAGCTGCGATTTGTTTTGGAGAGCAGGAAAAACTATTGTCTTGTTTAAAGCTTATAGTCGAAGATATTTGGTGTTCGTCTTTTTCGCTCCTAGTCGTGCGCCGTAGGTCGTATGCCAATAGGATACCCTTATCCAGCCCCCGTTGGGTCCGAGGTCGAGCAACGCTGGCCTTGGGCGCAAGATTTGCATGCCAGCGAACATGACCTGCAAAATGGAGAGAAAAGCCGTAGGGGACATAGACGTGACGAAAACGAGATCGATAGAGAGACGGTTTCGCCCGGACTAACATTCAATCACGCATCATGACTGCAGCAATGCTCCACACCAAAGTGGCGAGGCTCTTGGTCCGCGCCAAGGCACAGGAGAGAGCTAGATTGCGAAGAGGTTCGGCTTACGTTTTAACTCGTCCCCTGGGGGAGGACGTCGAGCTCGCGACGCTTTAGACCAAGAGTGACGAGGGCTGGGAACTCCTTGACCGGCCGGCGTGCGGTCAACGGATCCCCAAGCTCGGAAGGCCCCGACCGCGACTGGAGTGCAGATCTAGGGCGCTGACCTCAGCCTTGGTGCCCGAGCTCGACCAAGACGACCTCGAAGCTCGAGCGGGTCTCGCTCAAGCCCCGTCCGCCTAGGATTTCGGATCTAGCATTCGATCGATAGCTTCAGAGAGCGGGTCGTGGGGATGACTAAGAGTCTAAGGCAAGTTCGGAGGCGATTGTTGCCAACCCTCAAGGTGCACGAAGGCCTCTTCCCAAGGATCGCTCCCGCCGCTAAGGCAGAGAGAGTATAAAGACCAAGGACGCATGAGCTCCAAAGGACACGAAGACAACATAGCACACACAGCAGCTCGAGCTAGGAATCACCATTACTGTCTTGAGTTGTAAACACTGCTCTATACACCCATATAACAAGAATCACCGCCGCAAGGCGATTGGAGTAGAGCTATTACCTTCACAGGCTCGAACCAAGATAAACTCGTCTCGTGCTCGTTGTCGCCTTGTTCACCATCACCGCGATCGATTTTCTTCCTTCGCTCGAGCAAAACGGCTCGGTCCCATAAACTCTTTGACCCCTACCTCTTTTCTTGCGGTTGACGATCCCGATCGCCGACACCGGGCGCCACCGTGGGGCCCGATTGTTTTGCTTTTCGCAGAACGACACCAAGACTCGGGGAGCATGGCGCCTTCATCGACGGATTTTCCTCGAACGGACTCACTCCGTGTCCTCGTTCACGCCCTCACCGCCGCCGCCGAGCAAAGACGCTCGGTGGCGGATGGTCAAGGCGCCGAGGAGATGCGGATGACCGTGATCCGCAGACTCGGAAGACGCCGCCGGATGGTGCGGTTGCCATCAACAAGCTTATAATAGACTTTCTCCGCTGGAGGCCCAGAGAAGGCCAAAGACATCTTCGGGCTACCAGGCTCCCCTACGGGAGCGCCTTCGCTTATCGCCGCGTCTATGGCCAACCCCGATAGGGCGAGGTCGGAGCTCTTTGGCCGAGCCGTGCCGAAGAACTCGACGATACTGCGACCGAGGTGGCACCTCCAAAGATCGAAGTCAACACTCGGGACCCGCTCAGAGAAGTAATGATAACATCGTCGCGCCATCACCAAGGTCGGACACCTCTGTCTGCAGAGTTAGCCCGAGCAACAACAGGCTCGGGACGAGGCTCTGACGCAGACGCGCCGGCGTCCCACGGGCACCGCGCCAACCAGACCAGAACGAGCCGAGCCGCCCGAAGTCGATGGCAGGCGAAGTTCGGACCTCCCGGACGTTCCGCCCAGGCGCCGCAGGTCCAGGACCGCCTACGTTACCAACCAGGTGATTCCCGTGCTCGGCACCATGGTCGTTCACGGAGGTCGCCACGCCGGCAGCCTCGACCAGTCCGGCAAGAGTGGATCTTGTCGGCGATGACCACGACGGCGTGCTCTGTCCCGGCCCACGCATAGATGGCGTCTCGACGGCCTTCGTCGCGTCGCGATGGCGGCCAGTTCAAGCCATGATCGTCGGGCTTCGATGGGACCAAGAACCACGACGAAGTTCTCGCCCATCTATTCGACCGCTATCCTGGCGGTGGAGGGACGAGCTCAGTAATGGCAAACTACCTCGATCGGCTGCTCGGACGGGCCGCTAGGACACGGCTTTTAATCGGCTTCGCTCCTTCTGGTCGTGGCGCCAGATTCAGAACGCCGCCGCTCCAACTTCGAGTTGTTACGAAGCGTCGAGGCAGGAGAAAGACTCGATCGTGTCATCCAGGGAAGAACGAGCCATCGCGTGACTTTGTGCGGTGATTCATCCGCATAAGGAACTCGATCCCGAAGCATTTCGACGAGGCCGTCATCAAGGCCTTCAAGTTCGGGTCCGTGATCGACGCCTCACCGAAGACACCGAGATCACCTCGAGGCTTAGCGTCAACAAACTTTTTCCGCATGGCGGAGCTGATGCGGACGCGACGATGTTTATCTTCATCGAAACGCGACTACAACCAAGGTAAGCTTGGTCTGAACCAAACAGAGGCCGGTCCGTCCAACTCCAGGGGCGCCGACCAAGGCGCCACTACCAAGAAGCGAAAGCGCGATCGCAGAGGTGGCGGAGGGCTACCGCGGGTGATCGTCTCGGCGGATGGCCAACGCGAGGACCTCGAGGTCCGAGGCCAAGCTCAGGAGGACTCTAAGCCTCGCCAAGGTCGACCCCGACCACACCAGGCGAAGAACCAGCCCCAGCAGGAGGGCCAACGTGCCGGTCCCCGACGGGTCGATGCTCAGCAGCCGGGGGTCGAGGGGCGCGCGGGGTATGATGAAACAAAGTTCTGTCTTTTCCACAGGCCGGCCGGCCACGATCTGCGGGCCTGCAGGGCTTGGCAGAATAAGCTAGACGCCTTCTACGATGGGCGGGGTGAGATGCCCATGCTTCCGAAGGATGACGACCAGCTCGACCGTGTGAATGCCGGCGCGGAGCACGACGACCTCGACACGAGTTCCAAAAAGGCGGCCGGATCGATGTCATCTTCGGTGGCTCGTCGGCCTACGACCCAGCGCGAGGTCAAGGCGCACCGACGCACCATCTACCAAGTCACATCACCGAAGCCCACCGAATAGCCGCAAGTGGGCGGGGCCACCATCACCTTCTCCCGGAGGATGCTCTCCCGGTATGGCTCGAGACCTAAAGACCGCCTTTGGTCGTGACCCGACCATCAGCAACACCGCGGTCGGTCGCGTCATGGTCGATGGCGCAGACTCTCTTAACTTGTCGCATAGCGGGAGCGCCGGCCGGATCGCGATTCCCGGTCGAAGGTCAAGAGCATCACCATACCATTCTTCGGGATAGTCCCCGGGAGTTCGACCACCCCCTTGGGGCAGGTTGTCTTGCCCGTCACCTTCGGTGGCTCTGACAACTTTCGCACCGAGTTGATCACCTTCGAGGTGGTCGAGGGTGACCTCCCGTACAACGCCATCCTCGGGCGACTGCCTTGGTCAAATTCATGGCTGCCAACCATTATGGCCATCGGTGCATGAAGTTACCCGGCCCCAACGGTGTCATCACCGTGCGGGGCGACCTACAAGCGGCGCATGGCTGTGAGACCAAGGCCTTGGCTCTTGCAGCATCTTTGCCCAACAGTGATCAGAGGAGACGACGAAGAACGCCCCGAAGGCAGCGATATGCCTAGTGGGGCAACAAAGGCCGTCAAGGCTTGGCTCGACGAGAGCGACCACCAAAGGCCCACGTCTCCGGCGAGCTGAGTTCCAAATAGGAACTCGAGCTCGCCACCTTCCTTCGCGCCAACAAGGGTATATTCGCTGGGAGCACGCGGATATGCCCGCGCCCCGAGGAGGTGATTGAGCACGAGCCGCAGTAGGATCCGGCTCCCGACTGCAGGCGCCAAAAAGCGCGTCGCTTCTCCCAGAGAAAGTCGCGATCATCAAGGAGAGCCTTGACAAGCTCTTGAAGGCCGCTTCATTCGTGAGATTAACTACTCCGAGTGGTGGCCCACCCGGTCATCGTGCTTGAAGAAGGAGGAAAGTGGAGAATGTGCGCCGACCATACGGGTTGAACTCGGCTTGCGAAGGACAATTTCGCTTCGGCGATCGACGGATCGTGGACTCCACCGCGAATGCCAAGATGCCGAGCTTCTTGGATGCTTACTCGGGATACCACCGGATCAAAGTGGCGGTCGACGGCGAAACAAGACTTCCTTCATCACGCCGTTTGGCACCTATTGCTATCGACCATGTCATTTGAGTGCTGCGCAATCTGCGGGGCCACTTTTCAACGTCGATGAACAAGACTTTCGAGCCCCGGATCGGGCGGAACCTTGAGGTCTCGTGGGCGACATCATCATCAAAAGCCCGCCGAGGGCGACCACGTTCGCGACCTCGAGAGACCTTCGCCAACCTGAGCAGCACAAGATCAAGCTCAACCCCGAGAAGTGCGTGTTCGGCGCGGCGTCCGGTAAGGTGCTCGGCTACATGATCGGGGGCTCGGGGGTTGGTCCAAACCCGGAGAAGATCGAGGCGATCGAAAAGATGGCACCCCCGACCTCGATCAAGCAGGTGCAAAGCCTCACTGGCCGCATGGCCGCCCTCAGCAGGTTCATCTCGAGGCTCGGCGAGCGCGGGCTCCCATTCTTCCAAACCTTGCGCAAGCACGGGGGCTTCGAGTGGACTCCAGAGGCCCAACGATCCTTCGATGACCTGAAGGCGACTGTCGCCCCACCCTCCGCCTAACGCCACAACCCGGTGAGAAATTCTTGCTATATCTCATGACCACCCCCATCTTTGTTAGTGCCGCTTCTGGTGGCGGAGCAGGGGCCTCAAAGAAGACCCCATTTATTATGTCACGAGGTCTTGCACGGCCGAAGGGCGCTACCCGCAGTCTGAAGCTGTTATATGCTCTCCTCATGGCCAGCGCAAGCTCGGCACTATTTTGAGGCGACTCCATGGTCGTCCCGAGCAACTTCCGCTCGGGGACATCTGAGAACGGAGGGCGAGCGAATCGCCAAGTGGGCCATGGAGCTCGGGCGGTGTTCGGCGTCTGGTCGTGGCATGCACGACCATAAAGTCGCAAATGCTCGCCGACTTCATGGTCGAAGCGACGTCGCAACCGCTCCCGAGCTTCAAGTCGAAGAGGAAAAGCCACTGGGTCATGTTCTTCGACGGCTCGAGGTCCTTCAAGCGCTCGAGTGGGATCCTTATCCTCACCCGCAGCGGCGACAAGGAGGTATCGTAATTCGTTTTGGCTTCTCGGCGACCAACAATGTGGAGTACGAAGCCCTCTTGGCCGGCTTTACGAGCTTGCAATGCCTTGGGAGTCGCCCGTCACGGTCGTGAAGGGCGACTCGGCTACGTCATCAACAGTTCAACAAGGACTACGGTGCTCGGGAGACTTCGATGGCAAAATACCTCGCCGGCACGCAAGATGGAGAAGTGGTTCCGAACTTGGAGCTCAAGCACATCGGGAAGGACAACTCCGGTAGCGGATTGCCTCTCCAAGCTCGGCTCCTCCGGCGGCGGCGTCACCCGGCGTCATCACGAGACGCAATGGCGGCCCGTCAATCTCCGACCAAGAGGTCGCGCCGCCATGGTCGAAGGTACCCCCTCTGGGCGAGGCCATCCACAATTTCCTTGCTCGGGGTGACTCGCCACCGACCTGCCGAGAAGAGCGGATCAGCGGGCGAATCAGTACACGCTTGTCGAGGAGAGCTTCTGGACGCAATGTTTTCGGCATTACGACGCGGTGCATCTCCACGGAGGAGGTAAGTACCTCTTGCATGACATTCACTCGGGCCTCGTAGGCGCACTCTTCGTAAGGACAATGGTCGAAGGCCTTCCGCATGGGTACTTTTGGCCCTCGGCGGCAGGATGCTTTCGTGATATCGTCGCTTTGCCGAACGCCAATTCCACGCCCGAAGTCGCATCAACCGCCTCACGCGCTCCAGACCATCCGCTCGCGTGGCCCTTCTCGACACAGGGCTGGACATCCTCGGTCCTTTTCCTCAAGCGTAGGGAAGAAGTTTACGTTCGTCGCTTCGTCGACACCTTCACCAAGTGGATAGAGGTTGAATCGGTCTCGACCATAGCCTTTCGAGGCGGCGGTTCATTTCTTCCGCTTGTTCGTGGTCACCAGTGCACGGGTTCCATGCAAAATTATCGCGACAACGGTACTCGGTTTACCCGGTGAGTTGTTCGGGGAGTTTTGCGAGGAACTTCGGCATCAAAATCTGCTTCGCGGTGGCTCACCCCGAGCAGCGGAGCGTGAGCCAGCGCCAATGAACAAATCGTCGAGGCGTCAAGAAGCGAGTCGCAGATGAGCTCGTCGACACGGCAAGGCTGGGTGGATGAACTTCCCCCGTCCTATGGTCTATTCGTACCATAACAAGCGAGCCACGTGGTCCACACCATTCCGGCTCGTGTTCGATGCGAAGCCGTCCTACCTCCAGAGGTCACGTTGGGCTCTGTCGAGTCGGCTTTGGTCGACCAAGTCGACTTGAGCACGAACGGTCTCGACCTCACCCTCGCGAAGAAGTAAGATGCCGTGCCTTCGCTACGATCAGCGCACTACGCAAACTCTTCGCAGACATGCGTCTCGGTGATGACGACCTAGAAGCTCCTTGTTGGGGACCTAGCCCGAGGCGGATTGAGCTCGTCCGGCCACGAGACAAGTTATCCCGCGGTGGGAGGGCCCTATAGAGTTGTTTCAACAGATCGCCGCGGGGCTTCTCGGCTAGCGATGCTGATGGCGAGAGCTCTCTAGCTCGTGGAATATAGATCACCGGAAGTTTTATGTGTAAACTCTATGCCTCACATTTCAATAAAGCTGGTCTTTCATTTTTGCCCTTTTTACGTTTGCTTCCACTTATGTTGCTGTTATTTCTTTTTCGATGGTTCCTCGTTTGTCTTTTTTTCGAACACGACCTTCGTGCGCAAGCGCATTTGCTCCTAGTCTAAGTGATGCAGGTTTGACGTTCACCCCCAGCGGACGAGCTAAACGTAAGCCGAACCTCTTCGCAATCTAGCTCTTCCACATGCAGGGCTCGAAGTGAGAACCTCGCCGCTTTAATTGTCGAGCGATATGCATGGTCGCGAGCCGTTCGAGCACTAACCTACTTAACGATGTCGCCGTGCCCTTCTACCTTCTTGGAATTGTTCCTCCACTTTGCGGTCGTGGCCTCTCGTCCATATTTAAGTCTTGTGCGAGGCCGTCGCTCGACCTCGGGCCCAACGGGGGCTGGGTAAGGCTACCCTATCGGCGCACGACCTAGAAAGCACGGGAATGGCTAACAAGCAAAGCAAGAAAGACTTCAAGTATCCCCAAGCTACGGATTTACAACAGGGACGAGGTTTCTTTGTACACCAAAACAAAACCACTTGCATTAGTACATTCCTTGCTTTTGATGTTTCTTTAGGCCACTGTGTCGGCCATCTCGGGCAAGCTTTTCGTTAGCTCTTCGGGCGGGCCACTTTTGCCTTCGGGGTTGCGATCTCAGGCCTTCCACGAGCCTTCTCCGGAGGCTCGACTTTGGGAAGCATCCACGGCTCGGCGTCGTTCGCTCTTCAGGATTTTGGGGCCGGGGGCACTCTTGAGTGTGCTGCTCATGGCGCTTTACCGACCTTGGCTCGAGCTTCTCCCAAGTTCCTCCTCGGGCCTGGTGCGCTCGAGCTCTTCAGCTGGGCTATCTCCTGCACCCTCATCGTCCGGCGTGGATCGTCAAGAGCTCTTGGGCCTCGCTCGAGCTCCCCAGCTCGACCTCAATGGAATGCAGGCGGCCGGCGCTCAACCTCCAGCGCCTCTCTGCGTCGGAGACCCCTCGGCACTGACGGCATGCTCTCGGAGGCCTTGTAGCCCTCGAGAGGCATGGTCGATCACCTTCCTGACGTAAAAGGGTGGCCCAAAATGAGAGGGACAAGGAGGTCAAACTATGAGCTCTGAAGTTGGCGGGAAGACCATTACCTCGCGGAGTGCATCCCTCGGGCGTCTTGGTGTGGAATCCTCACGATCGTCAATCTGATGTGAGGATCTCCTCCTCCTCGTCAACCGCCATCTTTGGTGCGGGATCGACCTGACGACCACGGAAGGCGCAGCAGGCGGGACTCTGAGTCCCCGCCTCGAGGCTTGGTTATCCAGCTGCCTCCTCCAGTGAGTTAAGGCCGCACGCAGAGAGGACATAAGCGGCGATGCGGCCCGATCTCACGGTCGGGTCGCTTCGTCTCCGCGTGAGGGATGGCAGCGGATCCGCCTCGGCATTCGCGACCTCCAGTGGCACTGGGTGCCGCGACCTCGGCCTCGGCCTGATGGCTGGGGAGGTCGCAGAGCTTCGCGACCGATCACCCGGTGGCCGTGGGGTCATGACCTCAACGCTGGGCGATCGTGGGCTGTGGGGTCTTGGAGCCACTTCAATCGTGGCCTCAAGGCCCCTGAGTATCCTCCCTCAGGGGGCCGGGAAGCCGTCGGCCTTATCTATGTCGTGGGCCTCACCGTGTCGTAGTCCATGGTTGGCTGCGGGCTCGTTTTTCTTCGAGACGAGTCGTCGAGCCCTTGAGTAGAACTCACCGGCCAAAAGTGCTCTGGGAAGTGCATGTCCCACGGCGATCGTGGCGCGGTACCGAATTCGGCGTTCTCCTCCTCGGACTCGGACCATACGGACATGACCATCGTCCAAAGCGGGCAAGTTTTGAGCTCGGGTGCTCGAGGTCTGCGATCAAAAGCATACTCTAAGCCAGAAAGATACGAAGGGGGCGGCGCAGACCAGGATGCCGGGGGCCTACAGGTCTGATCTCCTCCTCGTCGAGTCGTCGAAGGTCTTGTTGCCCGATGTTGGGCGCTGGCTTGCGTGTCCTGTGACTGAGACCTCGAAGTCCGGCCCAGCTCACATCCGCCGCCCCATGTGGTGAGTTTGACTCATGACCCTGGGGGCGGGGAGTGCCGAGACCTGGCAGCGGCAGCGCTTCTGCTCATTGCGTAAGGGAAGACTTCGTCAGACGGCAAGGCATAGAAAACACAATCTCGGGGCTCGGCTAGAAGGGCCCTTACGTGCTGCAGTCCCCCACTCAACGTATGCGTTTCTTCGCCTCCGCTTGGCAATCCGGCTGGTGGAAGTCGCTTCTTCCCTTTCTTGCTCTGCCCGCCAAGCGGCGGGAGCATCCTCTGCCGCGTGTCGGCAACTCTGGTGGGCCTCTACGAGCAAAGCGCGAGCTTCGAGAAGGGGCTCGCGAGGCAAAAGACTTCGGCGCTTAGTCGGGGAGACTTACCTCGTCGCTTCGGCGGAGTACATTCTTCGGGACGGGGTTCTTGATGGCGTACTCGTCGCCACCTTCCCAAACATCTCGACCATCTGGCGGCGACCGGGATTCTTTTTCGCACCTTGCAAGACAAGCGGTTGTCAAGAGATGGTCGGAGGGTGTACACGAGCCAAACCTTGGGACAAGAAGACTTACTGGACGTGCCCTCGCGGGTAGCATCATCGGACCCCTGGATCTCGAAGAGGGGACACCGCAGTTCCAGAGAAATCGTTGGCGATCGCTGCCGTTGAGACGGCGCATAAGCGCGAATATGGATGAGGGCGATGGCCTCCTCGTCGACCTCGAGGTCGTCCAACTCGAGTCTCCTTCTTGCGGTTGGCGATGGGGTCCTTTCAGACACCGGCGTCCTCCTACGCCCCTCTTGAGTAGAACGGCGCTCGTTCCACGGGCGAGGGAATCGAGTGGAACTTAGGAAGGCCCACTTAAGCCCGACCCATGGCAAGGAAGTAGAGCATCCGACCACGGGGTCCTTCCCGGAGCGGAAGAGGCGAAATCTGGGAAGAAGAAGCGAGAGTCGAGAGGATCCCTAGGAATCCCTCGCATAGATGGGAAAAGATGGTGAGGAGAAGAAGCGGAGTTGACACCGAGTTGATGAGCTCGATGTCGCAGCTAGAGAGGACCTCAGCGGCGAACTCACTCTCCGGGTCCGCAAGCCAAAGAGGGCATAGTGTTTTGCGGTCGCGAGCGATCTATCTGTCGTCCTTGAAAAGTGCTCGATCTCGTTGCCGGCCCGCCATGTAAACGGGTCTAGAAGCCCCAAGGACTCGAGCTCCTTCATCCTCGAAAAGTGCTTACAAGGTGCTCCTTCCTAACTTGGCCATGGCGGTTGAGGTCGGTTTGGTCTGATGCGAAAGGAGGACCTTGCTTTCGGGCGAAAAGCTTGGAAGGCTAAGGGCGAAGAGCAAGAGCTGGATTTAACGGCAGTAATGCTGGGTTTATAAACCGAAAGTTCGGTCCACGGCGCCTCAAAAAGCGTGCAACCACGCATTTGAGTGCGATTATAGGCTTTGGGCTACTGGTCGAGACGCTGCCAGTGCCCACCAACCGTTCACATCCGTCGTGAGGAACGCCCCAGACCGTCCTCGGGTTATTTGAATGTCCGGTCACCCTTATTGGATTTGGAGGTTAGCAACGGATCACCGATGGTGCTCACGGTGCTAACACCCAAGCCCAATTAGGACAACAACGATTCCATTGAATAACTCGACAACAATTCCGTATTCCCCGGTATGCAACCCGAAACTTCGCCGGGATCGCCTCGCATAACGGTTTCCATTGCCATATCAAACCAATGCACATAAAGGCAACGAACCCAAAACTTTACTACCAGAGACACGAAGCGCGAAGCACAACAACGACTAAAACCAAGGCACAAAGACAAACCAGACAACCACACAAGAGCCAACCTAGACTCTGGAAAATCTACAAAATTTAAGGTATGACGCCCCTAGAAATCACGAACATCCACACAGAACAGAAGAAACAATTAATCAAGTATAGCATAACAACAACAACCATAGCATAAGGATCAAAGATGGATAGAAGTAGCATCCTAAACATGAGTTAAGCATGGTCTTACAACAAGGTTCAACATGGAAATAGGCAAGTATTTAAACAAGGACTAGACATAGTTTAGAAGGCTAGCTATACAACAAAATGAGCTCACAACCAACATATTAAACCAAAAGTAAGACATCTCAGGAAGTGTCACGCCTTGAACACTTCAGGGCGTTTAACGCGTCGAGCCTAGTCGCTATTCGGTGTCCCACCCGACCACCGAGAAGCAAAAGCGGCAGAACTCACACCTGCGGTGTCCTCACCGAAAACCACAAAGCGAAGCATGAGTACTGTATAGGCACTCGCAAGACTTTACAAGTGGTCCATATATGACCGACTCGAAAGAATATGCATTTGGATGTAGCAAGGAATAAGCTTAAGGTAAAAGTGCATAAAAGCTTAACTTTGTTGCATAATCACATTCATCTACTCAATTTACAAGTTTTATAGCATTTATGGACAGCACCTACTACTAGAGTGAAATCTGAATTTAAGCATTAAAGAGAGTAAATAATAACATGAAACAAGCATCAACATCAAATATACCAACTAGTTTCAAGTTTAAGTTGTTACTACGTTGAAATGTCGGATGATACAAGCGTGCTCATATCCGAGAGCGCTGCAATTCAATTGCTTATTCACCTGCAGGGATCATCAATGCGCACGACATGTGCCACAAGGAACCTCATGTCAACCCTCCTCCCATCCATATCTACTGTTGAACCATCCTCATGCGGCCCGAGCACCTAGCAACCTACCTCGGCGGCTCAAGCCTCGCTTAGCCCTCAAGAGTAGACCTAGGCCTCACCCTCAACCACGCCCAATCGCATGAGGGCATGACCCATCGAGTAGTATGCCATGAAAGGGTGGCTTACCGTACCATTATATCGGGCATGCGATCAACAAGGGTGCTCGATCAACATGGCAAACAACGGATCGGACCTTAACCAACACAAAGCGAGACTACAACATTTGAGTCTCCACACTCAAATGATCCAACCCTCTCGCCTGGGTCTCAAATTTTACATTTCAGAATATAACCATATCCATTGAAACCCAATAGTGTGAAGTAATTAAACTCAAGTGATGGAACCTTCCACCACTTGGCCCATACCGACATCTAAGCAAACTAAGCATGGACACAATATAAATACCCATATACTAGCTCCAAGGAAGGCATTCAACAATTATCAATGAGTGTATGTGCAACAAGTAGGTTCTAATCCTATCCCACATTTCAATTCCTAATGCAAGACATAATCATCCAATAAGCAAATTATTAAGCTAAAATACAATCGTATAAGGTTAAACATGCTTAGGTGCTTGCCTTGAGCTTCTGCTAGATTTTCAATAATAGCCGCTCTCCTAGTAACACCCTCGCTTGCAACAGCGTCCCAACCATGAGCTCGCTCTCTACGATATCAATGCATGAAAAAAAAATGAGATGCATGCGATGCATATGAAATGAAAATACTAAATGCATCCTCAAGACAAATCCAAAAGTGCAAACATTCATCTCAATTGAAGAATGAAAATGCAATTGCAAGACTCAACTTCTACTCTAAAGCCAAAATCTGAAAATAACATGCATATACCTCTAGCGGGCATAACTTTTATTTGGCTAACCCAAAAATGACTTCTTGGACTCGAAAAAAAAAGACCACAAAAGGGTGATCTAACATTACCATGCATCATAACATTCAGAATATAAATTTAAAGTTTGCAATTAAACTCTGAACTTTAGTCTCAAAGTCTGAATTTTCAGAAACACGGTTTCAGGACAGCATGTATACAAATGACCATAACTTTTTGATCCCATAGCCAAATTGAGCAAACTCAGAGCCTACACGACCATAAGGCATAGACCTACAAATTAGCTTTGGCCAATCACTCAGATTCTACCCAGGTAACTCCCAGTTCAGCCAGCAACAGAGGGCAGTTTTCAGAGTTCAGTATTTTCAAAGTTTCAGACAGTATGCACAAAATTCAACATATAAATTTCTATACTTAATGGAATTGAGTAAAGGATGACATTTTTATAATCTACATGAAATTTCCTAAAACTTCTCAGGCAAAATTAATTTCTAATTCAGCCTCTAACAATTTTTAATTCGCACCACAAGTTTCAGCTACACCATATCAGCACTTTCAGAGCAGCATGCACTAAAATAGACATAACTTTCAGCTAGATTAACTAAATGAGGTGATTCAGTTGGAAATGAAAGATAATTTGATTACCCACAACTTTCTCTACAGCCAACCTAGCAGGAGATGCTCAGAATTTTCTCAAATCAGCCCGAAACAGTAGCTAAAAATTCTGCTCGAAAATTCAGAACTTGCTCCAAACCCTAGATTGGTTATTCCCCATTCAAACCTTGATTCTCCACTCATCTAAGCCCCCAATACATCATGGCAGCACCCAAGACCAGGAAATAACCCATCAAAACCTAAACCCTAGGGAGCCTTACCTCAAGGAGTGGAGGAGGAGAGAAGAGGCTGCACAAGGGAAGGAGGCCGGCTGGGAGGAGGAGCTGCTGCCTTGTGGATTTGCTGGAGGGAGATGGAGGCCACCACCAAGGAGAAGTGCTGCTGGAGGAGGCGCCACAAAAGGGGAGAAGTGCTGGAGAAGGCAGCCAGAGGAAGTGGCTTGAGAAGAAAAGAGGGGTGCGTGGGAATGGAAAAAAAAAAGGGCTGGTTCGGTTTTGGGTGAGGAGGCGATAAAAATGATGTGTTGATTTGGTTTGGCTGTGCTCAAATCTTTGTGCATTGCTCACTTGACCCCACTAGTGACAAAAATGAGAATGGCTAAGTCCTAAAATTGTTAAGCTCTTAATTTTTGCTAAGTTTGGAAATACTTCTAAGTGGCAGTTTAGAACCTTGACTGAAGTCGGAAATTGATCTCAAGTGCGGCCAAAACTCGGTTGGCGCTAATGTTCGCCGCAGAAGACGAATTCGAATTTGGGGCCATGACACGTACCAACATCGAGAAGTCCGAAGGTCGCCAGGTGTCGAGGCCAAGGGACTTGCCTTGTGGTCTCCGCCCGACCTCGACCAAGGAGTCAAGACCTACGAAGGTTTTTTTCGTCCCAAGAATAAGGCTCGAGGTCGTCCTGAGGGTTCCCTCCGACCTAGAGCCTCGGGGGCTGGCTGACGAGGGCTAGGAACTCCTTGATCGGCCGGCGTGCGGTCAACGGATCCCCAAGCTCGGAAGGCCCGAGCCGCGACACTGGTGCGCCTTGAGGCGCTCGACCTCAGCGCGGTGTGCCGAGCTCGACTCCGCCGCGACCTCGAGCTCGGCGGGGTCTCGTCTGAAGCCCTAGTCCGCCCTAGGATTCGGATCTAGCATTCATTGACAGTTCAGAGAGCGGGTCGTGGGGATGACTAAGAGTCTTGGCAGCAAGTTCGGCGATTCTTTGCCAGCCCTCAAGGTGCCACGGCCACTTCCCAAGGATCGCTCCGGCGATTGCTATGGCGAAGGATAAAGACCAGAGGCGATGAGCTCCAAAGGACCACGAAGACAACATAGCACACAATGACTCGAGCTAGGAATCACCATTCTTGTCTTGAGTTGTAAACCTTCTCTATACACCCATATAACAAGAATCACCGCCGCAAAGGCGGTGGAGTAAACTATTACCTTCACGGGGGCTCGAACCGGTATAAACTCATCTCGTGCTCGTTGTCGCCTTGCTCAAGCCATCACCACGATCGATTTTTCTTCCTTCCGTTGAGAGCAAAATGCGGCTCGGGTCCCATAAACTCTCGACCCTACCTCTTTTCTTGCGGTTGGCGATCCCGATCGTCGACAAAGAGGAAATGGCGCCACGAAGGTCGTGAAAGAAAAGAGTCTGGACAAAAGAACCGCATCTGCAAACACAAGTGGCAAGAGACATAAAGAGCGAGAATAATAGAAACGGACTTTATTGAAATTCAAGGTATAGAGGTTACACATAAAACTTTCGAGTCGATCTATGTTCCACGAGCTAGAGAGCTCTCTCGCCATCGGGCATCGCTAGCTTCAGTAAGCCCTCGTGCGTCTGTTGAAAGCGACTCTATAGGGGACCTCCCAATGTGGATAACTTGTTGGTCTTGGATGAGCCCTGAATCCGCCTCAGGCTAGGTCCCCAACAAGGAGCTTCCTAGGTAAATAACGGCCGAGACGCATGTCTGCGAAGAGCTTACACGGTAGTGCGTTGATCGTGGCGATTGCACGACATCTTACTTCTTCCTGCGAGGGTAAGGTCGAGACCGTTCGTGCTCAAAAGTCGACTTAGTCGACCAAGCGACTCTGGCGAGCCCGAGTAACCTCGGAGGCGGGGCGCTTCCGATCGAACACGCAGTGCCGGAAGGTGTGGACCCTGTGGCTCGGCTTGTCGTGGTACGAATAGACCATAGGACGGTGGGAAGTTTGTCCACCCAGGTCTTGCCGTGGTGTTCGAGCTCATCTGTGACTCTCTTCTTGACGCCCTGGACGATTTGCCTGTTGGCGCGTTCCGCTGCTCCGTTGCTCTAGGGGTGAGCCACCGAAGCGAAGCATATTTTGATGCCGAGTTCCTCGCGAAACTCCTGGAACAACTCCTTTGGTAAGCGAAAGTACCGTTGTCGGTGATAATCTTGCATGGAACCCGTGCACGGTGACCACGAACGTTTAAAAAAGCGAAGCGGCCATCCCGTGCGATGATGGCGAGACGAGTTCGGCGATCCACTTGGTGAAGGTGTCTATGGCCATGAACGAAATTTCTTCCCCGACCGCTTTGAGGAAAAGGGCGAGGATATCCGGCCCCGGTAGAAAGGCCAGCGGCGGGATGGTGCGAAGGGCATATCCGGTGATCGTCTTCTGGCGTGGGCGGCAAGCGGCGGTCGCGGACGATATCACGAGCATCTGGCGCCGTTGGCGATGAGTACCCCATATGGAAGGTCTTACCGACCATCGATTCTGTATGAAGAGTGCGCCCCACAGAGGCCTGAGTGAATGTCACTTAATAGGTACTTACCCTCCTCGCGAGAGATGCACCGAGTCAGAATGCCGGATACATTCCGTCTATAGAGTTTGTCGTCCACTGGCGTGTACAAGCTTGCTCATCATTTGATCCTGCTCCTCTCGGCAGGTGGGGTGTGAGTCGCCCCTAGTAAGAAAAATTGTGGATGGGCTCGGCCGGGAGGGATACAGCCGACCACAGTGGCGGGACCTCTTGACCGGAGATCGAAGGGGCCGCCCGGCGTCTCGAGGATGCGTCGGGGGATATCGTCATCGGAGGAGCCGAGCTTGGAGAGGAAGTCCGGCGTGAGTTGTCCCTCCCAGGAATGTGCTTGAGCTCCAAGTTCGGAACCACTTCTCCATCTTGCGCACCTCGGCGAGTACTTTGCCATCGAGTCCCCGAGCATTGGTAGTCCTTGTTGAACTGGTTGATGACGAGCTGGGAGTCGCCCTTCACGACCAGCCGGCGCACGCCCAATGCCTTGCAAGCTCATAAGCCAGCCAGGAGGGCCTCGTACTCTGCCACATTGTTGGTCATTGGAAACCGAAGCGAACCACGTACCTTAGCGGTCGCTTGTGTATGAGGATGAGGATCCCGGCCCGAAAACGCTTGAAGGACCTTGAGCCATCGAAGAACATGACCCAGGGCTTCTCCTCCTTGACCTGAAGCTCGAGAGCGGGCTGCGACGTCTGCTCGACCACGAAGTCGGCGAGCACTTGTGACTTTATGGCCGTCCGGGCCACGACCTGGACGTCGAACGCCGCCAGCTCCATGGCCCATTTGGCGATTCATCCTCCACCCTCTGGGTTCCTCAGGATGTCCCCGAGCGGGAAGTTGCTCGGGACAACCACGATGTCTTTGGAAGTAGTGTCGGAGCTTGCGAAGCCATGAGGAAGCGTACAACAACCGATTACACATGGGTAGCGCTCCCGGGCCATGCAAGACCTCGCCGGCGTAATAAATTGGGTCTTCTTTGAGACCCCGATTCGCCACGAGAAGCAACCATCGCGGCGTGGGCGGTGGCGAGAGAAAGCGGCAACCTCTCACCGGGTTGCGGCGTTATGAGGAGGTGGGGGACAGACAGTATACCTTCAGGTCGTTGAAGGACGCTGCGCCTCTGGAGTCCACTCGAACCCCGTGCTTCGCAGAGTTTGAAAGAATGGAAGCCCGCGCCACGAGCCTCGAGATGAATCTGGAGGCGGCCATGCGGCGGTGAGGCTCTGACTGCTTGGCCGAGGTCGAGGCGCCATCTTCTCGATCGCCGATCTTCTCCGGGTTTGGACCAACCCCGAGCCCCGATCATGTAGCCGAGCACCTTCCCCGACACCGCACCGAACACGCACTTCTCGGGGTTGAGCTTGATCTTGTGCCTGTTCAGGTTGGCGAAGGTTTCCTCGAGGTCGTGAACATGGTCACCCTCGGAGGGGCTTTTGACGATGATGTCGTCCACATAGACCTCAAGGTTCCGCCCGATCTGTGGCTCGAACGTCTTGGTCATCAGACGCTGGAACGTGGCCCCCGCATTGCGCAGACCAAACAACATGGTCGTGTAGCAATAGGTGCCAAATGGCGTGATGAAGGCTATCTTGCTCTCGTCGCCTACCGCCAGCTTGATCTGGTGGTATCCCGAGTAAGCATCCAAGAAGCTCAGCATTTTGGCGTTCGCGGTGGGTCGGCGATCTAGTCGATCTTGGCGGAGAGAAGTTGTCGCTTGGGCGGCCGAGTTCAACCCCGTATGGTCGGCGCACATCCTCCACTTTCCTCCTTTCTTTTGCCGATGACCGGGTTGGCGGCCACTCGGAGTAGTCAACCTCATGAATGAAACCGGCCTTGAGAGCTTGTCAAGGTTCTCCTTGATGGTACGCAACCTTCTCCGGGGAAGCGATCGGCTCTGGCGTCTGGTCGAGGCCGGTTTCACGCAACTTGTGCTCGATCACCTCCCTCGGGCGCGGGCATGTCCACGGGTTCCCGGCGAATATCTTTGTTGGCGCGAAGGAAGGTGGCGAGCTCGAGTTCTATTTGGAACCCGGCTCGGCCGAGGCGTGGGCCTTTTTTGGTCGGGTCGCTCTCATCGGCGGCACGGCCTTCGTCTCCTTGGCTGGATTATTGCCTTCGGTAGGCGCTTTCGTCGTGCGCCGCCGGGCATGGGGCAGCATGCCTGCAAGAGCTAAGGCCTTGGTCTCACATCCATGTGCCGCCTGCAGATCGCCCCGCACGGTGATGATGCCATTGGGGCCAGGCAGCTTCATACATCGATGGCCATAATGGTTGGCTGCCATAAACTTGACCAGGGCGGGCCACCCGAGGATGGCGTTGTACGGGAGGTCACCCTCGACCACCTCGAAGATGACCAGCTCGGTGCAGAAGTTGCTCGAGTCGCGAAGGTGACGGGCAAGACCACCCCGAGGAATGGTCGAGCTTCGTGCACGATCGAAGAAGGGTATGGCGATGCTCTTGACCTTCGGCCAGTGGAATTTGCATCCCGGTCAAGCGCTTCGCTGCGGCAAGTTAAGAATTGCCGCCGTCGACCATAGCGCGCCTGCCGTGATATTGCTGATTGTTGGGGTCACGACCAAAGCGGTCTTTAGGTCTCGGGCCATACAGGAGGCGTCCTCTGGGTGAAAGGCGATGGTGGCTCCGGCCCACTTGCAAAGGCTACTCGAGGGCTTCAAGCGATGACTGAGTAGATGGTTCAAGGCGACCTTGACCTCACGCTGGGTAGTAAGCCGAGCGAGCCGCCGAAGATGACGTCGTCCGGCGCTTCGCCTGCTAGAACTCCAAATCGAAGTCGTCATGCTCCGCGGCGTTCACCCTATCTGGTGGCGTCATCTTCGAGAACACGGGCATCTCACCTGCCCATCATAGAAGGCCTCCGGCTTGCGCCAAGCCTGCCGGTCCGTGGGTCGTGGCGGCGCCCTATGAAATGGGCGAACTTTGCCTCATCATATTAAGGCGTGCCCGGCCCGCTGTCGGCCGAGCATCGCCCGCAGGCCGGGAAATCGGCCCTCCTGGGGCTAGTTCTGCGCTGGCGAGGTCGAGGCCAACCTTGGCGAGATTTGGATCCCTCCCGAGCTTGATCTTGGACCTCAAGGACCTTCTTGGCGACCATCCGCCGAAAGCGATCACCATGGCGGACCTCGCCGCCCTGCGATCACGCCGCTTCTTGGTGGTGGTCTTGTGGTCGGCGCCCCTGAGTTGGACGGGCGGCCTCTGTTTGGTTTAGACCAAGCTTACCTTGGTCGTGGTCGCGTTCAGCGAGACGGCGTCGTCGCGTCCGTCTGCCGCTTCCGCCATGCGGAAAAAAGCTTGTTGACGCCGAGCCTCGAGGTGATCTCTGAGTCTTGATGGCGCCAATCGCGGACGCCTAACTTGAAAGCTTTAATTACGACTTCGTCGGAGATGCTTGGAATCAGGTTCCTTGTACGGATGAATCACCACACGAAATCACGCAGCGGCTCGTTCTTGCCCGGGACGACACGATCCAGGTCCTTCTCCCTTCCCGGGCACTCGTAACAACTCTGAAAGTTGGAGCGAAGGGCGTTCTGGATTTGGCGCCACGACCTGAAGGAACCAGGTTTCTGGTTGAAAAGCCAAGTTCGCGCGGCGCCGTCTAGGACGGTCGGGAGGTAGTTGGCCATGACAAGCTCGTCACCCCCGGCCACCAAGATAGCGGTCGAGTAGATAGACAAGAATTCATCGGGGTTCTTGGTCCCGTCAAAACACTCGATCAGCGCGGGCTTGAACCTAGCCGGCCACCGCACGCGACGCAGGCCGTCAGAGTACGCCATGCAGCCATAGGTTGGGACAGGTGCACGTCGGGTGTGATCATCCCCGACAAGGTCCCCGCTTCCGGATTGAGTCGAGGCTGCCCGTAGCTGACCTTGAGGAACGACCACGGTGCCGCACGGAATCACTGGTAAATAACGCAGCGGTCTGGACCTGCGGGCGCTGCTGAACGTCTGAGGAGAGGTCCGCGAGACGCTGCCGCTGGTCGACTCGGAGTTTGTGTGGCTTGGCTCGGGCCTGGTCTGCCCAATACGGTGCCCTCAGGGCACCGGCGCATCTGCGTCAAAGCCCCGTCCCGAGCCCGCTGCTCGGGGGCCAGCTCCTGTGCAGGAGGCATCCGATGGGTGCGCGGATGACGGCGTGACGTGTTGTCATCGCTTTTCGGGAGCGGGTCCCCAGTCCGACCGGTCTGCTGCGGAGGGGCGACCTCGGTCGCGCCCGTCGAGCTCTTCGGCGGGGCTCGGCCAAAGAGCTCGACCTCGCCCTATCGGGGTCGGCCATGACCCGGCGATAAGCGAGGCGCTCCCGTGAAGAACTGGGCGGCCGGAAGGCGTCTTGGCCTCTTCGGGCCTCCAGCCGAGGGCGGTTATAAGCAGTTAATGGCGACATGCACCATCCGTGGCGTCTTGAGGGTCTGCGGATCACGGTCATCCGCATTTCCCTCCGTGCCTTGACCGTCCGCCATCGAGCGTGATGCTCGAGTGGCGTCGTGAAAGAAGCGAGGACACCGAGTCGGTCCGTGCGAATCACGCTTGAGGAAAGTCCGTCAATGAAGTGCGCCATGCTCTTGGGACCTTGATGTCGTTCCTGCGAAAGAGCGAAGCAATCGGGCCCCACGGTGGGCGCCAGCTGTCGATGATCGGGATCGCCAACCGCAAGAAATGAGATGGGGGGTCAGTATGATGCGGGATCCAAGTTGCGCTTCGCCCAAACGGAGGAAAAGAGTAGACGCGACGATGGTCGGAGCAAGACGACAACGAGCGTGAGACAGAGGTTTATACTGGTTCGAGCCCCCGTGAGGGTAATAGCCCTACTCCAGTCGCCTTGCGGCGGTATTCTTAACTATTTCCGAGTACAGGAATGTATTACAACTCAAGTTTTGATGGTGGCTATGCCTAAGCTCGAGCTATGGTGTGTCGTGTTCGTGTCCCCCAAAAGACTGCGCATCCTTGGTCTTTATACCTCCACCAAGACGCAAGCAGACGGAGAGATTCAGGAAGTGGCCTTCATGCACGTTGAAATTTGGCGAGAATCGCTCCGAACTTGTTGCACGATCTGCTCCTACCCACGACCACGCTTTGGGCAACCGCTGGTCAAATGCTCGATCCGAAATCCAAGGGTGGACTACGGCTCCGAACAAGGGCCCGCCCGAGCTCGAGTTCGAGCGGGGCCGCGCTCGGGTCCACCGCGCTCTAGGTCGGCGCCAAGACGCACCTGTGTCGTGGCCGGGCCTCCGAGCATGGGGATCCGTTGACCGTGGCGCGGCGGTCACGGGGCCTTGACCCTCGTCACTCATTTAATGTCCGTGAGTGGCTTCGCCCGGTGCGCCCGGGATATGACGCTCCTGCGACGGGTTTGGTGAGAGGCATCAGAGGGATAGGCTGTCGTCATGTCGATAGTTGAATTCTTCACAAGTAATAACCCTAACACAAGGTGCCAGGGGAGGGAGACATCGAGGCGAAGCCTTCCTCTCATGCCTTTGGTTGCCTTCGTGGCCTAACAAGGGGGGCCCAAACGCCCACCCACTTGCCAGGCCGCCGCTTAAGCCGACGCCCGGCGGGCAGGAAGTGATCGCCCACCTGCCCGCCAAGGCACCATGCAGGCCGCTCGCCCGGGGAGCAAGGCGTGATCGCCCACCTGCTCGCCAGGGGGCCACACGGGCTCCTCGCTTGGCGGGCAGGGCGTGATCGCCCACCGCCGCCAGGCACCCGCAGGCCACTCGCTGTGGCAGGCGTGATCGCCCACCGCTCGCCGAGGCCACATGGGCTCCTCGCCCGTGAGCGGCGTGATCGCCCCCGCCCACCGGGGCACCACGCGGCCGCCGCCCGCCGTGGCAGGGCGTGATCGCCCACTGCCGCCGAGGCCACAGGGCTCCTCCCCGGCAAGGCGTGATCGCCTACCTGCCTACCAGGCCGCTTCTTGGGCCCATTACCTCTACGGTGGAGAGGGTACCCCGGTGCAAGGTACATCGACATGCTATTACCTAGAGTTAATTATATGAACATCAGCACAGTAACTAGCAAAACATCAGACATTCCGACGCTTTATTAGTTACTACACTGTAAACAAAGTATTGCGGCAAAACAATAATTAGAGACTTACAAATAGAAGCTTTATTTCATCATGTTAGCTACACAGACTATCTTACATACCTTAGCTTTACATAAAGATATATTACATCAAAAGACAACTAAACCTCCTATTTCCCAATTTAAGCGGCTAGCTAATTTGGTTTTGTATATGACCAAAATTTGCTTAATTTGAATTTTTGGAGTTATTTGAATTTTTGTGAAATTTTTTTGGGATTTATTTGGATTTAATTGAATTTAATTTGAATTAGTCCTTCTCTTTAAATAATTAAATAATATAAAAGTATTTACAAAAATAAATAAAAAATATTTTATTTAAGTTTTAAATACCATGAAATATTTTCTAGAATTTTTCGGGTATTTTTAGTACTCCAAATAATTAGTTTGATTTTCTAGAATTATTTTTATTAGGAAAACCTAGAAATTTTTTATGCGTTGGGCGAGCCCAACACTTGTCTTGTGCGTCTTGCCGTTAAGTAGGAAGCTTATCCATTGCATCCGGCGCCGTCCGTTGTGGATTGTGCGGCTGGGAGGCTGCCACGTCTCCGCACCGCGAGAGTTGTCGGATCTGCGGCGCAGACGATCGGATGAAGCCCCATCGCCTCGATTCCGTTCCAACGAGAGCCGCCACAGCCATTACACCGGTTGGTGGTTGCTGCAGTAATGGCCGCCGTTCTCGCAACCTGAGGCGTCTCCGTACGCGTGAAATACCCCCAAGGAAAGGGCTCTTCATTCCGCACCTTTTGCCCTCTTGTCGTACGCTGTAGTGTACCGTAGTCGCACCAGTATCTCGTCGAAGTTCACATTCATGCCGCTTCGGTTTTGGCTACTTTGCGCCTCCGTCTAGCCATCTCATGTCGTGTGAAACCCGGATTCAGCACCGTCGGGTCAAGCCACAGCCTTTGCAACATCTTTCACCGCTTGGAGATCACCGGAACATTGCCGCCAAGTTTTCATCTTCAACTCCGATGGTCGAGCGCCGCCGCAACTCCATCCGTCTTCGCGAAACACTGCAGCCGCTCGATCCTCATCGCACGGTCCAGGTTAGCCACGTTCTTGTTTTGAGTTCATAAATAGAGTAGTACATAGCCGTCGGATCTAGATCCAACGTCCTAGCTGTTGCCACGTAATGATGCGTCCTAGCCCCTGGATCGTAGCTCGGTGGCTGAGATTTTGCCGCGTTTGCCCTAGCTGCATTGAACTGTAGTCGTCAGATCAAGGATGACTAGTCGAGATGCGTCCACGCGTCACCCACTGGGGCATTCCACGTTAGTTTAGTTAGCCGGTAGATTGGAGTCAATCCGCACCGATGAAATTCAAATCAACGGCCGGATCGCGTTGTGATGTGGTCCAGTGGAAAGGCGCCACGTGTCGCACGGTAACCCTAGCGCCACCGGGTCTCAGCCATCGATTCCAGCGCATGGTCATGATCATGCCGTGTGTCCGCGCGAAATCCGAAGCGTCACAGCGGCCGCCCGAGGCAAGATCTGACCGTTGAATTCAAACGGACGGCTGGGATAATGCCACGTGTTGGCTCGGGATTTGTTGGGGGCTTCCGGGGTAAGAGCGATCGTTGAATTTGAATCCAACAGTCGAGATTCACGTACCCAAGCCCAATCGCACTGCGCCACGTGTCGGTGCTGGAGTGACGGGTTGTACTGTCCTGTGGGGCCCGCATGTCAGCTGCGGTGAACCCGAGCCAAGCCGTGGGCTAGGTCCATGGACTCGAGGCAATGTGGCTAGCTCTGGTTCTGCCACGTGTCGGCCGAAGAAATTACGGGATTTTCCAGTAGAAAAATAAATCCATTAATTCGGGTTTTTCTTTTATTTCAATTTCCAAACTTGTAATTGCTATAACTTTTGCGTTTTAACTCCGATTTGGGTGATTCCAATTCCTAAAAATTTGTAAAAATGTAAACTATTTATTGGTGAATTTTATTTTATTTTTAGAATTGATCTTGCTATCTATTTAGTGTATTTATTGTATATGTGCTTATTCCGATTAGACTCCGAGTTGCCGGAAGCTATCGGGGAAGAGTTCGGAGACCCATCTCAAGCTTCAGATCAGGATCAACTACTTTTCAAAGGCAAGTCATGCTTTGACCATGTTGCTCCTAGATTTTAAAATGTAATTCGATTCAAATTATGCATCCTATGTTAAATTAAAAATGACATTGATTAATTTGGGTAAGGTAGTTAATACACCAGCTTGTTTATGCCACCTTGTTAATATTACTTGTAAGCCCTGAATTCCTTGACATCCTAAGTATTAATTTGAGTTGGATGCTATTATGATGCCAACACAGGAGGCTAGACCGTGATTAGATGCCTAGTCTGCTTGTATGCGCTGAATGACTTTCAAATTGCAAAAGAATATTGACTAAGCAATTATGGAACGTATTTTGGAATAACGTGATGATGTCATGTGATGGATTTGGAGTGTAGTAACTTGTGTGGTTCTACATGTACAATGAAGAAAGCATTGGCATGTGTTGCATAAATGCAAATTGGGGTGGAAAAATGATTTGGACCGGGGCAAGTGGCAAGATGGCTTCGTTCCAGGTGGGCCTGTGTGGCAACGGGATGAACTGAGTAATGTAAGGGCTACATGCCGGGATCTGTGAGAAGGATGTCTTGCCCTGGACAGTTAAGGACTTCACCTTGCGAGCCTTTGAACTGAGTCATTCGTACAACCGTAAGTCTGGAATGGGACAGACCTAGTCTAGTAGCACTCTAATATCTTACCTTTGATACCTCGGGGTGGCAGTTACATCGGGGTAATTGTGTGGGGGAGCGTACCTGTAATATGGCTTGGTACCCATCCAACAGTATCTGTCGTTCCTACCGTTCGGCTCTGAGTGAGGGAAGTAGTAGTGAAGACAATACTGGAGAGGTTCATAGGGATAGATAGAAGCTTCCGAAAAGCTTTGTTACGATCAATCACCTATGTGGTGAGCGACTATATCTTGTGGGTAAAGTGTACAGCCTCTGCGGAGTGTGTGTTAAATCTATTCTAATAGCTGCATCCGCGGTATTGGACATTACTCGGGGATTACAGTCAAGGGTTAGATTTTCAAAATAAAATATGGGATTAGTGGTTGTGTGCCAAGAGCAGATAACTTGAACTTAAGGCTGTGTGCCAAACCTCTGAAAAAGAATTGAAAACTACTTATTATTATAATATTGTTTACTGCTTTTGAATCTAATTAAGATTATCTGTTGAAAATGCTGCTTCGTGCAAAATAACCACTTAAGCCTTTCCTTTGGAATAAGCCATGCATGTAGTAATAGAACTGCATTGTGCATGACTTGCTGAGTATGTTGTATACTCACCCTTGCTCAGCAAAACCTCAGAAGAAGAAACTACGCCAGCTTGGGAAGAAGAATTCAATGAAGGTCCAGAGAATTAGGGTTGAGCCTCGTCAGTTGCCTGTGGCTATGCGAGGGGTTGATTGACTTACTTTTGCCTCCGCTAATTAAACTTGTTGTACTTTTGTTAATTGTAAGCTCTGCGTGGCGAAACTTTGTAAGGAGACCATAAGGTCGTGCAACAGTTTATTATTATTGCCAAATACTTTATCATTATTCCGCTGTGTATGATTATGGTACTTTAATCCTGTTTAGCCTGTGTGCACTAGCGTGATCCTGTACTAGTGCAGAATACTCTCTTATAAAAATAATGTTTTGTTGAAAAGTTGCAAATTTTAGATTTGTGAAAGACACTACTAATATTATGTATGACTTCTGTAGTCTCCAATCCAAGAGACTGTTTGAATTCAAGATTTTACCCTGTGCACGTTTATGCCACTTTACCCACAATGACACTCACAAGAGATACCCCGGAACATTTATCCTATTTCGATATTAGTTCTCCACTCTGCATTGAGTATGGGGCTCACCTTCCCTAGGTTACACCACCTCCAGATACAGTTGTACTTTGGCATCCTACCAGAAGTACCCACCGGGCTTCAAATATACCGCCTTAAATCAAATTTCTCTTACAGTCCCCCTAGGTCATACCGGCATTTCCTAGTGCAACTATACAATCTTACTCATTGTAGAGAAACTAATACCATCGTAGGACAATCTTTTCTGACTGATTTCACACACCGTAGTTGACAACAAATTTATAGCTCATTGCCCAATATTAGATTGTTATTAACCTTATATGCTAGCCTATTGTAGAGGACCACAGCGGCAAACACCTTCTCATCGACATCCTCTACTCACCCATATTAAACATACACCCACGGCTTCATTCGTTGGATGAGCTAAAATTATACAGATATCATATTATCAATACAATCATTACCCATACCCATTCCCATCATCCCATTCATCAATTCATTTTCAACCTTTAGCAAATCATCCATTTACATCAACCACATCTTCCAATTTACATTTTTCATTTCCAAATATAAATTTTAGTGCATTGATGGAATTTATTCAGAAAGTAGTAAAGCAGTTACTTAAATATGATGAAAGGAAAAAGAAATTTGTGCTTGCTTGGAATAGAATTTGAATGTTCAGCCTCGCTCGAATTTGGGTTCAGGTCGATCTGCGGGTTCTGTTCGGGTCCTAAAAATTATATTATATTAATCTATTGCATTTTTATTAAATATGAGTAGCACTTTCAATCCTTCCAATTAGTCAGTTTTATGTTTTTAACAAATTTGACATTCGTTTATTTATATGCATGCACTACATTTCTATCCACATATCTTTTATATACCTAATACAAATACTAATGCTAATGATGTATGCATGCAGGTACTACTCCCATTTTTCCTTCTTCTTCTAATCCTTTCTCCTACTTGCTATTTCATTGCCATAACAATTTGCCTATAGGTATACTTCATTTCTTTACTTATCACTTTATGTATTCATTGGCTTATTCATTTTGGCTAGAAGCCTTGCTTGCTCTCACCTTGCTGGCTGAAGCCTCTGACTTCAAGCCTCTGGCCGAGGCCTACTTCTACTACTCCCTCCCTCTTTTCACTTTTCTGCAGCTGCTTCCTTCGGTCGACGCTATTACTACTGCTTTTCCTCTCCTCTACTGATTCGTTCGCCGGTTGATTTGGTTGTGGCTACTACTCTCGGCCTCCTCTCTAGCCGACTGCTACTCCTCTTCTCTGTCGACCACTACTCCTCCCTCTTCTCCCCATAGATCCCCTCGGTGGCGCCTGCTATTCTCCTCTCCTCCTACCTCCTGCCAACTTATCCCTCCTCTTGCCTTGGCCGACTGGAGCGGAACTCCTCCTCTCCTATGGCCGCTCTCTCTCTCCCTGAGCTCTTCCTTCACCCTCGGCTTCTCCCCTACCTGAAACCACCTCTAAGGGTGCATGAGCTAACCCTAGCTCATGAAGAACAAGGGAGTTCTTGCTCTTCTTTGATTTGATGCTTTCTTTGGTTCGGATCTACTGATTTCTTGCTTTTGTGGTAAGATTTAAAGGTAAAGTCTGTAATGATTTAGGGTTACTCTAACTTGGGTAAGCAAGGGTGATGATACTAGTTCCATAGGACACATCCTTGCAGGACACTAGGGTTTTCCCGCTGAGACTATGGTCTGTGATGAGTAAGAATATTCTGAGATCAACTAAATCCTCTAAGATCTAGTGATTTTGCTACATTCTTTACTCTATTGGCAGCATATGGCTTACTTGATGTCCTATGGGTTCGGTTTTGGAGGTTTGAGGAAGTGGATGGTTGTAACATCCCAAAATTTCATTTCAAAAATACGATAAAAATATTTTTTAAATTATTATTTTTATCGGTTGTCTCATCTTTATTTTCTGGATTTCTCTAGAGTTCAAAAGAAAAAGACTTTTGCCTATTTTTAGAAAAACTTAAAACTATTTCATTAAAAAAAATGAAAACCCTATTTAAGTTGGAATTAATTTTTTAAAAAAATATATCACAAGGAACTTCGGTGAATTTTCCATTATTTGTTATAATCTTGATTTCAAAACCTTTCCAAAAGTCTCATTAATTAAAAATATAGTTTGGAGACAAAATAAAAGATTTGGTTTTGTTAAAACTATCTTATTTAATATAAATAAACCTAAGGGAGTTTCTGCGAAATTTTCTACATTTGTCAAATTATATATTTTCTAAAGCCTTTCCGAAAGCTTTAACAAAATAAAAATATATGTTGATATAAAAATAAAATATTTGGTGGTACCAAAATATTTTAGTTGATCTCAAAATGTCCTAATTAAACTCCCTGAATTTTCTTAGAATTTTTGGGGTTGTTCTAGTATTTTCCAAATTAAAAACAATATAAAAGTATTTACTGTACATGAATAAAATTATTATTTTATGTAATTGTCAGTGTTTCGTATAACCGGAAAGTAAATTTGTAAGTTGTGGGGGGTCGCACGTCCCCTCTCCTCGAATGGTTAGACTCGGGAGTCCAAGATGTATACTGGTTCGGGCCGAATATCCCTACTTCCAGTTTGTGGCGGCGGTCTGTATTGCCCTGTGTACCAAAGGTCACCGGAGATTACAGCGGATGTTAAGGACAGGCCCTCAACACTCGTTCGGAAAAAAGAGGTCGGGAAGGCTTAGTGTGTGTGTGTGAGCGAGAAATCAAGTGTGCGTGCATGTCCCCCCCGTGCGGGGGGTCCTGCCTCCCTTTATATAGGCGGAGGGGGCAGGTTACACAGGACTTTGGAAAGTGGGAGAGATGTGCCGTGCCCGGGTGTCTCGGCCTTCGGTCTTGATGATTGATAGTTTTCTGCTCACCCCGTGTCGGGTTGGTAGTCTCAACGGACGACGCCCCATTGGGAAGGTGCGTACCTGCCCTCTGCGCGCCTGTCTGATGTTGACAGCACGAGGGGACGGGTGCTTTTGCTGAGGCCGCCCTCCGGTTCCCTCGGGAAGGAGCCACCCGCCCCAATGTGGCGGTCGTGTCTGTAAGATGGGTGACCAGCGCGGCGCGGACCGTCGATGTGGCGGAGGTTGCGGAGCCAGAGCTTGCTGGGGGCCCTAGTCATGACCCAGGTCGGAGCCTGCGGAGGCGTCGGTCCCGGGTCTAGAGGTACCCCTGCAAGGGCACCTGGCGCGGGCTCTGGTCGCCGTCGGCGCCGGCGGTGGTGTCATAGCTGGGTCTCGGTCGCGGTCCCGGGGGTGCCCGACCCGAGGTCGGGGGGACAAAGGGCGGTGACCCTGTGTGGCAGAGGGGGCTTTCTCCGGCGCTCCGTATCCGGACTTCTAGCCCGGATTATTTGAGAAAGATTTGATCTTGAAATAAATGTTTACTTTGCTGTGAGGTACCCCTGGTATAAGTATCCGTTAGTAATAATATTTTATTTGTGTTACTAAGGCTGTGGGTCACATTCCAGATTTTTCGCAGATTTTTGAACAGTCGTTTGGTATTTATTTCGATTTTATTGGTGATATTTACTAATTCGGATTAAATAAACAGTAATGCTACAGTAACTCTAGCATTTTCAGGAGGAGTTTTCAGTCATAACTCCAGCGAGCGTTTTCTGACGATCCACTGGTCCGATCGCCCTATAAATTGAACCACAGATTCCTACTTAAGCTTTATTTACAACCTAATTGGAATTTTCCCCATCCAAATTCTGGATCTCCCTAAGTAAACCATTCTTTTTAACTCTGGTGAAAACTTCGATGAGCTCTCCTGGTCACTCTCGATCTTCTTTTGATCTGAAATTTTTACCAGAGCTTCCTCTTTCTGTCCTCTACATCCAGTAAAATTATATTTTGCAAAACCATACCAGAGCACCTTCGGGCACCAATTTCTTTCCCAACTCGGTGAGCTTTTCCCGTTGATCCATTGCTCCTTTGTAGCTGAAAATTGAACTCTAGATGCCTCTCCTCATTGCCCACATTATACTCAAAGAACAGCATCATAATCACAATGGATCTCCCTCGGCAAGCCTTCTTCCCCAACTCCGGTGAGAACTTCGGCGAGCTCTACCGGGCGCTCCCGAACTCCGTTCATCCTCAAATTTCTTGTGGAGCACCCCCATGATGGTTGCAACACCCCTGTGAAATAGTTTTGGAAGATTCCAAACAGAACACCACCGGCGACCCTTTTTCTCCTACAACGTCGACGAGCTCTCCCGGGCGCCCCTCTCGTCGGCCTGTTTTGGCGTCACGTTCCTTATCGTCTTATCATGATTTTTGGAGATCCACCTACTTCACAACAGGCTCTATGGTACCCTCTGCCTCCCTTTCAAATTTCTTGCATTTTGGTTTATGGAATCAAAAGTTATGGCCGTTCCAATCTCAAATCTTGTTTCTGCTCGTTCTCCTTTGTTTTTGTGAATTTGATCATGAATCTTTTTCTGTAGACTCATCTTGATGTCGCCTACATGGTTCTCACCCTAACCCCATGGTTTTGACCTCGTGATTTTACACAGAAAATTCTTTTCTCCGATTAGACTGCGTGGCGGACGGCAGAAAACTTCGTCGCATTCCCGTTGATCCAGAAGGTAAAACTCAGATCTGTTTATGTCATATTGTTCCAAATATTCCCAGATAGCTCTCTGTAAAATTTGGTTAGGTTTCATTTATTATTTTAATAGTTATGACCGTTTGATCTATTAGCTCCGGGAGCCATTCATCGGCAGTTTGTGATCAATCCGGTGGGTCGCCGCCAAATCCTCCTATATTGCTGAGATCGTCTCGTCACGTTCTATGCGATGTACATTTTCCCTTTGCTGTTGCATCTACCAAAATTATTTTTATTCATCGGCTACCGCCTTTTGCCGCCGCCGCGCGTCGTCTTATGCTGCCAACCATTTTGGTTTGTTGTGGCCATGCCATTGTGTCTAGTAGATCATTATTCCCTATTTTGCCCATCGGTGAAGTCATTTGATTCCCAGTTGCCGTCAAAACCATATTCTAGTATCTACCCGTCGTCTTTTGTCGTTGCGTCACGATATGTGTACCCCACAGATCGCAAATCAAACAAGAGCCATATCATGACCTCGCTGTCCTACCATTATACCGATGGTCGTCACCTTGTAATCTCATATGTGTTATGTTAACGCTTTACCTTCATCGTTAACGTTTCGCCGTTAACGTTCCGCCGTTATTGTTCCGCCGTTAACGTTTCGCTGTTAACGTTTCGTCGTTAATATCCCGCCGTTAACGCTTTGCTCTCATCACATGTGTGCATGCAAGTAAAGGTCCCAGTGCGATGTCATCATCTTTTCTATCGTCTTGATGTGATCTAGCTCTATCACATTGAGTTTAGCCCGTCTTCTTATCATCGCCGTCTTGTTATTATCGAACCTTTTCATCGATGTATGATTGAACCCCTTATCTAATCACAGTAGATGTTGACCCCACTTGTCTTATCTTTGAAAATCTAATCTGCCATTGATTGGGAAATCATTCATGGATTTAGTTGATACACCATTGGCCATATGTTATATCCTTGTACCCATATCTAATCTATCAGCCTATATTTCTTTTGTTTGACTGTGTATCTACTTAGCCAACACTGTGCCTGAGTCTAGTTCATCGTGAACTAGCATATCTTTATGGACTCGATCTATAGATCGAGAGCCCATATGTCAATATCTGTCCAATCGAGTTAATTAATCTCAAAGGATATTCCCTAAAATATACTCCGTTCTTTCCTAATTATCAGTCGTAACCTTCTCGATAAATCTTCTGAAAGCCTGTTCTCTTTCATCCGATCTTCTATCAAATCCAAGTTCCTAAATTCAATCCCTTCCGTTCAGTACCAATCTAATATTAAATTGGAGTTTATTTGAATTGCTTTTTGAGTTTTGTTGTATTTGTGCTTCTTTGCCATTAGACGCGTCGTCTAGAAGTTACTCGAAGTAGCTGAAGGACGAGAAAGTCGAAGCATTCGATTGAAGGAGCCAAAGGTTGAGGAAGCTGAAGATCAATTATAAAGAGTAAAGAGCAGTTTATAGCAAGTGCCAGGCAAGTCGTGCTTTGATCATATTGCTCCCAGTTTTACAAATTTATTTTGATTCAAATTATTGCATGCTAGTTCAAGATTAAAATGATTTAAATTAATTTGGGATTAACTATTCAATCCAATTGCTAATATCACCTTGCCATGATTATTTGTATGCCATAATTCATTTGTCACCCTAAGATGGTTGATTATTAGTTGGTTGTTATTACTTGCCAACATGGGTTGGTTAGATCATGTATAATTGCTTAGCCATGCCACGCAACTCACGTCTTTTGAAAATAAAAGGTTAATACTGATCACTGGATTATGAAATGTGTTTGTGAAATGGTGTGACGTGTTGCCACACGATGATGTTGATATGTGGAACCAGTGTGATTCTACATGGATGTTGAGTTGTTGTTGGCATTGTGTTGTGCAATAATCAACTGGGGTGGTAAAGGATTTAGACTGAGGCAAGTGGCAAGTGGCTTTATGCCAGGTGGGCCATCGTGGCATTTGGGAGGGTTGAGTGTTGTGAGGGCTGTGCGCCAATTTTAAGAGAAGGATGTCCTGCCTTGGTCAGTTAAGGACTTCACCTTGCAAGCTTTTGACCTGAGTCACTCGTACAACCACATGTCTGGTATGGGACAGACCTAGTTTAGTAGGATTCTGATATCTCACCTTTGATACCTCAAGGTGGCGATTACTGAGGTGGCTGTATGGGGAGCGTACTGTCTTTGCGGCTTGGTACCCTATCCAACGGTGTTAAATCGGTCCTATACTTGGCTTAGTGTGAGGAAGTGATAGTGAAGGCAACCGGAGAGGTTCCTAGGTTGAGATAGAAGTTTCTGAAAGGCTTTGTTATGATCGCTCATTCGCATGCTCTTGTATGGCGATTCACGGCTGACGTGATGAGTTGATTGTATCTTGTGGGTAAAGTGTACAATCTCTACAGAGTGTAAAAACTATTCGAATAGCCGAGTCCACAGAACTGGACAATGCTCGGGGATTACAGTCAAGGGTTAGATTTTGATAAAAATATGGTTCGGAATGTGAACAATGTGATATGGAAATTTATTAAGGATAAGAAATGCTTTACTTGAGAATGATTACGAAATTTATTATTGGTATTATTGTTTTACTGCTTTTCTATCTATTTATGATTATTTGTGAATGCTGCTTTATTGCAAAAGAACCATTCAGCCATTCCTTTGGAATAAGCCATGCATGTAGTAATAAAGCGCATTACATGCATGACTTGTTGAGTCTGATTGTGTATTCACCCTTGCTATAACAAAACATCACCAGTTGAGGAAAAGTCTTTGTCTTCAAAGGAGGAGAAGTTCTGCAAGTAGGCGAATATCTAGGAATTGAACCTTGTCAAATGCCTGTGGTATTTTGATGGGATTCACCGACGTTCTTTGTTCCGCTGCTGTTCGTTTTACTCTGAATTGAAGCCATCTAGGCTTCACAAATGTAAGTTGAACCTTAAGGTTGTTCAACATGTTATATTAAAAGATGAATTCTTTATTTATTATTCCGTTGTTTATGACTGTGATATTCATCTTTGTTAACTGTGGGCACTAGCTACTGATCATGGGACTAGTACTGATAACACAGAGGGTTTCCGGATTGCAAATTCGGGTCCCGACAATGGTTGGTCGAGTTGAGGTAGAGGATGAAGATCTCCTTCTCCTGGCTCCTTGATTGGCCTCCTCTTCTTCTTTCTCCTGGCCGACTTCACCTCCTGGTTGCTTGCTAGTTCCTTGGTTCGGTTGGGCTTCCTCCTGGTTCACTCAGTTGGCTGCCTTCTTGCTCCTCAAGGGCTGCCGGTTTTGGAATGTTGGCTAAGATGCTGATGATGGTCTTGGCTCCGGTTTGTGGCTAACGAACTGATGGGTGCACTTGCTACTTCTTCTCTGGCTTTTGGGTGAAATGCAATGGGGCTGCACTCTTGTCTTGGCTACGGAGAGAAAGGCTGCACCTAGCCTCCTCTTGACTTGGCTTTTGGCCGAAAGAAATGCTAGTCATGGCTACCTAGGGTTTTGGCGCATGGGCAAAAGGGATGAATCTCCCGGATGCTTTCACCTTTTACTGTGTTACCACTGTAGCTTTCGTTTTTACTGAGTTACCACTTCGTTTCCATCCTCTCTTTCATGCACTGTTACTTCAATTGCTCTCATTTACTTCCCAGGTTTGAGAACCAATGAGCATGCATGATTTACTAATACTCCTGCTTAATGAATGCTTATGCTTGATCACTTCTAATGTACTAATGCTAATGCTAATGCTATGATTATTCTCTCTTATGCATGGATGATGGAAGTAATTAGGGGAGGGTCCTGACATGTTTTATCGTGGAAGACAACACACAATAGAGAGACGCAAGAAATTTTAATGCTTGGCTGCAACTGCTTAGCATTGAACGATTTTCTCTCTTCCTCTGTTCTTCGTTCCATCCGAAAGGAATTCTATATAAATACATGATGACACGGGTTCCACGTCTCCAACTAATTAACAAACTTGCTTAACTTGCTAATGCAAATCTACATGTGTAGACTAATAAACAAGACGTGTACACATAACTAACCAACTAACAAATCACAAGATTAACTCTAAATAGCTAACTAATGCAACTCTATCTCTTAACTCAGTTAAGATTATTTCCAACAAAGCTAATGAAGACAGATGCCTTTGTTCCTTCTACTCTTCATCGATCTGCTGCTGCTGCTGCTGCTGCTGCGTCGGAAAAGTTTCCCCTTCGGCCGGCCTTCAATTGAACCGGTGGAGTGGAGTACGCAAGGACGTAATTAGTTAGAGCCAGTTTCTAGTTAACGAGATATTGAAAATGACTAGATTACCTCTAAATATTATCACTAAGCATTATATTTAATGCATATATGGAGAGAATATAAATTAAAGATGGATATTTATTTAGGATACAGAGGGAAGATCATATTAATTTTTCATTGGAATATGAAATATGCTATATATTTATAGATGAAACTATTAAAAAATATGCTCTATAAACTTAAACAAAAGTACTATTTTTACACCTTGCATAATACGTACAACTAGCTCGATCAGTAGAATTTTACTAGTACTAGCTGTACAATACCACAGGAATGTATATGACAATCTGTTCTTTTTCGTCATCACAGTCGGTTTTGGTGGCGATACAAATTCATTAGACAATGATAAAGAGTGCTATCATAGACGATTTTCGCCTAATAGTGTTAAATGGTTACCACAATTGGTTCTGTGTAAGAACTGATTATGATGATAGACACATCATAATCGGTTCTGAGCAAGAATCGATTGTAATGTGCACATCATCACAATTGGCTTTGATCAATTATAAACCAATTTATTGTACTTAGTGAATGACCTAATGAGAACAATAACAACATAGAAGAGTTCAACTCGAGAGTATAAATAACTTAACGAGGTACATCACAATCAATTCTAAGAAAAAAAAACCAATTATAATGTACAATACACATCGCACCGTTTGGAAGATAAATGTGCCTCCTAGAATCCATGTGTTTTTATGGTTGTTGGCTAATAATAAACTGATGACTAGAGATAACCCCGTTAAGAGGCAGAATGTGGATGATATCACTTGTGTCTTTTGTACTGAATCTGAATCCATATCGCATCTATTTTTTAATTGTTGTGTGAGTAAGTTGGTGTGGTCAGAAATTGGTGATATCATGAATCTGGAGTTGGGTGATTCTTTTCAAAATGTGGCTCGGTTTTGGGTTAGTAGAAAAAAGCATATGGTTGTAAATGTATGTTCTTCTGCTGCGCTTTGGACACTATGGAAGCTGAGGAATGCTATTTGTTTTCAGGGGGAACACTGGAAAGATATCAGATTGGTGCTGTTTCGGATAGCAAAGAGACTAAGAAGTTGGATGGTGTTGCTGAAAAAAGATCATCAAGGTCAAGTCGAGGGAGTGGCCAGGGCGCTAGAAGATCGAGCTGGCAGGTTGCTGATGCTTTGAGGAAACCAAAAGGATCTGTGTCTCGGCTGGAAATAAAAAGAAAATGCAAGAAGTTGAAGATGGCGGGTTCTGTAAGTTCTGGCTGTAGTCTAATGGTTTGCAAGTATGCTTGAAGCTGACCGCCTGAAGTTTTGGGTGCTGAAGACTAACTCGAAAATGTTCTGTGTTGCGCCTGGGTGTCCATGCACTGCTCCTAATCCGAAAAATTTCCCTATGCTGTAATTGGGTGCTGGCAAAAGTGGTCTGCTGCGTGTTTGATTTAGCTTTTGTTATCTTGCTCTGTGATAGGTTGTTGGCTTCGGTGAGTTTAACTGCTCTGGTTAGGGCTTTAAAAGTGTTGAATTTTGGATGTAAACGACTATGACACTTTGTGCTAGTTTCTTAATTGAAACTGGGGTATCAGATCCTGATGCCCTTTTGGCTCTAAAAAAATACACATCGCAATCGGTTATACACATCAAGATCGGTTTCTACATAAGAACATCACAATCGAACAGGCCCGGCGTACATGTGACGGGCGCGTCCCGCACACGTCAACCGAACTATTCTTGCCGTGGCCTTCGCTCGAAAGCTATGCTAACCATTCACCCCACGTTTTCCCCTCGCCCAATCACGCGCACAACCCCGCGACGCTACAAATACTATGCCTTCGCGGGGGGTATAGAAACGCACACGCGCTGTGCATAGCAATGACGGCAGCTCACACTTGCAGCTTTTGCGCGTATTCTGGATCGTAGGATTCGTAGCTGTAGCTTGGAACGTTAGCAGCATCTGGCGATGCATATGGCGCCGGCGGCAGCACGAGCCCTTGGTGATGCCCCTCCCCGCGTGCTCTCCAACCTCGGCTTCCTATCATCTCCCAACGCCACCGCGGGGACGGTTCGGTTCACGCGTCGCACCGGCGGAAACAGAACCGTCGTCAGCGTGACTTGGAGAAGCGGCCGGCGGGACGAGTGGGACACCGACTCCAGGGGCGGCCGGCTGGCGGACGAGGACATGGCCACACTGCGGCGACGCATCCGCGAGGCGAGGGCGGCGTCCGACCCCGTGGAGGAGGAGGAGGGGGAGGGCGGCATCGATGGCGACGGCCTCCCGGCCGAGTGGACGGAGCTGGAGCGTCGGTACGACGGGAGCTACGTGGCGGTCGGCCTCCAGGTCCAGGCGTTCCTGATGAGCACGCGGCCGGGGCTCGGCGCGGGGGTCGTGGCACTGGCGCTGCTCAGCGTGCCGGCCTCGGTGCTCCTCGTGTCCGCACAGCTGATCCAGGCCGTGGATTCCATCTCGTCCGCGCTGCTCAGCGGCAGATGATTGTGTACGTACTATTTTGTGTCGTGCGTAACTGCACTGCATATGCATAGGAGGGAGGGACCAATCCGCCGGCCGGTACATGAGCCCAGCACAGGATGTACGTAGGAGAATCCGGCCCAAAAGCCCATTCGGCTGCAGGTAAATAACGAGGTCGTCAGTTCAGTTCGTCACAGGTAAAAAGCAATTAGAAACAACAAGGTCTATCGGTGAGTAATCTACTGGTTACCGATCGATCGCTTAAGCACCCACGGTTCTAGCTAGATGCGTTCTGTCCTCCCTTCCTCCGGTTACGACAAAAAGGGGAGGCCCAAGCCCAATGGTATGTTTTCGTACCATATAGTAACTGCATACATTGTACTACCGCCAACGCGATCCATGCTTGGACGTATGAAAAGATGGCTTCAGGTTCACTGTTCACTGTAGTAAAACCGGCGATCGATCGCGTGACGAGTTCTTTTCTTGATGGGCTCGTGGATCGAGGACGTAGCGAGCAGATCTTCAAATACTGCTAGATAGTTTTCGCGGCGTGATACGTTGTGTGCTTTTTTTCGTAGAAATAATTTCGTTTTTTTTGCGATATTTTTTAAAAAATCGTCGAGAAAACGTGTGAAACGGTTGAAAAGATACAAGCGCAACCACGTATTTTTTTTGCATTTATCTGGGGCCCTCATGATGGATCTGCGATTACGTTAAATCGAAATGTCCTTTTCGTGAAAAATAGTTAAAATAATCCAAATGTAGTTACGCTTTTTTTGGTATTTATTTAGGATTCTTTCACGAAAAATCTGTGAATTTTCTAAATCAAAAGATCCTTTTCGTAAAAAATCGTAGAAATGATCTATACATAAATATGTATTTGGATGTGCTCAAACTCATTTGAAAAAAGTGGTGAGGATGAAGTCTCTCGAACCTTCTTCCTCGAGCCCTGCTGGGGAGCCAATTCGAGGAATTTCACCATTGTCGACCTCCGTGAGGTCTTTCGCGCCATGCATTGATCAACTTTCGGCTAATTCTTCTCGCGCTGAATGCTCGAAGTTGGTTCTCCCGTCGCTCTCCGCGGTATGCCCTCCTTCCTCAAGTCGATTGGTGACATCTGGCGTACACAGCGGTGGATCGGAAGGGCATTTTGGGAAGGTGGATTTGCGTCTGGAATCCCGGTCGGCCCCAGACGCAGAGAGTGATGTTGAGGAATGTATTGAGGAATTGTTTGGGCAACTCTGGAGTGTTCCGATTCGTTCCCCAGTTTCTAGGGTTCAGGCGGCGTGCGGGGCACGCGTCTGGATCCGAAAAAACTTGCTCGATTCCGGAAAGTTCTCGGTAGCAGATTGTTTTCCAGCCTCAACTCGGGATTATTTCTCCCCCAATCCCCACTCCTTAAGTTTCACCAAGAATTTCTGCGGCAAAGGAAGAGGGGATCCAACTTTTGCTGAGGTTTTGAAGATGGTGGATTGTGGATGGAATCACTAGGGCAGAGGAGGAGGCGGAGGTTTTGGTCGGGGATGGCGTCCACTGCCTCCTTTCAGGGGTCAGCGAAACCACAGGGATCGTCATCAGCAATGGTTACCGCAGCCTTGGTTCCCTCCGAACTAGGCGCCGAGTCGTCCCCCTCAAGGTATTCGTCCTCAGAGTTTGGATGCAGCAGGTAACACTAACAGTCAACGTGCTGGGATTAATCAACCTAAAGGTACCCCTCCTGATACACCAGTTGTTTCTGAATCTGTGTATGTTCCCTCGATCTACTACAACTGTGGAGAACCTGGCCATTTAGTGAGAAGTTGTAAGAACCCTAAGTGGTGTTTCATTTGTGAAGATCCAAATCATCATGTTGATAATTGCCCTATTCGTCTGCATTCTCATGTTCCTACTAAATACATTGGAAGTGCTGCTAGTGGATTAGGTTTTTTCTATTTTGAAGTACCAGAATCTAGTCTATGTGCTTCATTTAGGTTCAACAATTGTGGCATCCTTACCATAGATCAAGGGGAGATTAGTCTGGCTGAAATGGAGAAAAATCTTGCTGACATTTTTGATGCTAAATGGCCTTGGCAAATTAGGCAGTTAGAACCTTTTAGGTTCCTTGTCCGTTTTCCTCCTCAAAAAAAAGTTACATACCTAGCTCTTCTTCCTAGTTTCAACCTTTCTAAAGCTGGGGTGACAGTTTACATTGAGGACTGGAAAGGAGAAATTGATGTTTTCGAAGAACTTCAGGAAACTTGGGTTCAAATTAGAGGTGTTCCACCCAAATGGTGTACTTGAAAGGTGTTTGATCAGATTGCTTCGTGTCTTGGTTTATTACTCAATGTGGACTGGACTGGGCTTTTTAAGAGTTTCTATGAGGTTACTAGAATTCGGATTGCTTGTAGAGATCCTTCCAAGATCCCACAACAAAGACTAATGGGTGCTGAAAAGTTTTTGTTCTGGATTTCTTTACTGGTAGAGAAAAGTGAATCCCCTGGCTCAGTTGAAGTAGATGGTTTGGATGACGGAAATGATGATGATGATGGTTTTGATGATTTTGATGATAAATCTAAGAACTTGGAGGATAAAAATGATGGAATGATTACTGATCAGAATAATGAGTTGAATGAGCCTAAACTTTTTGGTCCTTCTCCTAAACAGTCTAGTGGTTCTAATTCAAAAGTCCACAGGGAAAAGATTGCTGGTTTACAAGATGCTGAAGATGTTGTCAGTGGGAAGAATGAGATGTTGGTTTCTGGCTCGAGTGTGAAGAAAACATGGGTTCAAATGCTCCAGGAGAATATGAGTAAAGCTTTTATAGAAGAGGTGATTGATGATGAGAAATGTTTTGGGCTTCTTAAGGAGTTAGAAATGGTGGGTTCAGATGAAGACTGGGATGAAATCAGGGAGGAAATGTCAGGAGAACCAGATTCCTTGAATAGTTTGGGTATTGTGCAAGAGGAGCAGACATATGATCCTGTGCTTTTGGCTTCGAACTGCTCTGTGGGTTCTCTGGAAGATCAGCAGGATACTGGGATCAATGAGAATGCTGCCGTGGGTGATGTCTCTGGAACTGTTCAAGAAGAGGATGTGATCAAATCTCCTACTAGTCATCTGGTGAACAAAAGATTGAAGAAATGGGGTCCAATTCCTAGCAAAAGGAGTAAAAGAATTGAAGACCAAGGTAAATCTATTCTTCAAAAGGCTCAAGAATTGCTACAAGTTAAAAATTTGGAGGATTGCCCCAAACCAAAAGGTACATCTTTCAAAAGTTCCTTTGACTCTTTTTCTGTTTGGGAATTAAATGAGTTAGCTGAAAAGGTGGATATCTCGATGGGTAACTCAGATATTGAGATAAATGATAATGTTTTATTTTGTAAAGAGTTTGATGCTGCTAGAATGATAAATTGTGTTACTAATGTCTCTGTGGGAGACAATAATAATGGAAAAAATATATGTCACAGATTGGATGTTGTGTCTTGTGATGAAAAAAATAATGAGCATGTTCTCAGGTCAATGCCTCTGAGGGAGGTTGTTGGGGATTCGAGGGTAGGAGAATGGACTGTGGTCGCTAAAAACAAACGGGGCAAGCACCCTAGGAAAGGTAGAGGATTATGAGATGACTTTTTGGAATGTTAGAGGTCTAGGTCAACCTGGTAAGTCTCAATGTTTATCTGAGCTGATTCGAAATAGTAAGGTTGATTTTGTAGGCTTTCAAGAGACTAAGAAAGAAAACTTCAGTGCTTCTTTTCTGAATGTTATTGGTGGTTCGAAAAATTTCAATTAGCATTGGTTGCCGGCCAAATCCTCTGCGGGGGGAATTTTGGTTGGGGTTAATGCTGATGTTATGGATATCTTACATGTGGAAAATAAAGAATTCTCTGTTCAATGCCTGATTAAGTCCAACTTGTTGGATTTTATTTGGAGACTTGTGGTAGTGTATGGTTGTCCTTATAATGAAGGTAAACAAGCTTTTATTTCTGAACTTCATGAGATTTTTATTGCGGATAATATCACTCCTATTATGATAGGAGGTGATTTTAATTTAGTTAGATACCAGACTGATAAAAGTAATGAAGTAGCAGATAATAGATGGTGTAATAAGTTTAATGAGTGGATTGACCTGTGGGGTCTTATGGAAATGAAACTCGCTGGTCACCAGTTCACTTGGACTAATAATCAAGAGAATCTAATTATGTCAAAAATAGATAGAATTTTCTGTAGTACTTCTTTTGAAGAGCGTTTTCCTCTTGCAATTGTTTCTTCATTAGCCAGGATTAATAGTGATCATACCCCTATTCTGTGGGATTCAGGGGATGGTGCTGCTCATGGCAACGTTAGTTACAAATTTGAGAAATGGTGGTTGCTTCATGAGGATTTTAAGGAGGTTGTGTATAAAGCATGGAAGTGTCATGTGAAAAAGAAAAATGCTATTGAAATTTGGCAAGAGAAGGTTAGAAATATTAGAAGAGTAACTAAAGGGTGGAGTTGTAATATTGAAGCTGGCATTAAGAGAATGAAAAAATTACTTCTGGATGTGTATATTGCCTTGGATGTTTTATCTGAATCTAGAACGCTTTCTAACAGAGAGAATGATAGATTTGTGTTTGTAAAAAAAGAGCTTGAGAATTTCTGGGCTATGGAAGAAACAAAAGCCAAACAAAGAGCTAGAGATAGGTGGGTGAAGAAAGGTGATAGGAATACCAAGTATTTCCATGGCGCAGGAAGAATTTTATTCCTATTCTAGATGGTCCGGTAGGGCCGACTAGTGACACCAACAAGGTGCTGAACATTGCCTGTGATTACTACAAGTCTTTGTTTGGGTTTGAAGCTAAACCGAGTATTAATATTAATGATCATTTCTTTGCGGAAAGGGAGAGAATTTCTTTTGAGGAGAACTTAGTTTTGGAAGCCCCTTTTACTGAAGAGGAGGTTAAAAAGGTTGTTTTTGGGTCTTACGCTGATGGGGCTCCGGGACCTGATGGTCTTCCTTTTTTTTTTACCAGAAGTTTTGGGATTTGATCAAAGATGACTTACTTAATCTTTTTAGAGATCTAGAAAAATGTGAGTTAGATGTGTTTCGACTTAATTTTGATATGATTTCATTGATTCCGAAAGAGAACAATGCTAGAAATATTAAGCAGTTTAGACCTATCAGCTTGTTGAATTGTAGTTATAAAATCATCACTAAAGTGCTTACAAACAGACTCAGTCCGATCTGTAATAGGATTATTTCTCAGAATCAATCAGCTTTTTTGAAGAATAGATATATTTTAGAGAGTGTTGTTACTGCTCATGAGATCATCCACAAAATTCATCAAGACAAAACGCAAGGTCTAGTTCTTAAATTGGATTTTGAGAAGGCTTACGATAAAGTTAATTGGATTTTTTGATGGATATTTTAAACAAATGGGGTTTTGGTAACAAATGTGACGAATACTTATACCTGGGGTACCCCACAGCCTAGACTTCATCCTCATAAAGAGGGATTATCATCCGAAACAATCGGAAGCTCAGGTGGGCCAATTCAGGCCCACCTCAAAAACGGGGAACCTCATGGGCGGAAAGGAGCTGTGGGCCTTCGCCGAAGCCACCGGCCTCGACCAGAACAATAGTCGGAGCCGTCCGAAGGCTCCGACCAAGACCCAGGTCGGGCGTCATGAAGCCTCCGACCAAGGGTCAACTCGGACGCTCCAACCAGGTCCCCAAGCGAAGCCCTCGACGAGCTTCAAATCGGGGCCTCCGCAGCAACGCCAACAAACCCCGGGGTGAACGCTTGTCTCACGAATACAACGCCCTTGTCAGGAGCAGGTGGGTCCGTTCCGAGGCAATCCTAGAGGGCGCCAAAGTCAAGCGGTGTCCCATCGCATGTTCATGTATAGTAAAGGAGTACGACACGCCCAAGGCAAGCCCCAAGCCCGGCCGCCCAGACGTCGGCGTAGGCATACGCACGGGGGTTGAGACGCCGCTTCGGAGGGGACGGACACCGCACCAACCCGTGTGTCTACCAACCCGATATGGCAAAGACGATCAGCGGACGGATGTCGAGCCTTGGAGCGGACTTCGAGGTCAAGACTCAACACCTCGGCATAGAGCGCAGCGCCTAGCCGTTAGGCATCCTTCCTTGTTTCTTGCATATCCTCCGGACTCCCGTGTAACCCGTCTTCCCAGTGCCTATATAAGGAGAAGCGGGACCCGAGGAGGGATCGATCAACCACTCACCCAAACAATCACGGTAGCAAAAGAACTCCCTCGGACCTGTCCGAGTTGTAATCAAACGCAGTCCTCTGCGCCCCCATCAATACAATACCACCACACGAACTGGACGTAGGGACATTCAGCCCGAACCAGTATAAACCCTAGGCTCCTGTAGTCTAACCATTCAAGGAAGCGGGAGCGCGCGGCCCCTTGACTTACAAATTTACTTGCCGGTTTACGAAACGCCGACAAAATGGCAAAGCTGGATTTTTTCTTTACTTCTTAAAGGGTCAGTGGGGATCAAAATTAATAATGAGGAAAGTGATTTCTTTCAAACAGGTAAGGGTTTGAGATAGGGAGATCCGTTGTCTCCTATTCTTTTTAACTTGGTTGCAGATATTTTTACCAGAATGTTGCAGAAGGCTGTTACTAAAGGTTTAGTAGAAGGACTTTGTAGTGATTTTTGTGCTGGAGGTATTGTTAGCCTACAATACGCTGATGATACTCTCCTTTTCATTAAGAATGATGAGAGAATTGTTGTTCATCTTAAATGGTTTCTTTCCTGTTTTGAACATATGTCTAGTTTGAGAATAAACTTCCATAAATTTGAGTTGATTCCTTTGGGTTGTGATGATAGTGAGTCTAATCGTTATGCAAACATTCTTTGTTGCAAAGTTGGTTCTTTCCCCATTAAATATCTTAGTGTTCCTCTTCATTATGATAAGATTAATAAGGAAGATTTACAGCCCTTAGTTGATAAAACGTTGAAGAGAATTGCAGGCTGGAGAGGCAAATTACTTTCTTATGGTGGGCGGCTAACTCTTATCAAAGTCTATTTAGCGAGCATTCCTGTTTACTTGCTGTCTTTTTTCAAGTTTCCTAAATGAGCTCTGGATATTTTGAATTCTCATATGTCAAACTGTCTGTGGAACGATTTCGAAGGTCATCATAAGCTCCATTTAGCCAATTGGCATTTAGTTTGCATGGAAAAGGAGTTTGGTGGGCTCGGAATCCCTAATATTAGAGATTTAAACTTGTGCCTGCTAGCTTCTTGGATTAAGAGATTATATGCTAATGAAAACAAACTATGGGTTGATTTGATTAAATTTAAATACAAGATTGATAATCCAAATATTTTTGCTTGCCATCCCGATCATCCGTCTGGTTTTTGGAAAGGGGTTCTTTGGGCACCCAGGCAACTAAATTTGGGTACAGTTGGTCTGTGGGTAATGGTAAAAAAGTCAAATTTTGGGAAGACATTTGGTTTGGTGTCTCTTGTTTAGCTATTCAGTTTTGGGATCTTTATGCTCTGGTCAATGAAAAAGGTAGTTCTATTTCTGATATTTGGGACGATTCGAATGTTAGATGCACCTTTAGAAGATCCTTTTCAGAAGATTTAATAATTAGATAGTTTGAGCTTGTGGAGGTGGCGGAGAGTATTACTCTTTCTGATGAGGATGATTCATTAGTTTGGCAATATTCTAGCAAGGGTACTTACTCAGTTAAATCTCTTTATGCCATTATCAATTTCAGGGGGGTTATCCCCGTTTTTATTCCCGCTGTTTGGAAGTTGATTGTTCCCCCAAGAGTTCAGGTGTTTCTTTGGCTTCTTGCTCATAATAAAATCATGACTAAAGACAATTTATTGAAAAGAGGCATTGATAAGGGAAATGCTTGTTATTGCTGCGATGAATTTGAATCGGTTAATCATATCTTTTTTGATTGTGTTGTGGCTAAAAACATTTGGCATTTGATCTATGATTACTTTGATGTTAATGTCGGGACTAATTTTGAATCTGTGGCTTAGTTTTGGTTGAGCAATTCTAAGAACGGTGCTTTAAACTCGATTTGTGTTGCTACCTTTTGGAGTATTTGGAAAATTAGAAATAACATGGTGTTCCGTTTGCATGGTGTTCCTTTTGGAGTATTTGGAAAATTAGAAATAACATGGTCAAATGTAAAAATTATTTGGAGAAAAGTGATGTCTGTGCTGAGAGATTGGAACCCTTTGTTCCAGGGGGAGATGGAGGCCAAGATTGTTGTGTTTTGCAAGTTTATGGAATCCAAAATTCTAGCGCCTCTGCCCCTGGAGTACATGGTTTCGCACTGAAGAAATGAAGCATTATCTGTGGTTTCTGGTTGTTGTGGTGATCTGTGATGTTGAGTAATGTTGTGTTAGCATGGAAAGTATGGTGATGTTTGTGGTCTGTTTTTGGGTTCTGTTTTGTTGATGGTGCCCTGTGATGTTGGGGTGGAGGTTGTGATGCTATGTCTGGACATTAACTGAGCTAATGTTGGTTTCTTTAATGGAACCGGGTCATCATCTTTGATGGCCTTTTTATCTAAAAAAACATAATTATGTTTTTTTAAGGGATCTACACATGAGAAAAAAGAACCAAACCGCCGAGCCGGCCGCGCACGGCTTGCGCGACATGGACACGCTAGCAGGACGTGAATCCTGTGAAGTATAATAAAGGTATAATTCCCCATGCATGGCCGTTTGTAAAATTCCCCAACCACTTGTTTTCCTCGACAAGCTGATCGAGATGGGCAGGCATAACGATCATATCTTATCACCTAGGAGTCTACTCCATTTTCCTCAGAATTGAAGTGTCAGGTCCTTGCTGCCAGCGCCGTGGAAACGGTGTACACTTGATGAAAGGATTCGGCACCACTAAACGATTAATCACGATATAACCTATTAATTGAAAATTCATAGATGGTTATGTAATTTTATTAAATATATATTTATATTTATAATTAACTAGAAACATTTTGTTTACTTAAAGTTATTAATCACTCTACAAAACCTGTTTTACATTTCATTATTTATACTTCATCTAAAAGATATATACTATGAACACTATGACATAATATTATAAACTAATTTATCGTACTTAGTGAATAAATAAGCTATTTTCGTGATTATATAGGAAAAACAAATGATGAATTGAAAAACGGCCGATTAATTGAATTATGCGATCAATTAATCATTCGACTATGTTAATTGCACTTCGATTACACTATTCATGATTGTTTAGCCACCATCACCAATTAATTGCTGGACTAATCAGCCAAGTCAGTCCTAGAAGGTGCTAGGACTGCCAATGAGCCCAGCTTAAAACTTGAGCTTGATACTGAGCTTAAGCTTGCTTACTTGACTAGATGCCTACTGCCTACATGCAAATGTCTGAAAAATTACATAAAGGACGGACCCTTAAGATTTAACACATCATAGTTAGCTCCATAGTTACCTGATTTGCTATAGATCCATGTGAATCATCAACCAGATTCATCAGACATGAACCGATTTAGGATATGGAGTTTATGTTTACAATGGAAATTAGAAAAGAAAGTGACGAACCGCGAACTCGATCCCGTATCGCGACTCACACGAATCGTGTTTCTTATGACTAATGTTAGGTCCTTGGTCTTCTCTAGAAACAAGCCACGCGACGGAATGTGTTAATGAAGCATCAACGCGTGACGGCAATTAAAGGACGACCTCGCTAGCATGTCTACCTCAGAGGGCAGCAGAGCTGCCAGAGGAGAGAGCCGAGCAACCAGACGGGGATCGGATTTGAGAGAGAACCTCAATATATTTGGTACGGTAGAGAGGAAAATAACAGTGAGGATTTTGGATAAGTTAGTTTGTAACTTCTTAGTTACTTGGGTTCTCCATAACCACTCCGTAGGTTTATATAGCCAATTAGTTCTCCTCTAAAGGGAAGTAATAATTCTACTTCAAAATAAAGTAGAAATTATAATCCTATTAGAATTCATATAGTACACATTTCTCAATCATAAAAGACTACATATGAGTCACCATACTTTAACAATCTCCATCTTAACTCTTATCTGTTGAAGTCATCATGTTACTCTAAGAACTCACTTCAAGTTGGCTCTATATTTTTTTATTTAATCTTCCTCCTTTAGAAGTGCCCCACCACAGGAGCTTATATATGCGCATTACCATAATATGCATGTTGGTGTTCGGATTTGATCTCCCGAACCCTCCACCTAAGAGCCATTTATTTGTATAGTTTGGCTAATCACATCTCCTATTCCTACAACCATGCAAGCCATAAGTTTGTGCCACCTCTTAGCTCTACCAACTCGTTGGTACCATGATTGATCCCACCATATCTTCCTTCTTCCAATAGCTTGTACCTTCACATTTACGTCTATTAGATTTTTTTCAGCCATCTTAATTTGCAATTCCACACATAACTACAACTGAGATATGATTACCTATAGTTTCATTCTCCTGATCTGGATTGTTACCAGACCTCCCATTGATTGCTCTTTCTTTAGTTTTACTCATCAATCAGTATCCTCCATTGCAATAGATACTTTTCATGATTACATGTTCTTCGCAAGTAACTCGCTTGACTCTACCTCAAATTGTTACCTCACAACCTTCAAGTTCAAGTAGTCTCATTGATATTAGATTCTTCTTTATGCTAGGAACATGCTGAACTCCATCAATGTGTAATGTGCTTCATCATATATCTCAAATGTGATTGTTCACACCTCAGTAATTACATACTCCTTACAATAAGCCAAGTGAATAGTTCAATGTATCGGGCTTAGAGATTCTTCATCAAATATCTCTCTTCGAACATATGTTAAAGCAATAACCTGAATCTAAAATCCATCTATCAGAAGTACCTAATTGACTGGTGAGAAGTACATTCAAATTATCTTTTGCTACCTCCATTGAGTATCCATCATTCATTTGCTTCAAACTTAGACAATCCTTTATCATATAACCTTCCTTATCACATAGATCGCATACACATGTATCCTTGTTTTTGCCCTTTTTTTCCTGTAACTATTGCTTTTATCTGCAACACCTACTGCACCCAATGCTTGATCACCTGAAATTGAGAGTGCTTTTCCTGATAAGAATATTCATCACTAATTACTCCCAGTATAGTGGTAGAGATGATACTAGTATGACGACCTTATCATTCTCCTCAATCTTCTTATTCACACTAATCAACTCTATAATAAAATTGCTGAAGATATTGAAATGGTCTACGAACCGTGTACTTTCTTCCATGTGCAAGTTGTATAGTTATCGCTTCGGCATCCATCGATATGTCAATGATTTTGCCATATATAATTCTTCTAAGTCTTTTCATAATTTATTTAGCTAATTCTCTTTGATCATCGAGTATTTTACACCATTGAAGAGACATAGATAGCTGTCAACACCATCACCTTCTTATCTTTAGCGACATTTTTTTTGTTTATCTCCTTCAAGAGCAGTGATTAACTCTTGCTAGATTGGGACATTATTCAACACACTTTGTTACACGCCAACATTTCCTCTACCGTTAAATTTTTCAACATGATTCCACATCGTCGACATCGATCTTGATTTTATGCCACTTGACAATTTACTAACCTTCTCGCTAATATGATTAATATTTCATTGGCTCTGATACCGCTTGTTATATTATAATACACCTTCTTGTGTGCAGTAGCCCCGTATCAAATTAGAGTTTTGTTAGATTCGGTACGAACTTGCACTGTCTTAAGTTCAAAAAAAGTTAAATCTCATAAAGAACCAAAGTAACGGCGATGAAGCAACCATGACAAGAGAGAAAGATTTGGTAAAGCCAACCGCAAATTTTTAAGCACAACCTAAGGAAAATATAATGGGTTGTTTCTCTTTCACAACCTCTCAAACCTTTTAGGACCTTTGGATACTTATCTTATATAAAAATCTAGTGCTAAAAAATAACCTAGCATTAAATCCTCTCGTGAATCTCTTACTTTAGATGGGTTGATTTGTGACTTCTTGGTTACTTGAGTTCTCTATGGCTACTTATGGATTTATATTGCCTTAGTCTTCCTCTAAAGAGAAGTAGAAATCCTACAGCAAAATAAGTAAAAATGCTAATAATATTATGATTCATTTAGCATTTACCTTTCTAAATCCTAAAATACTAAATGTGAGTTTCCCTACTTTAACATAAACTATATATAATTGGTTGTAATCCAGTCACACCACGTGTACTGATCGCTGATTTCTGTTATAAAATCGAGGTATCTTCGATTTGGAAGGCCAGAAGCATGCTAGGACAATCTACGATGACGCAGCGCAAGCATGGCCTTGCATTTGTCATCTCAATCAACAAGTAGGCCCGACTCCTCATCGTCGTCATATCTCTTAGTGACAGGCAAACTAGACATAGACAGCATATATAATTAAGAACTACTAATTAAGAAGATACACGCTGATATCTCTACTAATTTTAATTAGGAGTTAGTAGTGATACATCCGTTCTCCACTCTCACCTTTACACATGTGCGCACCCGTATGGCTAAGTGGGAAGCGGGCAGTGGCCACCCCGGTAAATTGGATTGGATCATCCCGTCGTGAGAGGTAAATGAATATGTATAACTCATTTATTGCTTTCCTTTCTCCCATTGATCTGACATTCGAATCGGCGGCGATTACTCCCAGTGTTTTTCGGATTGGATTGATTAATTTCCTTACGAAGGAAGTAGAGCTCCGATTCATGGAGTTGGATTTCTTCTCGCTTCTTTTCCTTTTGTTGCCTTCCTTATTCGACGATTTCTTAATCTAGATTCCATAAATATCTACTCGGTTACTGAATCTATATAACCCCACCGTTTCTTGCCTCTTTTGCAGATGTGTTGAGTTTATCCATTGAGCAGAGGTAATGGACGACTTTTCTGATCTCGTCGATGCAGTGTAGGGGCAGATCGCCGTTGGTAGGCGACGAGATAGGCTGGTGGTGCTGCTGGAGCTCACCGCGGTAGTGATGTCAACAGGTTGAGGGAGACGCTCGCGGGGGGAGGCGAGGAGGTGGTGGAGCTAGTTGATGGAATAGGGCTATGGTATGACCGGAGTAAGGCGTACGAGCCACGCACGCTGCTGATGATGGTAGGCACATATAGATGACGTATACCTCTTCAATGTCTTTGCGCCTATGTGGCAGCAGGTGATACCTCTCTCCATCGATCGATCGATCTCGAATTATAGTGTTACAATTTTACAATCCCAAGTGTTGTGATGTTATTATTTAAATTTATGAAATTAAATATAATTTTAAGCTCAAGTTTGTAAACAGGTATTTGGAATTTGTATGCTTCAATGAATTGATTTAAACATTTAACTATTGCACATTCAGAGTGAACATTATTATTTAGATAAGATTAGTACTCTATGTAAATAAGTTTTTTATTACAAATTGAATTTTCATTGTATCGCACGGATATATAGCTAGTATAGTACAATATCAACTCCTCGTCGTACCACCGAATCATGTATGACAGAGCAGCAGCAACAGCAATGTCGACCACTTAATTTCTGTTGCTTGCTAAGCAGTTAGGGCCCTCGATCGTGTGGGCCCCTCTATAGTTCGGTTCTACCCCTACATGTGGGGAGGAAGCTAGGCCAGCCAGCTTGATTGGTACACGAACTATGGATTCATGCTCATATATGTACTCATTTATAACCATTTTTCTTTCAGTCTTTCAAAAAAAAACATTTTTCATTGTCTCTTCTTTTCCCGTTCTTGAATTTTTGACATAGCAATGTATTATGAAGAGAGAGATAGAGAGAGTTTCATGAGAGGTGAGAGAGTTTTATCTGGATGAAACCTGAGATACACGGTTATGTAGACAAAAGCTGATGTGACACTCTTGGAAACTGAGAAATGAAACTATGCATTGGGAATGGCCTTAGAGCAAGCCCAACCCACCTCCTAAACCTCCCTTTATCCTAAATTATAAGGAGAATTGGAAAAATATGAGCTCCAACCCAACCCTTAAAAAGAACCCCTATTCTAGGGAGACCCCTTCTCACCCCTACATCTAGGGGCTTTCTCCTTCCCCCTATTATTTTCTTCAATATTTTTTTATTTGTTATTTCTATTTTTAGTAAATGATTCGTGGGTGCAAAGTAATAATAATGTTTAGATAAATAATAGAGGTGAGTAATAGGGAGTGTGGGTTGGAGACAAATTTGATATAGGGTGCCCTTAATTTTTACATCACCCCTAAATGAGTAATTTAGAGGAAAAATATAAGAGTTTGGGTTGAAGTTGCTCTTAGGGTCCAATAGTAGGCATACAAGGTTGTGAACTCAGCCACCTAAGTTTAAGTCTGACTTCAGCCTCAAAACTAGCTGAGTGCGTCTGTGCGTTACTATAGATAAAACAATTCATATTACCTTACCATGTCGAGTCACCGTCGAGATGGCCTACACCACACTATCTACTCCATTAGGGTAACCACTTCAGCACTGTTTCAGACCACACCACTACAGACAGATTCATCCGCGATCCCCCATCACTGTCGGTTCTAAATTCAACCGACAGTGATAAGAACAGTATATTTTTCCATGCGAACGGCAGCAATATCACTGCCAAATTTAGAGATAGAACCGGTAGTGATGTATTACTGCCGGTTCAACAGTATTATCGGCAGTGATAACGTGATTTCCCACGCAAACGGCAGCGATATCACTACTAGATTTGGAGATAGAAGTGACAAAGATATATTACTGCTGGTTTTAGAGCAAAAGCCAGCAGTGGTAATGTGGCACTATATATATCCCGGCTTCCTTCCCTAACCTGTCCAGAACAAAGAGGAGCTCTGTTCTTGCTCGGTTGGGGTAGAGAGGGGCGAATTTTTGTTCTCAAATTTGATGGAATTCGTTTCTAACTCGTGATCTAAGGTTCGTATCTTGATGTACATTGTTTAATCTAATTACTTAAAATTGTTTCTTTATTTCGTGTATGTTAATTTAGTACTTCTGTAAATAATGTAAATTTGCTGGACGGACCATTATATATAACTAATAGCAATTATTTAATTGATTTTACAATCGAGATTTGGATATAGATTTATAATTAATGAAAATTTCTAGATTACTTAGCACTACATAACAAATTAAATGAATAAAATAATTTGTGACCACTTATTGATTTACTGAGATTTTATTTGTTATAAATATTTGTAGATGGGCTGAAGATGGATGTATGAAGCGGACCGTCGCGATAGAGAGTACTTTAATGGTGTGACTAGTTTTCTGAGCGTGGCTGCGGTATACAAGTCAAATAAGCTAATGAACTATATTTGTTGCCCGTGCGTCGATTGCAAGAATGATAAGCAATTTTCTAACCTTAAGGCAATCCGTGCACACTTTCTTCAAAGGGGTTTCAAGCCTGCCTATACCTGTTGGATCAAGCACGGTGAAGATGAGATTGTACGTGAAGGGCATATGATTGATGATGATGAAGACAACGACTCGACTGCGGTCGAAGATACATTCATCGACACCCATAAAGACACATTCATCTATAACCATGAAGATGATCTAGAACAGATGTTGCATGATGGGGAGGAGGACCTCACGAGTGAAAGGGATTTTCAGAAGTTTCAGCGTATGGTAGAGGATTCTACAACACCCTTGTACCCAGGCTGCAAGGAGGAGCTCAAAAAGTTGTATGTTGTGCTTACGCTGCTACAGTTGAAGGCAAGTAATGGTTGGTCTGATAAGAGTTTAACAGAGCTGCTATATTTATTCAAAGATGTCCTTCCAGAGGGTAACGTGTTGCCAACAATCTTGTACCAGGCCAAACAGGTTGTTTGCCCGATGGGACTGGAAGTGTAGAAAATACACGCATGTCCAAACGATTGCATATTGTATCGTAATGATCGTAAGAAGAAAAGACCCCTAACCAAGGTGGTGTGGTATTTCCCTATAATCCCCCGTTTGAAGCATCTGTTTGTGAACAAAAAGCATGCTCAATTGCTGCGATGGCACGCCAAAAAGCGTAAGAAGGATGGAATGCTTAGACACCTTGCTGACTCTGCGCAGTGGAGGAACATCGATAGCAAATATAAGAAACACTTTGCATATGATATGAGGAATATAAGGTTTAGGCTCAGTACGGATGGGATAAATCTAGGGGTGAAACCGGGTCGGATCCGGCGGATATTGCTCGTCCCGTATCCTAACCCATATTTTTTTTTCAGATTCGGAGTCAGATACGGATGTCCCGGATATGAATACGAATTCGGATTATTCGGGATTCGGATATGGAGTGGATACCTAACGGATTCAGGTTGGGATCGGATATCATAATCGGATAGTAGTATAGTACATAATTGTGTACGTAAAAGAACGAATGAAGCATTAACCTTACAACATTAGCTTCAAGTCATAATTATTTTAACGTAGGATAGTAGTATAGTTAGAGGTGCAATTTAGTGACTCAACTAATTCCAGTAATTTGAATACAAATGAAGTTTATCAAATAAATTGAACAAATCAATTTAGGTAAAAGCATTATGTCATCACTCTATTTGTTTGTTGATAGATTTGTTGAAGTTCACGCTTAATAACAAAGTAGTGTTTTTTAGTGCCAGTATCAAACAACTATTCTATTTATCCAAAAATGAACCAAATTAATAGAAGAATAACTGATTTTATCCGGATATCGGGTCGGATATTTACCGGATATCGGATCGGATATTGCTCTTCCCATATCCTAACCCATATTACATGAGATTTTTTGGATACGGATCGGATATTGCTCTTCCCATATCCTAACCCATATTACATCGGATTTTCTGGATATGGATACGGATAACATCGGTACGGATTTTAAACGGATTCGGGATCGGATCGGGAGGATATTTCCTGTCCTGTTTTCACCCCTAGATAAATCCTTTCAGCAACATGAGTAGTCATCATAGCACTTGGCCGGTGACTTTATGTATCTACAACCTTCCTCCTTGGCTTTGTATGAAGCGGAAGTACATTATGATGTCACTACTAATCTAGGGGCCAAGGTAACCTGGCAACGATATTGATGTGTTCCTCAAACCACTGGTTGAAGATCTTCTGGTATTGTGGACGACGAGTGTATCGATATGGGATGAGTATAAAAGAGAGAATTTCATGCTACGTGCGTTGTTGTTCGTAACCATCAACGATTACCCTGCTCTTGGTAATCTTTTGGGTCAGACTATAAAAGGATTCAATGGATGCGTCCATTGCATGGGTGATATAGGTAGCCGGTGGCTGAAATAATACCGAAAAATGTGTTACATGTGGCATCGTAGGTTCCTTTGCAAGGACCATCCATATCACAACAACAAGAAAGCTTTTAACGATATAAAGGAGATTACTTCAGCTCCACAACATCGCAGTGGCAAAGAGATATTCGCGTTGTAAAGGATATTAAAATTATCCATGGAAAGGGAGCCGGAAGTACATCAATCTCAAGTTCCGGTGATACAGCTCCTTTGTGGAAAAAGAGATCAGTATTTATGGGCTTACCTTATTGGCAGCACAAAGATGTTTGACATGTGATCGATGTCATGCATATACAGAAGAACGTAAGTGACAGCTTGCTTGGTATTTTACTAGACATACCTGGCAAAACAAAAGATACACTCAACGCACGGGTGGACCTGAAAGATATGAAACTCAAGAAGGAGCTGCATCACGAAGACTTGGGTAAAGGCAAAAAGTACCTTCCCGCAACTTGCTACACTCTTAGCAAGAATGAGAAAATTAGCATGTGTTAGTGCTTGCACGGAGTCAAAGTTCCATCCGATTATTCTACCAACATAAAGAGGCTAGTCTCAATGAAAGACTTGAAATTAATTGGCATGAAGTCTCATAATTGCCACGTGATGATGACACAGATGCTTCCTATTGCAATTAAGGGTGTTCTGCTAGAGAAAGTGCGAGAACTAATTATAAAGTTATGTTCATTTTTTAACGCAATTTCACAGAAGGTCATCGATCCGTTGAAACTGGATAAGCTACAGCAAGACGTGATCCACACTCTATGCTAGCTTAAGATGTGCTTCCCTCCATCCTTCTTCGATATTATGGTTCATCTCATTGTTCATATTGTGAAAGAGATACAGTTTCTTGGTCCTGTGTTTCTACATCAGATGTACTCTTTCGAGAGGTCCATGGGGGTTGTGAAGAAATATATTCGTAATCGACATCGGCTGGAAGGGTACATTGCCGAAAGTTGGGGAACCGAGGAGGTCATCGAATTTTGCATCGATTACATGGATCTAAAACCGATTGGTGTGCCCGTATCTCACCACGAGGGGAGGCTACAAGGGAAATGGACACTAGGTTAGAAATCGATCCGTACTAACGATCGTGTTTCATTCACGTAAGCACATTTTACAGTTCTGCACCAATCAGTTGTAGCGGCCTCGTATGTCAACATGCACAAGAACATGCTACGAAGAAAAAACCCATTGAAATCTGAGGTTTGGATCACGAGAGCACACAGAAATAACTTTGGAGATTGGTTGCTTAGACACATGATGCATACGCAGACAGAGTGTGCTCAATTGAGAGCATTGGCTAAGGGACCATCATATACAATTTTAACATTTGAAGGGTATGACATCAATGGATATACATTTTATACGAGAGCACAAGATAACAAGAGCACTAACCAGAATAGTGGGGTCCGTATAGATGCCTATGACAGCAATGGCAATATGCAGACGTACTACAAATTCATAGAAGAGATTTAGGGGCTTGATTATGGGCCTTTGAAGGTCCCCCTCTTTCGGTGCCAGTGGGTCAGGCTACCTAGGGATGTGAACATCAACAAGTACGGTATCACTACCATAGACTTCAAACACATCGAATACAGAGAAGAACCATTTCGTACTTGCTAATGCCGTTACACAAATTTTCCTCGTAAGGGATCCGGCTGACAAGGAATGCCACGTGATTCTTCAAGGAAAAAGAAGGATTGTCGGAGTTGAGAATGTAGTCGACGAGAAAGACTATAACCAATTCGATGAGCTTCCTCCTTTCGGTATGTGTTTCCCTGCCTACTAGTCTCGCATATTTGATGCGCAACACTATGTGACGACTAATTGGCTTCTACAACTTTCACTGGATCGTCCTCGTCGTCATGTTAGATGAAAGCAACAACACTATCTTGGACTCAATGAGGAAACTGACAAATGATTACAAAGAATTAATAGAGTTGCTAGACAGGTAAACTCAGTCGTTGCATTATTGCTCCAGTAATCTTCCATTCCATTGCACCTAATTAATTTTACTGACTACTCGAAACTATGAACAGAGTGTATGCAAAATACCACAAGAAGAGCCAGCGGTATCGTCCATTCACGAAGAAGTTCAAGATAAAAACTGATTTTCCGTACCTAAGACTATAACCAGCATGTGTTTCCCTACATACTAGTCTCGCATATTTGATGCGCAACACTATGTGACGACTAATTGGCTTCTGCAGCTTTCACTAGATTGTCCTCGTCATCATGTTAGATGAAAGCAATATCACTATCTTGGACTCAATGAGGAAACCGACAAGCGATTAGAATTAATAGAGTTGCTAGACAGGTAAACTCGGTCGTTGCATTATTGCTCCAGTAATCTTCCATTCTATTGCACCTAATTAATTTTAATGACTACTCGAAACCATGAACAGGGTATACGCAAAATACCTCAAGAAGAGCCAACGGTGTCATCCATTCACAAAGAAGTTTAGAATAAAAACCGATTTTCCATGCCTGAGACAATCCCAAGGGAACAATTTATATAGATACTACGCAATGACACATATGCACACGTTCATCACTGACAGTACAGACTACAACGGTGAGCTGATATATCATTACATGTTGACCCATACTTTCCTTTATAAAAACGATAACATTAATTAATGCTTCAATTTCTCCCATGACAGCACGTGAAGCTGGGCACCAACAATCTGCTCGACAACGAAATTGAAGCCCTTTGAGAGCAGGTAGCTGGATTCATTGATCGAAAAATTATCCCTTCGAGAGCAGATAGTTGGATTCATCGTTCGAAAAATTATCAACACGATGGGCGGGTTTTACGAGCATTTGTAGCTTAAGTGAGATGTCAACGATTGTGAATGAACAATGTAATAATTAAATATTATGATACGTCAATGTATTTGAATTACGCTTTAGCGATGTTTCGTTAATATTGTGCATAACATATACCGTACAAAATACATCTACTGTATTCTACAACATTACATAATCATATGCTGCAATATATATATATATATATATATATATATATAAAGGTTTAAAAAACCCATCATTGCCAGTTCTGGAGGAAAATAGGGCAGAGAGTTATCACTGCCGGTTGCCAAGGGGGGTGTCGACGATCGGGATCGCCGGACCGCAATTGAATAATGGGGGTTAGTGTGAATGAGGGACCCAAAAACGAGCTTCGCTCGCGAGGAGATAGGTTCGTCATTTCGTTGGTCGAGGGAAGGAGAAAAACGAGCCAGACACAGAGGTTTATACTGGTTCGAGCCCCCGTAAAGGTAAAAGCTCTACTCCAGTCTTGCCCTGAGGCAAGGATTTTCACTATGCTTGAGTACAAGTATTTGCTCTACAGCTTGAGCTCTAGTGAATTCTACGCTTGTTGTGTCTACTGTCTTGTTGCTTCGATTGCCTTGCCACCTACCGATTCGCTTCAAGGGTTTTATACCTCTCTCGGCTATTACCAGAAACGGTCGGGAGAGATTCCCGGAGTAGTGGTATGATGCACACTGAAAGTGGGTCATAACTGTCCTGCATATGCCGCCCACGTCTGCCTTAACTCCGGCATTCACGGTCTTGGTAATCGTCGAGTAAACGCACGTCTTGGGTCCCGGGCTAAACTACCCCGAGCGAGAGCTGAATCCGCGCCTCCCAAATTCGAGGTCGTGCAGGAGGCGCACAGCCCAGGTCGTGGTCGAAGACTTTGCGGCTCAACCCCGAGCTAGGGGCCCCGTTGACCATGCTTTTGACCTGCTAGAGATTTCTCAATCCCCGTCAATTAGCCCCCGAGGCTCAAGGTCATGAAAGACACTTGGAACGACCTCGAGCCTCACGATATGGACGAAGGGGATGGTCTTCTGATCACCCCGAGCTCAAGGTCGAGATCGGGTGGAGACCAACGAAAGGGCTTCAGCGTCATCACACCTGGCACCCCTTGGACTTCAGAATCTTGGTACGGACATGATCGGGCAGCGGAACCGCCTGTAACGCCTCGACCCCGCTGTCCAATCCTTAATTACGCCTGTCAAATAGCCCCCGGCACGTCTTTTGAGATGCCTTAGCCTTCAACCGGCAACGAATAGGGCTTATAAAACCCGAGCCAATAGCGACCTCGGAAAACTCTCGACCTTCCCACAATCTTCGCCCCCCAACCTTCTGCTCACACCACCTCTTCTTCCTCCAATCGAACATCAAGCGACCGCCATGGCCAAGCTCAGAAAGGGTTCCTTATCGATGACGAAGATGAAGGAGCTTGAAAGCCTGGGGTTGCTGGACCCAGCGACGTTGCGATTGCCGGGCGGAGAGACCGAGCCGTAGCCACGGGACGACGAGCTCATCAGCACTGAGCATTACATGTTCTTCGGCCTGTAGACGCCGGAGAGCGACTTCCTGGCGGCAGTTCTCGCCCAATGCGAGATTGAACTCATCAATCTGGTGCCAAATTCTATCCTCCTCCTTTCCATCTTCTCCCATTTGTGTGAGGGGTTCCTTGGGATCCTTCCCTCCCCCTCTCTTTTCTTCCGATTCTTTTCCTTGTTCCGCACCGGGAAGGACCCCGTGGTCGGATGCTTCTACTTCTGGCTGCGGGCAGGGCTTCCTTGGTCCTTCCCCCAAATCCACTCTCGGGACTCCCTCAGCCCGTGGACCGAGCGGTGGATCTACTTGAAGAGGGGTGAAGACAGCGCGCTGGCGTACGACGGAACCCCCATCACCGGCAAGAAGTAGACCCTGGAGGCGGATGACCTAGAGATCGACAAGGAGGTCATCATCGCCATCCATATCTGCGCCACGTGCGGCCTCATCGGGCAGGCCATTGCCAACGACTTTCTGCGGTACCGGGTGTTCCCTCTGCAGAAGAGGGTGCACCCGTTCTTTGAGATCAAAGGCCGTGACGACCTTACTCGGGAGGGTACATCTGGTAATTCTTCCTGTTCCGAAGCTTGCTCGAGTTCCTTCTTTGGACTTCTCTTACGACCTTGTCTTTCCAACAGCGCCGAAGGAATCCTGGATTGCGGCCAGGATGACCGAGATGTTCGGGAAGGTAGCGCACGACTACACCATCGATGACCTAGTCCCGAAGAACGTGCTGCGCTGGAGCGCCGAGGTAAGCCATTTCGGGTCAAGTCTTAGCTCATGTAAGCTTAGGGCTTTCCCTGACCTTTAGATGTGCCCGCAGGACAACCAAGAGTTGTTTCAGACGGCGAAGAGGATGCTACCGCTGCCCGGGGTGAACAAGGGCAAGAAGGCGGGCAAGAAGCCACTCCCGGATGGAGCAGGCGGTAGGGATTCAAAGAAACAACACGTCGAATGGGGCGGCCGCACAATGGTAAGCTTTCCCATGGCCGAGCCCCCAAGTTCTTGTTCGTGCTTCTTCGTTCTCTGACATACCCTCTTCTGCAGCAGCAAAGTGTTGCGGCCGTCGCCAGGACTTTAAGTCCTCAGGTGACCCAAGGGCCTTGACCACAGGGCCCTAGGTCTTCTGCGACGGGAGACCTGGAGCCACCATGGGCTCCGAGGTCTCTAGCTCGAGGCACCCGAAGGAGGGATGCCTCTTCACCCTCGGGGCGTCGAGGCCATCGCTAGCCCCCTGTGAAGCGGAGGCTATTGACTCAGGTATGGCATCATCTCTTCAATTGCACGGTTTCCCTTCTGCCTTTAGCTTAGTAGTTTTTCCTTGCCGCAGACTCTGAGTGCTCGAGCTCAACCCTTGCCCATCCTGACCATGGTTGTTGTCCAGGGTGAGTCTGAATCCGAGGAGGAGGAGGAAGCCTCCTACGAGCTGGTACCCCGCTAGCACGTGAGCCAGGGTCACGCCCCCACGGGCCCACAAAGCTGGGTCATGGCCGGTGAGTTCGAGCATGGGCTCGATGACCTGGTCGAGAACGAGACTTCGCCCACGGCCGACGAAGTAGACGCCCACGACACCCTTGGCCTCCGAAGCCGACACAATCTCGGCCCAAGCTGCTGCAGAGGATGATGCTCAGTATGCCTCAGCCATTGAGGCCGAGGCTACCCAAGCCGTGCCTATCATGGTCATCCCAACCATCGCGGTCAAGGCGAACCCGACCGTCGAGGTCGACTGCGTTTTGGCTGGGGCCAGCGTGGAAGGTCGTGCTGAAGACCGAGCCAAGACCTCCACAGGAGAGGGAGCTAGAGATGCTCCGACCATGGAGGTCGAGGCTGATCTAGTTGTCGGAACCGAGCCCGGGGGCAGGTCGAACCCTCCGGGGGAGGAAGCCCAAGACGAGGTCACCGCCGATGGAGTGTCTAAAGATCTTCGCCCAGGCAACCCAGCAGCGGTAGAGGGTAGCATCGCGCCCGAGACATCAGGCAGCAGGCCCGTTGAACCTCACCACACACACTTCGAGGGCCAGCTTAGCCAGGTACGAAGCTTCCTCTTGCTCTTGTTGAATCTTAGTTCGAGTCTTTTTTGACAAAGACTATATTTCTTTTGAATTCCACAGGCCATCAAACTCGTCGCCCAAGGGCTGCAAGGTCTTCAGATGCATTCCGATGCACTGAAGATCTTTCTCGACTTGGTGGAAGAGCGAGAGAAGCAGTGGTTCAGGATCATAGAGACCTTGGCGATCGAGCAAGAGGAGGCCGGGCGCAAGGCGGCGGCCCACTCTGCTGAGCTTGCCGCCCTCCACTAAACGATGAAGACGTTCGAGGCCACCCACGCATCCGAACTCGACCAAGCCGTCAACACCGAACGCGACCATGCACACAAGGCCGTGGAGGAGGAACGTGCGCGGTCAACCAGAGCGCTCGAAGCCGAACGAGACAAGGCGGAGGAGATGATGAAGGCAATTGCAGACCAAGCGGTCGTCCCGACGAAGGCATCCACTGAGCTCGAGGAGAAGCTGGGGCGGGCGACCAAGACGGCGAAGAGCGCCCTGGCCCAACTCCAGGACGAACGAAGCCGCGCTGCTGACGCCGCAGCCGAAGCTCTTCATCTCCAAGGCAAGCTGTCAGCCTTAAGGGCCAAGGTTGCCGAGCTCAAGCAAGAAAAACTTGCCTGCGACATGGCCAACCTGTAGTTAGGGTTAGACCTGACAACTTGTAAATAGAAGGTAGTAAGATAAACATTAATGAAACAAAGTCATTTTGAAGAAATGAGCTTGTGTCTCTGTTTCTTCCCTTTAATAATTTTTTTATCGTGTACTTAGCCTTTTTATGAGGTAGTGTACCCTCATCCAGTCCCCATTGGGACCAAGGTCGAGCGACGCCGGCCTTGGATGCAAGTTTAGAAACCTGCAAAAGCCACGACCTACAAGGTCGAGAAAAAATCCACAAGGGGAACTGCTAAGCACAACACAGGCGTAAGGGAAGAGATTTAGCCTCAAAAGTGTTAAGGTTGTTTTTAGATTAGATTCTTGAATCACGACCTCAATTCGTGCTTACTTGACGGTTCCAAATGTGGAGTTAGTTTGAACCCTGGCGCAGAGGGAGCTGGGATGTGCGAAGAGATTCGGCTTACAGGTAGCTCGACCCCTGGGGGTGAATTTTAAGCTCGCAACACTTGAGTCAAGATCTAAAGCACTTATATGCAGGTCAGATTTAGAAAGAATCTCATATTCAAATTCAGTACGAAACATGGAAGAAAGAAAGAAAGAAGAAAACAGAGACCAACATAGCCAATGAATAATAAACTTTATTGAAGTTTGAGACAAAGGCGTTGCACATAAAATTTATGAAGTTGATCAATGTTCCACGAGCTTGAGAGCTCTCTGCCATTGGGCATCGCTAGCCGATAAGCCCCCGTGTGATCTGTTGAAACAACTCTATAGAGGCCCTCCCACCGCGGGGATAACTTGTTGGTGTTGGATGAGCCCTGAATTCGTCTTAGGGCTAGATCCCCAACAAGGAGCTCCCTAGGTCGTACCGATCGAGACGCATGTCTGCGAAGAGCTTGCAGGTAATGCGCTTATCGTAGTAGTGCACGGCATCTTACTTCTTCTGTCAGGGTAAGGTCAAGAGACCGTTCTTGCTTAAAGTCGACCTGGTTGACCAAGCTGACCCTAGCAGAGCCCAGCGTGACCTCCGGAGGCAGGACGGCTTCAGTACCGAATACAAGTCGGAAGGGTGTGGACCCTGTTACTCGGCTGACCGTGGTACGAATAGACCATAAGACGGTGGGAAGTTCATCCACCTAGGTTTTGCCGTGTCGTTCGAGCTCATCTGATACTCGTTTCTTGACGCCTTGAATGATCTGTCCGTTGGCGTGTTCTACCGCTCCATTACTTTGCAGATAGCTTACCGAAGTATAACATACTTTGGTGCCAATGTCTTCGCAATATTCCTAGAACAGTTCACTGGTAAACTATGTTCCATTATCAGTAATAATTCTGCATAGAACTCCATACCTGGTGACCACGAACAAGCGAAAAAACTTGACAGCTGCACGAGCCGTGATGGTCGAAACGGGTTCGGCCTCGATCTACTTGGTGAAGGTGTCAATGGAGATGAATAAGAACTTCTTCCCGCCGACCGCTTGAGGGAAGGGGTCGAGGATGTTCAGCCCCTTGGTCGAGAAGGGCCAAGCGAGCGGGATGGTTTGGAGTGCATAGGTAGGTTGGTGCGACTTTCGAGCATGGAATTGGCAGGCTCGATAGGCGCGGACGATGTCGCGAGCATCCTGAAGCGCCGTTGGCCAATAGAACCCCATGTGGAAGGCCTTTCCGACCATTGTCCTGAAAGAAGAATGCGCTCCACAGAGACCTGAGTGGATATCGTTTAACAGTTACTTACCCTCCTCTGTGGTGATGCATTTTGTCAGGACTCCAGACACATTCCGATGATAAAGTTTACCATCAACGAGCTTGTATGAGCTCGCCCGACGCTTGATCCTGCTCCACGTACCACGCAGCGAGGTCGGACGGAAGTTCTCCTCGAGCTAGAAATTTGTGGATTGGTTCAGTACATGAGAGAATACCTTCAATGAGGATGACCGAGACCTCCTGGTCAGAAATTGAAGGCATCGCCAAGGTCTCTAGGATGACGTCCGAAGGAATTTCATCATCGGACTACCCAAGCTTGGTGAGGAAATCGGCGCTGGAGTTGTCCTTCCTAGGCACATGATTGATTTCTAGGTTTTGGAACCACTTCTCCATCTTACGCACTTCGGCGAGGTATTTGGTCATGGAATCCTCCGAGCATTGATAGCCTTTGTTGAATTGGTTAATGACGAGCTGGGAATCGCCCTTGACGATCAACCGGCGCACGCCCAGCGCCTTACAAGCTCGAAGTCTCGCCAGGAGAGCTTCGTATTCTGCTACATTATTGGTTAACAGAAATTCGAAACGAATCACATACCTCAGTTTATCGCCCTGCGGGGTGAGAATAAGGATTCCAGCCCCCGAGTGCTTGAAGGATCTAGAGCCATCAAAGTACATGACCCATGGTTTCTCCTCCTCGACCTCGAGCTCGGGAGCCGCTTTGATGTCTATTCGATCACAAAGTCGGCAAGCACCTGCGACTTGATGGCCGTGCGCGCCACAAACTGGACGTCAAACACAGCCAGCTCCATGGCCCACTTGGCGATGCGACCTCCAGCCTCTGGATTCCTTAGGATCTCCCCGAGCGGGAAGTTGCTCGAGATAACCACGGACTGAGCCTGGAAATAATGCTGGAACTTGCGCGAAGCCATGAGGAGGGTGTACAGCAATTTCTAGACCTGGGGGTAGTTCTCCTTCGAACTATGAAGAACTTCGCTGACGTAGTAGATCAGGTGCTGCCGTGCATCCCGCTCGGCCATCAAGATGGCGCTGACAGCTTGGGTGGTGGCCGCGAGGTAGAGCAATAGTTTTTCACCTGGCTGCAAAGTCGTGAGCAAAGGTGGACTTGAAAGGTATACCTTTAGCTCGTCGAAGAATTGCTGTGCTTCAGGTGTCCACTCGAAATTTCCTTGTTTATGTAAGGCCTTGAAGAATGGCAGCCCACTCTCACTGAGTCTTGAGATGAACCAGCTGAGGGCGGCCATGCGGCCGGTTAGGCACTGCACCTACCTTACCGAACTTGGGGGAGCCATCTTCTCGATCGCCTTGATCTTCTCCGGGTTTGGACTGACCCCCGAGCCCCCGATCATGTAGTCGAGCATTTTTACTAAAGCAACACCAAATACACATTTCTCAGGGATTAAGCCTGATCCTATGCTTGTTCAGGTTGGCGAAGGTCTCTTCAAGATCTTGAACGTGATTGTCTTCGGAAGAGCTCTTGACAATGATGTCGTCCACGTAGACCTCGAGGTTATGGCCGATCTGAGGGTCGAACGTCTTGGTCATCAGGTGCTGGAATATCGCACCAGTGTTTTAGAGACCAAACGACATAGTCGTGTAACAGTATGTGCGAATGATGTGATGAATGATGTCTTTCTCTCGTCGCCGACTGCCAGCTTGATTTGATGATACCCAGAGTAGGCGTCCAAGAAGCTCAACATCTTGGCTTTCGCAGGGGAGTCGACGATCTGGTCAATGCGTGGAAGGGGAAAATTGTCTTTTGGGCACGCCGAATTTAAGCCCGTGTGGTCGACGCACATCCGCCACTTCCCGCCTTTCTTCAGCACGATGACAAGGTTGGCTAACCATTCGGAGTAATCGATCTCACGAATGAAGCCGGCCTTCAGCAGTTTGTCGAGGTTCTCCCTGATTATAGCAATCTTCTCAGGAGAGAAACGACGCAGCTTCTGGCGTACGGGCCGACAGTCGGGCCGCACTTGTAATCTGTGCTCGACCACCTCCCTCGAGACACCCGGCATGTCTATCAGTTCCCAAGCAAATATATTCTTATTGGCGCAGAGGAAGGTGATGAGCTCGAGTTCCTATTTGGAACTCAGCTCGGCCGAGATGTGAATACACTTGGTCGAGTCGCCATCTTCGAGCGGCACGGCCTTCGTCGACCCACTAGGCTAGATCGCCGCCTTCTGGCGGGCGCTCTTCACAGTTACCTCAGGACCTCGCTAGGGCAACATACCGGCAAGGGCCAAGGCCTTGGTCTCACACCCGTGCGCCGCCTTGAGATCGCCCCGCACCGTGATGACGCCATTAGGGCCTGGAAGCTTCATGCAACGGTGGCTGTAGTGGTTGGCCGCCATGAACTTGATCAACGTCGATCGCCCAAGGATGGCGTTGTACAGGAGATCTTCTTCGACCACCTCGAAGGTAATCAGCTCGATGCGGAAGTTGTTTGAGTCGCCGAAGGTGACGGGCAAGACCACTTGCCCAAGGGGGGTGGTCAAACTCCCAGGAACAATCCCGAAGAACGGAACCGTTATATTCTTGATCTTTGATCGGGGAATCTGCATCCGGTCGAGTGTGCTTGCCTGGAGTAGATTGAGGGAGCTTCCCCCATCGATCATGACGCGCCCGACCATGTTGTTGCTGATGGTCGGGGTCACGACCAAGGCGGTTTTTAGGTCCTTAGCCATACTACCTTGGGGGCATCTTCCCCTGAAAAAGTGATTATGGCCCCAGCTCACTTGCAGGGCTGATCGATAGGCCTCCCGACGGTAGCTTGATAGACGGTGCGCGTAGCAGCCTTGAGCTCACGTCGGGATTGATATGTTAACGAGCCGCCGAAGATGACATCGATCCGGCGGTTACCCTGCTGGAACTCTAGGTCGAGGTCGTCGAGGTCATCCCCGGTATTGACCCCGTCGGGTTGCTTGTCCTCCTTCGGGAGTACGGGCATCTCACCACGCCCATCATAAAAAGGCATTCAGCTTGCTCTGCCAAGCCCTGCAGCTCTGCAAATCATGGCCTGGAGCCCTGTGGAATAGGCAGAACTTTGCTTCATTGAACCTGGGGTGCCCCTCAGTGTCCTGCGACCGGGTGTTAGCTCGTTGGGGCCCAGGTTGGTGGTTCCCCTGCGGGGGTCGAGGTTGCGCCTGTTGAGGTCATGGCCGGCTTCGGTGAGGTCGGGACTCTTCCTGGACTGGTTCCCGTACCTCCATCACCTCGCGTTGGCCGTTTACTGCGACGATCACACGTGGCCGACCACTGCCATTCTTGCGGTCCCTCTTCCGCTTCTTGGCGGTTGGACCCGGGTCGGCATTTCTAGAGCTGGACGGACCAACCTCTCCTGAGTTTAGACCAAGCTTACCTTGGTCATAGTCACGTTTCCAATGGTCCGCGTCGTGTGTGTCCGCGTACCACTCCGCCATGCGAAACAGCTTGTTGACGCTAAGCCTCGTCATGATCTCCAGGTCTTCGGTGAGGCGCCGATCACGGACACCAAACTTGAAGGCCTTAATCACTACCTCGTCAGAGACGTTCGGTATTAAGTTCCTCGTGCAGATGAATCATCACACGAAGTCTCGGAGTGGCTCGTTCTTGCCCTGGATAACACGATCCAGGTCCTTCTCCCTTCCTGACCGCTCATAACAACTTTGGAAGTTGGAGCAGAGGGCACTCTGAATCTGGCGCCACGATCGGAAGGAACCGGGCTTCTAGTTGAAGAGCCAGGTATGGGTGGTGCCATCCAGAACAGTCGGAAGGTAATTGTCCATTACAGCCTCGTCTCCTCCGGCCGCCAAAATGGCGATCTAATAAATCGATAGAAACTCGTAGGGGTTCTTCGTCCCGTCGAACTATTCTATCAATGCAGGCTTGAACTAAGCCAGCCAGTGCACTCGACCAAGGTCATCAGAGTAGGCTGAACAGCCATAAGCCAGAACAGGAGCACGCCGAGGGAGATGGTCGCCGCTGCTGGACTCGGAGTCGTGGTTACCTCGACGGTTGGATCTACGGCCACGTTGGTCGTGTCGATGAGTGCGGGAATCACCCGGAAGATACTGCAGGCGATCATGAACCCTGCGGCGCCTTGGCGGGATGTCTGGTGAAAGACTCCCAGACATACTACTGCTATGAGAGAGCCGCTGTAGCCATGCTGATGCCGAAAACCCTCCAGAGTCGCGTCCAGGGGGCGACGACGCGGAGGAGTCCGAGTCAGATCCCGGGACAGTTGGCCGGAAGGTGATCAGTGAAGGTGCTAATGTCGGCGCGAGGAGTTATCGTCACTTCTCAGGGAGTGGGTCCCAGAGTGGCGGTTTTGGTGCTGTGAAGGTATGGCCTCGGTCGCAGCCCTATCGAGCTCATCAGCAAGAGCTCGGCCGAAAAGTTCCGACCTCACCCAGTCGGGATTAGTCATAACCCGGGCAATGGCACGGAGGAGCTCGCCCTAGCGGGGAATTAAGCCCAGGACGCACGGACGAGGTACCGGTCTTCTCTTGTTCCTCTCGCTGGAGGGCAGTTATGGCTTGGTTGATGGCAACCTGAACCATCCGGCGAGCATCTTCAGGGGTCTTTGGGTCACGGTCATCCGCCTCCGCTTTCACGACTTGTCTATCTACCATGAAGACAAACTGCTCGTGCAGTGGCGGTGAGGGTGAAAACAGGGATGTGGAGTCATCATGCTCAGGAACTGCGCCCGAGCCTGAACTTGCCAAACGTCCTTCAATGGAGCGCGCCATGCTTCTGAAGTCTTGGCATTGTTCTTCCGAGTGAGCGAAGCTTTCGGGCCCTACGGTGAGCGCTAGCTTTCAACGATCGGGATCGTTGGACCGCAATTGAGTAATGCGGATTAGTGTGAATGAGGGACCCAAAAACGAGCTTCACTCACTGAGGAGATAGGTTCGTCGTTTCGTTGGTCGAGGGAAGGAGAAAAACGAGCCAGACACAGAGGTTTATACTATTTGAGCCCCTGTGAAGGTAAAAGCTCTACTCCAGTCTTGCCCTGAGGCAAGGATTTTCACTATGCTTGAGTACAAGTGTTTGCTCTACAGCTCGAGCTCTGGTGAATTCTACGCTTGTTGTGTCTACTGTCTTGTTGCTTCGATTGCCTTGCCATCTACCAATCCGCTTCAGGGGGTTTTATACCTCTCTCAACTGTTACCAGAAATGGTCGGGAGAGATTCCCGGAGTAGTGGTATGATGCGCACCGAAGGTGGGTTGTAACCGTCCCGCATATGCCGCCCACGTCTGCCTTAACTCCGGCATTCAAGGTCTTGGTAACCGTCGAGTAAACACATGTCCTGGGTCCCGGGCTAAACTACCCCGAGCGAGAGCTGAATCCGCGCCTCCCAAACTTGAGGTCGTGCGGGAGCCGCATAGCCCAGGTCGTGATCGGAGACTTTGCGGCTCAACCCCGAGCTAGAGGCCCCGTTGACCATGCTTTTGACCTGCTAGAAATTTCTCAGTCCCTGTCAGGGGGAAATGTGGCAGTGATACTACTTATCACGACTGGTTATTCATAAAAATGCGGTAGTGATAATTATTTATCACTGGCGGTTATCAATGATAATCGGCAGTGATAAATAATTATCACTACCGGTTGTACAATGTGAATCGGCAGTGATAGTGATTATCATTGCCGGTTTACATCTGGCAGTGAAAGTCATCGACTATCACCGCCACTTAGGTAGTGCTGGGTCCACATTCGGCAGTGATGCCGATGTGGATCCGGTAGTAAACATGTATTCTATAGCGGTGCCATATCATACTCTGCCATAGTACTTTACCTAAGGCTGTGTTTGGTACTGTTCCAGCTGGATATTCCTAACTCCACCAAATCTGTGGAGCTAGAGCTGTGGGTATAGTAAGAGTGTTTATGTGAGTCATCTTGTTTACATTTTAGGCTAAAAATATAAACTTAATTCACATTATTTTAGCCTATGCGTTTCAGATATAAGGTAGAGCTGAGATCTAAAACTCTACCAAACAGGGTCTAAATGATGCCCTTGGCTTTACCGCCAAGGTCGACAATAGCATGGATACTTAAATGATTAAAATTTTGATCATTTTTTTGTCTAGCAATTCAAATTTCAGTCAAATTTTATCAAAAAAATCCATTTCATCTCGAAATTACACCGAAATTTGTCGTGATTCTGGCGGGTACCGATAAAAATTTTTAAACGAATTTCGAAATCCTCGGCATCATATATATCACGATACTACCCTGTAGGATCGATATATATTAAACTAGCAATCATAGGGGGGGTGAATGATTGCGCGGAAGCTAAAATCAAAATTTTGATCTACTAAAAATTCACCCTAATTCGGACTCAAATAATTGCTTCGTATTCAACAAAACAGAGTATATGCATTCGGTAAATTGTGAATTCCCGGAGATCTAGCTGTCGGATTGACTTGAAATTTAAACAGAAGAAACTAGATTCCAATACGCATCTAACAAAAAAAAGAATCAGGTCGATCGGATCTACGGATCAAAAGTTATAAATCCTGTAAGCTTGCTGTGACAGAATATGACGAAAATCAAGCAAACCCTAATTTCGTGATTAATCACAATCTACAAAAGATTAACCAACAAAACTTTGAGGAACACTAAATTAATGCCCTAAGAAGGTTTTAGATGGATCAAATCAAAATTAAACTTGTTGAATAAAAAGAACAATGATTTAATCTACTAAACCGAAATTGGGCAAACAGGTCAGGAATCGGTACCATAGCGCATCATGTGTGAACAGTAATCCGCGACGCATCTGTGGCAACGCGAGATTACTGTAGCGCCAAATACTGTAGCTCACGGGTCTCAGTAGCATCAAATTACGTGCTCGCTCGGACGTCTCTTTTTCGCCGGAAGACCGATGCGCAAACAATCAAGTCCGAACTTCCTTCATGCCGTCTCGAAGCCTCGAGGAAAAAACTCATAAGCCGCCTGATTTCTTTTTCTTCTCACGCCAGAGACAATGAATCACGATCGGATCAAATGAAAGATTTTTATTTCGTTGTTTAAAGTACTCCCACACAAGAGTACAAACCTTAAAACTTGGTTCAAGAATAAACAGGAGACACCCCCTCCTATTTATACAGAGCAAACTCACAGAGATTGACTACAACTCCACTTCCAACATGGAAAGAGTTCGTATCTATCTCAACTTGGCCCAACATGGCCAAAACCAAAACCTTGCACGCATGATCAGCCCACCTGCTGCACATACGTGACTAACCAGTCTTCACATGCATGTTCTCTAGCCCGAACGTCCCGCATGACATCCTTGACCACCAAGACCTCGATTCCTCCCTGAATCTAGTCTCGAACCTCAGTTCCTCCATGAACCTAGTTCCGGTCCCGTCATCGACTACGTTCGCCCTCAAGCAACACCTGCACACGAATAAACAAACAACCAGTCCGAGCACAAGTCCACGACTTGACTCAAGGTTAATCCATGCAACCACTCACACGAGTGCATTGCATCAAGCAAAACCATTATGCTATCACCAGCATAATAATTATCTCAACATAACACATGCACAAACACCACACATGCTATAATCAAAATCACTTTACAATGCCAATTTCACCATTCAACCAATTTTTCATCACATGATCTCACAATCTCCCCCTTGATGAAAACATTGGCAACACCATTTGGAAACGAACATTGGCATTCACCTCACAATGGCAACACCATTTTTAAAAGAAGTAAAGTGACTAAAAGAAGAAGAACAAAAATCTCCCCTTATCTAAAAAGAAATCTCCCCCTATCAAAAAGAAAGACTCCCCCTAACAGAAAGAAGAAATGTGTGTGTGAATGTGCAATGTGTGACCAAAAATCTCTTCCTTTGACTCCAAACTTCTCCCCCTTTGACAATGGATTCATCAAGATTGCAAAAGAGAGCAAAAGAGAAACTTCTCCCTTTTATGTTTGTTGTTTTTTTTTTTAATCTTGAGCATTATGAATCATGCACAAATGTAACAACTTGATCACCAAGTCAAGCTATCAATCAGTACTTGCACCCTCAAATCTACACATAAACAATGTAGAGTAAGCATAACTAGAAATCAAGTACTATTAACGATTTTTTTTGCATGGCATGATCTCCCTTTCTCAACAATCTTAAAACCTGAAAACATTGAATTTTTATACACTTTCTTTGGGCTTTAAAAAAAACTGATTCATTACTTTGATTGCAACAATAACAATTGCAAGGAATTACATGCACCATCAGCCTTACTTTTCAACCATGCCAAGCAATCACAAGCTTAAGGTTTCATGGTTTCGGTCATACACAACCTCTTCCAAGTTCATATCAAAGTGCAATGATAAGCAGTCTCGTAAAGAAGAAGTGCGACAGTACATAACCTTGATCACTTTTTGAGCTTTAGCACTTAACTTTCATATTTAGCAATTTTTCGAGCAGGATCAAGATAGCCAAGAAAGTTCAACCATGACAAGATTTAATTCAAGTTGTCATTCCATTTAAAAAGTCATGACACAAACTACACCATATATGTATAAACCGGAAGTTGCAAAGACCTTGTAGCATAAACATGGCTTCAAATGACATATGTGTGTGAAATACAATGCTCAGTACTTTTACTATTTTTCATTTTTTTTGTTTTTTATTTAAGAAACACACGAAACAAAAAGCATGTTACACAATATTACAAAAACTTCAAAGAACTCCCCCTCAAAACAACCATCTTAAAAACCTTCTACAAAATTGTCACCTGAAGGGAATTATTTTAAAAACAAAAGACTGAAAGAACAAACCTCCCAAAAAGGTAGCCAAAAGAAATTTTCACCAATAACCAATAACTCCCCCTCAAATGGATAACCAATGAGATCAACAGAGAGGAGATGATGATATACATGTGCTTGAGTTATCATGATATGTTCGGTTAAGAATAAGCATGAATCATAACAAAAGTTCTAAGCATGAAAGGGCATGATATAAGATATAACAATATTGAACATGCCAGGGGATACAAATGAGCATATGAACAATCTTTTCATCTCATGCCACAATTAAATATCTGTGAATGTAAAAGACATGAGTGTATAAAATAACTCACAAAGTAGATGAAGAATTATTGCACATGCCTCTTAAAAATCATCTCAAGGGTGAGAACCATCCAAGTCTTGATCCCATCTCACAAAAGACCAAGATCCACTAAGCTTCTGTTCTCTAACCCGCATCTGAAAAACCTACATAGCACGAGAAGATGTCGAGGCCTCGGTAATGGGGTTAGAAATAAAGCATTTGGGAATCCGATCTTGAGACACACTGACAGTAGGCACAACACGAGTATTCTTGTTCACAAAATCAGATTTGCCCTTTCTCGTGTTTCTTGCAACAAGAGGTGTTTGCATCACCCTAGGCACAAAATGAGGAGTGAAATGTGCCTTCTTGAAATTAGACCTAGCCTTAGCCTTTTCTTTCTTTTGCTGTTTGGCTAGCCTAAAGCAAAAATCTACTAAGTGTCTATCTCTACCACAATGAGTGCAAGTGTACTTAACATGATGTTTAGCATTAGAAACAGAAGTAACTTTTGCATTCATCATAGTAGAAGATAACACACCAGCAGACTTGAAAATAGTTTTCTTAGGCTCATTGACAATTTCGAATTTTTCACTTTCAAGTGTCTTAACAACAGTGGGAGCATGTGATTTATAATGAGCATAAGAATCAAAACCTAAACCTTTGTGATGAGTACTGACTTTTGATTGATCCAAAATCATGTTTAGGTTTTTCTTTCCTGAAGTGAACCGTTCTAAAGATTTTTCCAAGTAATCAACCTTTCGAGAAAGAGTTAAACAGTTATTACATGGAACGTCCACTTTTCCTTTCTGCTTGCGACAAGTTGAGCATGAAAGAACCTCATGTGTGAGCAAATCATTGGTCATTTGAGAAACTCTACCATTAGCATCATTCAACTTCAATTCAAGTGTGGAGTATTTAGAACATGGAGTTGAATCATGCAAATCAACAGTAGAACAACTAGCATGTTTAACAAGTTTCTCATTTTTCTCCTTTTCAGCATTAATTTGCTCTAACAAGCTAACATGTTCTTTCCTAAGCAAAGTAAGCTCATTGTAAATTAAGTCACATGATTTGCAAGCATCATCATCAGGAATCAAAGATTTAAGTCTAGCAATTTCAGCATTCAAAGATTCCACAAGAACATCATGTTTCTTAATTTTCTTGTCGCGTTTGTCAAGCAATTTTCCAAGACGAACAACAGCAATAGTTAATTCATCGTAAGAAGGTTCTACCTCATTAACGTCGCTGTCATGATCGTCCTCGGTGAAGCTTTCATCACTTCTAGCCATGAGACACAATCCTGTCAAATCATGCTTGCTTGGAGTTGCATCGTCCTCGCTGCTCTCCGAATCCACATCGCTCAAATTAACTTGTTCAAGAGCGGAAAGAACCCGATGAACAACCTTTTTGTTGATGAAGCTCTTTTTCTTTCTATCACTTGGAGAAAAATTTTTCTTCTCTTTTCTTCTGTCATTGTCCTTCTCCTCTCTTGATGCTTTACCTGCAAGCTTAGGACAATTTGATCGAATGTGGTTGAGATCACCACACTCATAACACCTTGGAGGGCCATCACCAACTCTCTTTCTCATTCTCACATTCTGCAAAGCTTTGTTAAATCGAGAAGAGAGTAGTGCCAAATCTTCTTCAGAAACTCTTGATCCGCTCATCGGTTAGTGAAGACAAAAGGACAAAGCAAAGCTTGAAGAAGCATTATTATGAGACATGCTAGATCGAGAGGTCGATGCAATTGATTTATGATCATTTTTCCTAGCAAGAACATCCAATTCATGAGTTTTTAATTTAGAGAAAAGAACATCTAAAGTAAGTGTACTCATGACAGTTGATTCTCTAATGGATGTAACTTTCATCTCCCAAATTGACATGTCTAATGCACCAAGCAATTGTCTAGCATTAGCAGCATCATCAAAACTAACTCCAACAAAGACGCAAATTGCTAAGAATTTTATTAAAGCGTGCAAAGAAATCATCTAGCGACTCACCAGGTTTCATCTCAAATCGCATATATTCTTTCTTATATATATCCTGACGAACCTCTTTGACAGTGTTAGAACCCTCATGATAATCACAAAGAGATTTCCATACCTCATATGCAGATTTGGGATGGATCACGCGGTCGAAGTCGCTTCTTCCCAATCCTTGGATGATCAAATTCCGTGCTCTGCTGTTTGCTTCAACCTGTGCTTGATTGGTTTCATTAACTTGATCATTCTTAGGAACTTGATATGGCTTGTACACCTTCTCCCAAATTGCAAAGCCTTGAGCTTGAATGTACGCCTCCATCTTCGCTTTCCAAAACTGAAAATCAACACCATCGAAAACACAAGGTTTTGTCGAATACCTATCCATCGCTACGGTTTCTAATCACCGGTTAAGATTAATTAGAAAAACCTTGCTCTGATACCACTTGTAGGATCGATATATATTAAACTAGCAATCAGAGGGGGGGTGAATGATTGCGCGGAAGCTAAAATCAAAATTTTGATCTACTAAAAATTCACCCTAATTCGGACTCAAATAATTGCTTCGTATTCAACAAAACAGAGTATATGCGTTCGGTAAATTGTGAATTCCTGGAGATCTAGCTGTCGGATTGACCTGAAATTTAAACAAAAGAAACTAGATTCCAATACGCATCTAACAAAAAAAGAATCAGGTCGATCGGATCTACGGATCAAAAGTTATAAATCCTGCAAGCTTGCTGTAACAGAATATGACGAAAATCAAGCAAACCCTAATTTCGTGATTAATCACAATCTACAAAAGATTAACCAACAAAACTTTGAGGAACACTAAATTAATGCCCTAAGAAGGTTTTAGATGGATCAAATCAAAATTAAACTTGTTGAATAAAAAGAACAATGATTTAATCTACTAAACCGAAATTGGGCAAACAGGGTCAGGAATCGATACCATAGCGCATCATGATAATCACAAAGAGATTTCCATACCTCATGGTATATACTCGCCTTCAGTTTGACCGATATAATGAAGCAAATAGAAATGCATATAACTAAATATTGTTTAGGTTCCTCTGATATGATCTTTACATATACTCGGGGGTCGATACATTCTACTAGGAACTGCTATCAATTGATGGTCGAGTAAGAGTACTCGGGCCATATCTAGGTATATGCGAACTTATAGGGTCACGTGCTTAAAGAGTCAGGACTTAATTCGGATGGTGATCTAAATTCTGATAGGTTTAAGTTCCTAATGGGACTCTATTATAGAGCCCAATATGGGACGTCTATTAAAAAGGAGGGGTGCTGGCTTTAGGGTTATGAGACACAGTAGGAATTCGGAGTTTTCAAAACCCTAGCCACCACCCCTCCTCTATCTAGAACAGTGCAGTCGGCGCTAGTACTTCGGTACGTAGTGTTTCTGCTCCGTACATGTGAATACTTTAGGGGCATTGTTGCGAAGTTTCAATGTTAGGACGATTCGCAACCTACGAAGCTTACAAGGAGCTGTTGGAAGAGACGCGAGGTTAGTACGATTACATTTGCACCACCGTGCTATATTGACTTTACTTCCGCTACGAGTCTGTAGTCTAGTGGTAATTCTGTGATCTATAACTTGTAGTGGTTAATTGGTTATGTAGTAGAAAATTTTGATTTTATGCTAGAGTAGCCTACCTATTCCCAACAAAAGAACAATCCGATACTTCTGTCCATTTTTATCCAAGAGCAGCGCATGTACACAGTATACATCATTCTTGATTTTCAGAATGGAAGGAAGGTTGCATTGTTCTTGGAGCTTGGAATCTTCCCTAGCAATCTGCTTTCTGATTCATGCTCATCACAAGTTGATCGTTCCGAAAAGAACCCACCGTCTCCATCTTCCTCCAGAAAACCATCATCCACTAGCTAGCTAGAACGATCTTTCCATCCAAATTGCACACTCCATAACATACGCATCGATCGATTCTTCTCCTTCCTCTCTGCCTTTTGCCATCCTTGATCAGTAATTCACTGCCATGGCGAGGAGCTTCCACCTGCTCCTCATGACGCTGCTTGCCGTCCAGGCAACGGGGTCGTTCCTGGCGACCGGAGGGTTGGGGATGAACTGGAGGCTGGATCGGAGCACAATGGCGATGCACCCGTTTCCGCCGGACACCGTCGTGCGGGCGCTGCAGGACAATGGCATCAAGAGGGTGAAGCTGTTCGACGCCGACGCCAACACAACGGGCGCGCTCGCCGGGAGCGGCATCGAGGTGATGGTGGCCATCCCCAACAACCTGCTCGCCGTCGTCGCGGCGGACTACGGAGTGGGTCAACCGGAACTTCAGCAGGTATAACTTCGCGGGGGGTGTGGATATCAGGTGAGTGCAGACTGCAGTGTAATAAAGTAATGACATGTTTTGCCGCAATGAACTCAAATGAGTTCTCTGTGTATTTATACTCAGAAATATTACAGATAGATTCCAATCAGTTGATAACTAACTAACAGATAAATACATGCTGTTATACAATTGTTTTCGGATCTGCTACAGAACGTGTTACGGATAACGCTGACACGAACTGAATTTACTCAACTTCCTGAATCTTGTTTGTAGCTTTGTGTCACGATCCCAAACAAATCCGAACTCAACTGTGAATGCTGATGAAATTTTCAGTGATAATGGCGAGGAAGAACAAGAACAGAATGAAGGATAAGCCCTTTTCGAATTTAATATATGGGATATGGACGTATTGAGGGCCAGTTACAATCAGTTTTTGCTTATTACAATCAATTTTTGCTCATTAGAAAACTAAAGATAAAAAAAGTTGACTTGACATCGGATTTCGTACCTACTCCTTTTGTTTATAGCCCGGCCGAGTAGATGTCCCCCCACATGGTGTTAATGTTTTGTTTTCTTTCTCCCCTCTTCTTTTATTAAATTATGCACAATTATAATCTGCATGGGAATGACATACAAGTATTTTATGATACTATAGAGTTAGGAGAATATGCCAAAGCATAATGCAAGTTAGTGTATTGTCTCAAAAAATACATGTATTTAAGGGCAATTGTTGTCACTTTTATATAATGCATATATGAAGAGAGATAATTGATCCATTGAATGAGAATCTAAAAACTAATATTAAGAAAATGGCTAACGCAACAAAACATGCAACTGAAATTATCTAAAGCAAGAAATGGAAGGACAAATTAACCAGCTTTTCCACTAATCACTGGAAAAGTGTTACACAGCTGAAAATTTATCTTTACAAAATGTCAACACACAGTAAGAACTTTTCAAGGTTCTATTAGGCTATATTTCACAATTATAAACCGTATATGATACCAGCTTATCACAGACAGTTCTTAACATATCCAGTTACTTGGACGGTTGTGCTAGCAAAACTATTTGTGATTAGCTTTAACACAGATGGTTTTTGAAAGCCATCTATAATGAGACGTCTAATATAGGTTTTTCTGTTGTAGTAGTGGTGTAAGAAACAACTTCATACAATTCTTTTTGTGCGCTCTAATATGTATTACTGTAAGTCTGGAAGTACGTACGACAACGTTTCCCTACGCTATGGTTTGGTTTGCATGGGCATGCTCTTCCTTTTGAATGCACAAGCGATAAATTCTACTCCCAAGTTACCTGAAGTAGTGAAGTATGTTCTGTACCGGCGCTGCCACACGTCTATGGCCATTGCCGTGAAGATGTATCAATGCATTTTTCCAATTACTGTCGCTATGCTACAGGTCACTTTGTCACTTGTGCAGGTGTGGGCGTGAGTTCTGCTACTCCTGTGGTGCCACGCTACAGGTCACTTTGTCACTTGTGCAGGTGTGGGCGTGAGTTCTGCTACTCCTGTGGTGCCACTACTACAGTACTGGGCATCACAACCGGCCTATTAGAAGCGGTTTGGTGCGAATCCGTTGTGATGTTCGCACTAGAAGCGGTTCGTAGGCAACAGTCCGGAGAGGCTTCCAGAAGCGGTTTGAGACACGAACCGCTTCTGAATGCTTCAGTTCTAGAAGCGGTTCTTGTCTCAAACCGCTTCGAAGCCCTCCCACGCAGCGCATTTAAACCCTTCTTCCTCCACGAGCCAGTAGTCGAGTCGAGCGAAGAGAGAAGGGCTGGCCCAGTATTGTTTTGGGAGGTGCTGTCCAAATTTTTAATTTGGGGTGATTAGCTCAAATTAAGTGTTTCAAGGTTAGTAACATCATGTGAACATCCTTCTCACCTAGAGATTGCTATTTTTTTCAATGGATGTGGAGAAATCTTGAACTTTTTAAGCAAGATCACCATGATCAAAATTTTGTTTTCTATGCTTGTTTTTGTTGTTGTATGAAGATGTAGGGTGGAGATCTAGTTCAAAATATGACATTACATAAGGTTAAGGTGATTGGAAGCTTTAGATCTAGGTGGTTGTTAGCTTTAGAATCTTAAATATCACAATATTGCAAGGAAGTAATTATTGGTGTATGAAATAAAATAGAAAAACATGTTGACGAGTACTTACGCCAGGGGTGCCCCACAGCAAGGCTTCATCTATGAAATTGTCAATACAAACGAAGATATCATATGGGCCTACTCAGGCCCAGCCCAGAACGGGGGGTTCCTTCAAGAGGCGGAGGACCATCGGTTTTGGTCCGGCCCATGAGCTCCGACCACATCGCGGTCGGAGCCACCATCGAGCTCGACCTACAGGTGGTCGATCCGACCACGCCTATGGTCGGACGCACCCGCATGCTCGACTAAGGGATCTCGCCGAAACCCCAATGGGTCCCTATGGCGGGGTCCCTGGTCGACTCGACCTAGGACCTTCGCCTCGCCACCGGCGGATCCTAGGCTGCACACCTATCTCGCCAGACTTGCCGGTCTCACTAGGGGCAGTGACACCGTCCGAGGCGGCCCGAGAGATGGGCAAAGTCAAGTGCATCTCATCACCGGTCATGCACAAGAGGAGACACGCGCCCCCGAGGCAATCTCGAAGCCGCCCATCGCCGATGTCAGCGCGACAAGCGCCAGACAGATGCAGACGCCGCTTCCCAAGGAAGCGGACGCCAAAGACCAACCCGTATGTCTCTGGCCCGGTATGGCAAGGATTATCAGCAGACAAAGGCCGAGCCCAAGACCGGACTTCAAGACCAACAGCTCTGCGCCTAAGCATAGGGCTCAACTCCCGGTCATGGCATACCCCTTCTTGTTTTTTCATCTCTCCTTAAGAGCGCCCGTGTAACCTGCTCCCTCCACATGTATATAAAGGGGGCAGGGTCTCATGAGGAGGGATCGATCGGAGTCATTCCAAGTCACCCAACTGTAGAGAGTCCATTCTAACATCGAAGGGCCGGCCTGTCGGACCCCTTTGAGCAAACTGTAACCACTCGCGGCCAGCCGCATCCCCAGCAATACAACGCCCCCACTCGAACTGGACGTAGGGACATTCAGCCCGAACCAGTATAAACTTTGGACCCCTGTAGTCTAACCATTCGAGGAACGGGAAGCGCGCGGCCCCTAGGCTTACAAATTTACTTGCCGGTTTTATGAAACACCGACACATGTAGAAGGATAAAAAATAATTACAAAGGTAGGAAGGGATACAAAATAATTAGAAAGGGAGGTCTTTAATTGGATGACGGTGTAGGTGGAGGTTTTTTTGTTGGGATTAAGTGGTTGTGAGCTTTAGATTTTTAAATGTAACTATAAGTTACGTTATAATTTTTGTAACGAAATGTGTTATAATTTTTAATGAAATTATAACTTGGTGTAGATGAATCAGCAATAGATGTACAATGTGGACCATCGCTCGAGAGAGTTCATTGATGGCGTGCAGGCTTTTCTCGATCGGTCGTTGCATTTTGCCTCGAGCGACTTCATATGTTGTCCATGTGTAGATTGCAAGAACGAGAAGGAGCACTCCCAGCGATGGCAAGTTATGAATCATTTGATCATGAGAGGTTTCATGCCAAACTATACTGTTGGACCAACCATGGCAAAGTTGAGGCGGTTAGCTAGGAAGGCGATGAAGAAGGCGAGGAAGAGGAAGATGGATTGAGCAAGATCCGGACGGACGCACATCTTGTCCGTGGAAGAAACACTTGGTGACTTTGGTGATGATGAGCTAGACCAGATCTTTGCGGATTTGAGAGAGGAGACTACGGATCAAAGATAGTTCGAGAAGTTCCAGCGCATGTTAGAGGACCACAGAACTCCTTTGTACCCAAACTGTGGGCAGGGCCACAAAAAATTGCGTACCACACTGGAACTCATGCAATGGAAGGCTACAAATGGTGTGTCAGATAAGGTGTCAGCGTAGTACACGCTAGGGTACCCTCTCCACCGCATAAAAATACAGCCTACGTGGCGGCTTGGCAATCGGGCGGGCGATCACGGCCCGCCGGCCAGGCGTCGGCCCACGTGGCGTCCGGCGAGCAGGTGGGCGAGCACGCCTGCCGCCGGCGCCCACCTACGTGGCGGCTTGTCAATCGGCGGCGATCACGGCCCGCGCCAGCGTCGGCCACGTGGCGTCCGGCGGCGGTGGGCGAAGACGCCTCGCTCGCCCGGCGCCCAATCTCGTGGCGGCCAGCAATCGGGCGGCGATCACGGCCGCCGACGGCGTCGGCACGTGGCGTCCGGCGGCGGTGGCGCGACGCACGCTTTCGCCGGCGCCCGGCCTACGTGGCGGCCTAGCAATCGGCGGCGAGGACGTCTGCTCGTCCGCCGCGAGGCAAAAAGGTGGAAACACGGTGGCCGCCTCGAAGGCTCCTTCCACTACCGTACCATGTCGAGCAGCGGTGCGCCATAGCATGAGCTTATCGGTGCAAGGGTTTACGCAACAAGCCCATTCCTCGGCGCCTCTCACCTACTGCATAAAGGGGTCCCATCCGGCGGACCGGGCAAGGGCACGCGTAAGCATTTAATGAGGCTGGAGGAACGGGACAGCACGGGAAGGAGTAATAAATGTATGAGGATCAGCATGATGACCTCCCTTTTTACCTACTCCCGTTAGCCTGGCCTATATAAGGGCCTCCGGGTGCATGGGAAAGGGGGACGGGGCATTCGAGAGAAGAAAACTTGTAACTCAAGAGCTTTGTATCAGCTTCACACCCTCTAAAGACAATCGAGCAGGAAGTAAGGTCATTATTCAAGGAAAAGGGGGCTGAACACAGGTAAAATCTTCGTGTCATCTGCGGTTAAATGGCCGACGCCGAGTCCTTGGCGTAGGAGTCCCTAGGGTTTTCGCCCTCTAGGTTTAGCCACCCGAAGACGCCCTCCTTCCAACCAAACCCAGTCGCATCCTCCGGAACTGTCGGTGGAATCGCCCGGCAGGCGCGCGAGTAGGGGCTAGTGGTTGGCTTTTCCGCTAACTCCGGCAGACTTGGTGTTCGCGGTTGAAGCGAGCTCGCAGATCGAAGATGGCGGATCCGCGAAGACTGAGATCTCGCGAAGCGGCGGCGACCAAGCGCCTCCGGCCGTCGCACGGTCGAGAACCGCCGTACCTTCCCCTGCAGACGGCGCCGCCGCTCTCCCGAAGCGGTGGAGCGGCCGTCGCGTCGAAGGCTGGCCATGGGGCGCCACCCCGCCAGAAACCTGCACGCCGTGCCCTTCAGACCACCGCCGGTGGAGTTCGCGGGACTCTCGGCCACTCGTGGTGCGAAGCATTCTTGGCCTCGTGGATGCGGCCCAACCGGGTAGGGCTCCCGACGATCGACCGAAGCGTACCTCGGCGCCTAAAAGGCGCATCTGGCGCTCTCAGCCTCGAGTCACCCTAACGAGAAGGGCCACGCCAGTGGGCGGGGTCAAGGAACGCGTAGCGCCATCCGGCCCGGCCTCGAGGAACCGTGAGGACCTTCGCTCTCATCTGGACGAGAGCCGCCGGCAGCGCGGTGATGACCTTCGCGGTCGTCTGCCGCGCCATCCGGACCAAGAGCGTCGCCATGGCAAGCAGGTGGCGGCCGACAATGAGAGTCCCCCTCATGGCTCTCACCTTCGGGACCGGGAGGAGGTCCACTCCTCCGGATCTGCGGCGAGCCGGGCCTCGCGCTCCCGCGCACGGTCTCCGAACCGGGCTTCTGATGAGCGGCTCGGCTCCCTCTACGGCGTCGGGTGCCAGGCCTTCTCCCGGCGGCTGCGCCGCGTGGCCTGGCCGGACAGGTTTCGCCCGGCGGCCATAGAGAAATATGACGGCACCACCAACCCGGAGGAGTTCCTCCAAATCTACACGACGATGGTGTGGGCAGCTGGCGGATCTGAAAAGGTCATGGCCAACTACCTCCCAACGGCCTTGACGGGTTCTGCCCGCTCCTGGCTGCTGAATCTCCCCCGAGGGTCGGTGCACTCGTGGGGACAGTTGTGCGACATTTTTGTCGCTAATTTTCAGGGCTCCTTCGCGCAGCCCGGTGTGGAGGATGACCTCCACGCCCTGGAACAAGAAAAGGGGGAGTCGCAGCGACTTCATCCGGCGATTACATCCATCGCCGCAACACCATCCCCCACATCTCCGAGCAATCAGTCGTCATCGCCTTCAGGAGGGGCGTACGCGACCGCAAGATGAAGGAGAAGATGGCCACCCGTACCATCAGCTCAACCTCCGAGCTTTTCTCCCTCGCACATAAGTGTGCGCGGGCTGCGGAGGCGAGGGGGCCAGCGCCTGGCCCCAAGGGTGGCCAAGGCAAGGACGAGGCCGGGACATCGAAAGGTCCCGGCCGTGCGGGCAAGAAGGCGCGGAAGCGCGAGGCGGGGGAGCCCAGGCAGGTCTTGGCCGCCGAGCGCGACGACGAAGAAGACCCCGCGCCTCAGAAGCGCAACCGCCGCGAGCGGCGCGACGACCGTCGTGACCGGCGTAACGATCGCCGTGATCGGCGCGATGACCGCCCGCGGCCGTGGGACGACCGCCGCGATCAAAAGGAGGCGAGCCCGATCGCCGATACATAAAACCAATACCCATGACCTAGAACAAGCTGTCGGGTCGTGGGCGAGATGGTGGAGCGGCTCAAGGGCGCCATACGATAATGATCAAGATGAAGATCCCGCCCGGCTTTTCAAAGAAAGCGGATCACACTGTATGGCGTACATCCACGGTGGTTCATCCACCATTCCCTCAACGCCGCTTACAAGCGGTGAAGAGGGAGGTATGCGCCACGGCGTCGAGCTCAGGGACGGGTCGGACACTGAAATGGTCGGAGCAAACGATCACCTTCAGTCGGGCCGACCACCCTGAGGGCACCCCCAGACTGGGGCATCTCCCGATCGTGGTAGCACCCACGGTCCGGAATGTCTGGTGGGGGTGTCTTGATGGACGAGGCAGCTCCATCAACCTCTTGTCTGCGTCGGCATTCATGGCACCGCAGATCCGCGCCAGACTGCGCGCGACCTGCCGTTCTTCGGGGTGGCCCCAGATGCGGGCTTGTTCCCCTTGGGTCAAGTTTGCCTCCCCGTCACTTTTGGGGAGAAGGATAACTACCGCACCGAGATGGTGGATTTCGAGGTCATGATTTGACCTCCCATATAACGCCTTACTTGGTCGGGCGTGGTGGTCAAGTTCATGGCGGTTACCTACTATGCTTACATGGTGGTGAAGATGCGGGCCAAATGCCCCATTGTTATCAACGTGGATAGGTCTGAAGCCCTGCGCTGCCACAAGCAGGCTTGGGATCTCGCCGGTGCCACTTGCGTCGGCCGCGCCGACACCACTTCCTCGGGAGCCCCTCAGGCCCGGACCCGTGCTTCACCCGGCTCCGCCGGTGAAGTAAAGGTGGTCGCATACGAGTGGGGCGAACTCCCGAAGACCGTCAACATTGGCACCCACCTCGGCGCCAAATAGGAAGACGCGCGTCACCTTCCTCGATCAAACGCAGACGTGTTCGCTGGCAACCGTCCGACATATTTGGGGTCCCCAGGAGGTGATCGAGCACCGATTAGCGACGCCTCACAGACGCCCGATCCGTGCAGAAGGTCCGGAGGCGGGCGCCGAGCGGCAGGGCGCCATTCGAGAAGAGGTAGAGAAGCTGGCGAGCGGGAATAGTCGAAGTCTCTCATCTGAGTGGCTTGCCAACCCGTGCTCGTCAAGAAATCAACGGAGGTGGCGATGTGTGTCGACTTCACCGACCTCAACAAGGCTCGCCGAAGGATCCATATCCTGCCAAGGGTCGATCTCATTAATCGACTCACGGTAGGGTGCGACTCGGGCTTGTGCTTTACGGACGCCAGATGCAGGTACCACCAGATTAGCATGGCGCTTGAAGACGAAGAGAAGACTGCTTTTGTAACCCCTACGGGTGTATATTGTTATGTAAGAATGGCTTTTGGCTTAAAGAATGCCGGTTCAACTTACCAGCGTGCTATGCATATCACCTTCCGCCCCCAGCTAGGGCGAAATCTGGAAGTCTATGTTGATGACTTGGTTGTGAAGATTAAGAAGAGCGATGAGTTGATCCAAGACCTGGAGGAAACCTTTGCTAACCTCCGGAAGAATTGTTTGAAGCTCAACCCGAAAAAATCGTGTTGGTGTGCCCTCGGCGGAGTTCTTTGGGTTTCTGGTGTCGGTAGGGGCATCGAGGCCAATCGACAAGATAGCGCCATCGAGCACATGAAGCCGCCAAAGGCGACTCAAGCAAGTTCGGTCCTGCTGGTCGCTTTGGCCTCCACTGGGCGATTCATTGCCGCTTGGGCAGCGGCTGCCTTTGTTCAAGTTGTTGAAGAAGGCGAACCACTTGAGTGGATCAAGAAGCCTGAAGGCATTTGAAGACTGAGCAAGTACCTCTCCTCTCCCGGTCTTTGGTTTCCCGCGTCGGAGAGCCTTTATACAGATATCGCGCCACCCCCGAGGTGGTAAGTGCGATGTTAGTTGCGAGAGAGGAAGGCGTCCAGAAGCCGGTTTACTACATCGAAGGTATTGCATGAAGCGTAAACTTCGGTATCCTCAAGCTCAAAAAATCAGACGCGGTCTGGTTGCATCCGAGCTACGGCACTACTTTCGGGGCGAGAAATCACCGTCGTCACGGCCTACCCCTTGCGGGAAATCCTCCACAATCGTGAAGCCGAAGGCCGCATTGCTAAATGGTCGGTGGAACTGGGGGAATTCAACATCAAATTCGTGCCCCGCACCGCTATCAAGAGTCAAAAGTTGGCGGAGTTAAATCCGAGTGGACTCCGCCACTCGGCGAAGAAGCACCCGTGTCTTCCCCTCGGCGTTATTCTTTGATGGATCCTTGATTTGGAAGGCGCGGGGCTGGGGTTGTCTGGTCTCCCGACCGGTGACACCCTCCGATGACGTGGTCGCCCTTGAATTCAAGGCCACCAACAACATTCTTGAGTATGAAGGTTTGTTTGGGAAATTGCGATCGCTCGGCGTTGGGCATCAGCGTCTCAAGTCAAGGAGATTCCTGCTGGTCATTAATCAAGCTCGGAAGGAGTTCAATGTTCCGACCCCACCATGGCGGGCGTGACTGGCGGAGGTCAGAAGAATGGAGCGTCTGTTTTGAAGGTTTGGGGTATATTCATATCCTCGGCATGACAATCACCTTGCGGATGGGTTTGTCCCGACTTGCATCCTCAAGGGCTCTGTTCGGTCGGGGTCTTGAAGAAAGACTACCGTGACCGCCCATCGCAGCCCACAATTCAGGTGGGGATGATGGTGTCATTGTCGCGGCCCCGGTCAGTGGGGACGACGGCAAAGGCTGTCGCTGACCTCCGGCTCAGTGGGAAGGCGGTGCATTGTCCACGGCCTCCAATTCAGGGAGGGAAGGCGTGCCGCCTCGGCCCCAGTCCGGGAGGGAAGGCAGGCGGTCAGCCGAGGCGACACCAGGAAAAGCTTCGGCCAATGAGTACCCAGTGAGCACCGAGTGGTCGCCACCCTTGGGCGGGAAGATCGATGGATGGACCCTATCCTGGCCTTCCTGCGTGACCAAGTGATCCCCGACGATGATGCCTCAGCTGAGAAAATTGCACGAAAGGCCAAGTGCTATACTCTGGTAGGTGGGGACCTATATCGCCAGAGCAGAAACGGAGTTCTCTTGAAGTGCATCACTTTCGGGAAGAGGGAGCACGCTCTCGATATCCATGGAGGCGCAAAGGGAGCCATATGTCCCCGGACTCTAGTCGGCAAGCGTTCGCCAAGGATTTTATTGGCCTACCGCCCTCTAGGATGCTTGTGAGCTGGTGAGGACGTGCGAAGCTTGTCAGTTCTTCGCCAGGCAAACCCACCGACCAGCCCAAGCTCTGCAAACCATCCCACTCTCCGGCCGTCGCGTGCAGAAATTTGGATATCTGGGTCCGTTCGCGAACCATGTGGGGCTTCACCCACCTCTTTGTCGCCATCGATAAGTTCACCAAGTGGGTCGGCCGAGGCAAGGGCCATCACGGCGCGGCTTATTAAGTTCATCGCTGGGATCTTCACCCGCTTTGGAGTCGCCAATCGTATCATCACCGATAACGGCACCCGTTCACCGGTAGCGGCTTTTCTCGAATTTCAGGAAGAAATGGGCACCAAGGTATGTTTCGCCGGTGGCCCATCCCATGAGCAATGGTCAGCGGAGGCGCGCTAATGCGCTGCAATCAAGGGCCTCAAGACAAGAGCGCTCGATCGGCTTCACAAGAGGGGCGCGCGTGGCATGGAAGAGCTCCCGCCCGTCTTTGTGGTCGCCCGCGACCACACCAAGCCGGGCGACGGGCGAGACGCCTTTCTTCCTCGTATACGGGGCAGAGGCTGTCCTCCCCTCCGAATTGTCGCTCGGTTCCCCGAGCGTCTCGGTGTTCAACGAAGAAGACCAAGAGGATCTCCGGCGAGAAGATGTCAACCTTCTGGAGGAGGTGCGGGATCGTGCTGCTCTCCGCGCCGCCCGCTACCAGCAGAGCCTCAGGCGGTACCACGCCACCCGGGTCTCCGAGAGAACACTGGCAGTGGGCGACCTGGTCTTGCGCAGGATTCAGACGCATGCCGGGTTGCATAAACTGTCTCCCCGATGGGAGGGCCCCTTCAAGGTGGTCTCAGTATCTCGACCCGGGGCGGTCCGGTTGGCCACTGAGGACGGTGAAGAGCTGACGAACTCCTACAACATAGCCTTGTTGCGGAAGTTCTATCCCTGAGGGAATTGTAAGTACCAATGACTTGCTCCAATCACCCGAGGCACGTCCCTCTTCCTACCGGTCGGCATGGCAGCGATCGATAAGAAGGTCTTGCCCGTAAAGACTTTTTTGCTTCTCCATTATTATTCCTCTTAGTTGTGCTTCGAGTGGCAATTATGCGCATGTATGTTGCTGGTTACGTGCGCTTGCTAATTCCTTTGTGAAATCCATGGCGATCTTCGCGCTCAGGTACACTTAGCCCGGCGATCGGGGCGAGTTAGGCACGGTGCTCAGACGCTGCTCGCACACCTCGGGTTGGTCTCTGAAGCACCACTGGTCGTCACCATGAAAGCACCGTCGGCCTAATACCACCCCTGTAAAGCTCGCCGCTTTGGTACACAAAGACCGCTGATTCGGTTTCTGGCAGCTCACAAGGACTTAGAATCCAAACAAGGCGAGCCAGACACTTCATTGGGACTTAGAATGTTCAGGCCTACCTTGCGTATGCTCTTCCAGATGTTTACTCACCTTCCCAGAGTAAATGCATGCGTGCGAGGTAAGCATAAAAGTGTTGGCTTACTTTCACGACAAGCCCTGCGTCTAAGGCTGGTCGCCTCGACGAAGGCTGGTCGCCCAGATGGCTCGGCCGAAATTTGCTTGCCGCCCAAGCTCGCTTCTTGCCGCGCTCAAGGTGCTCGCCGTGCCCGTTGGGTCGCCCGCCTCGGCCAGTGGTCGCCCGATGGCTCTGGGTTTGCCGCCTGGCCCCTAAGCTCTCGCCATCTGACAGGCTCAAGCCTGCTATTCGGTCGGCGCCCGTTAGCTGGTCGCCCGGGCTCGGGGTCATCGCCCGATGGCTCAAGCAGCCGCTTTAGCGCCCCTAGCGCTCAAAATGCTTTCGGGCGCCCGTTAATTTGGTCGGTCGGCCTTCAGGTCGGATCGCCCGATGCTCATTTAAGCCGCCCCAAATTGCTTTCGCCAGCGCTCAAGGTGCTTCGCCGGCCCGTTAGCTGGTCGCCTTGCCTTCAGTCGGGTCGCCAGATGGCTTGGGGCCGCCCGTGCCCCAAGTCGCTGCGCCAGCGCTCGAGTTCCTTATCTGCGGCATATAAAACAAGATAAGCGATTATACCGCATTTTTGGCCATTTCACGATCATATCTGTGATGGGTCAAGCTACAGCGTGATTGTCGCAAGTATTGGAAACCGCGGCCCCCATGATAAAAAGAAGGAGGTGTGCTAAAGTGTTAACGTCTGGCGAGGCCGAAGTTATCGAAGTGTCGATTGGGCACCACGCCCAAAGACGGCTCAGACGCCAAAGTTGGCTCTGCGAAGCACCGCCATTGGTCGTCTCCGCTGAGCGCTGCGGCCTAAGGGCACTTAGAAAACTTCTTTGTCTCGCCACGCTACGCCGTGGCGCATTCTCGGACAATCATCGGGGTCTAAGTTCGGAAGGTCAAACTTGCGATTATCTCGCAGAATTTGACGCTAGGGCCTTGCCGTGTCTGCGTTCCTCATTCGATTTAAGGCCATTTTTCGCCTACGCTTTATGTGGTCCGCGTAATCTATGCTTGCGATCACAACAGGCACATAAAATCATTTGGCAGAACTCAGAAACGCTACCCTAATTCAAGCGTTTTTACAAACGTTTTGCCTAAGTCGAATGGCGGCCATCCAACAAGCAAATATAACGGAAATTCAATCATACGAAAATAAACGGACACATGAATAACGATTGAACATCTAACATTCATCCAAAAGCTGTCCAGAGTTTTTTAGGCGCAGGTTCATCAACAGAAGCAACAAAAAAAAGAAACAGAAGAAAGCCGCCCGCCTTCACTCCTCGTCCTCGCCGAAGTCGAGTTCTTCGTCGGCGCCTTCGACAGCTAGGGGGGTGGAGACGTCCATGACCGGTTGCTCCACCTGCAGCATTCCAGCCACGTATTCAGCAGCCGCGCGCACCCGCGCCTCCGCCCGAGCCGCCTGCTCCGCGTCTCCCCCGACACCGGCCGTCACCACCGCCATGGGATCAAAGGCGGCGTCGCGGTCAAGCGCAATGAGCAGCGTGTAGGTTATGCCATGATCGCGACTGGCGCCCTTCCGTGGCGGAGCGGCGGCTAGGGCGGCGGAGCCTCAGAACGCCTCCGCTGGCCTGGTTGGTCGCATGGGCGAATGAAGCGCCGAGTCCTCCAGGGCGACTCACGCGCCAAAGGGTTCGAGCACCTCTTAGTGCGCTCGAACGCCTTCTTCAAAGATGGTCGCGAGATTGCGCCGCGGCGGAAGGATTCAAGTGTCGAGGTCTTGGCGCCGCCTCTCCGCCAGTCTTGGTCTGCTCCGCCACGCCAGATTGCGGTCGTGGTCCTCTCTCGCGCCAGCTCACGCCTGCCTCTCCGCCTTCCGCCCAGCCACGCCACCGAGGCAAGCCAGGCTGCTGGGCACCATGCCCGAGGCGGCGGGAAGAACGGTTTAGTGCCGCGCGCGATCTCGCTTACCCGGTGAAGAGTTCGACGGCGCGGGCCGGGCTAAGTAAGGGCGCGAGGGCGAGACCTCCGACGGCTGTGCCGGAGTGTCTCCGACCGGCGGCGTGGCGGCGGAGGCGCCAGGCAGAGGCCTCCGCCGCCCCTGGGCGCCGGGTGTTGGCACCTTGGCGCGTTTCGAGGGGCCGCCTTGGTGGCGCTCAAGCCGCCGCCGGAGCGTGAGGCCGCCTGCCGAAGCGGTGGCCTGCCTCGCCAAGGTTGCCGGGCGCCGCAGCTTGTCGGCGCCGAGGTGAAGTCGCAGGCGGGCGCCTGTGCTCCCTCTGCCCTTGAGGGGTATCGCCACGGCCGGCTAGTGGTGGCGTGTTTTGGTCCGCGGGTCTGCCCTTTAGGGTCCGATCCGCATGTGTCGGCGGCGATCGCCGCTGTTCGCGCCCGATCACCGGCGTGCACGCCCTCGATCACTAACGGCCGCGAGGCGGATTACGGCCGCCCTGCGGAGTCCATCGGCGGAGTAGCTCGACGACCAAGCAGCGCTCACAGGCTCCAGTCGGCGAGCGGCCGCCTCCGCCGAAAGGCGTGGGCTTGGGACTGCAAGAAGACGCCAAGGCGAGCCACCGCCCAGTGTTGGCTCGGTTGCCTCACCGCCGCAGAAAGGGAAAAGATGGCGGTCGGTTGGTAGGAAGCCGCAGGAGAAACATGTGCGAAGGAAACTAGAAGAAGACAAGGGCTTACGCCCGCCACGCGGCGCCAGTCGTTGTCGCCTGTATCGCCATGAAGGCCGGACGCTGCGGCGAAGAGGGCCGATCCTCCGCCGTAGTCCCAAGCTACCAGCCCTCCGCTCACCGCCCGGGTTCCGCAACCCGCCGATGCGGGCCGCCATTGCGAGCTCGCTGCCTTCGACCGCGCGAGCTCTGGGCTCGAATGGCGCGGGCCCGCTGGCACCCCTGTATGCCGATTCCATCATATCCCGATGTACAATGGCCGCCGCCATGCCCTCCAGCTTGACTCAGGTTGAAGGAATGTAAGGAGGCCATCCTGCCCCGGCGAAATAGCAACTCCCCACTACTGCTGCCAAGCAGGCGCAGAATGAAGAAATGGCGAAAGAGAGGAAGGTTCGCATCACCCCCATGAACATTTCACAGAGGTGTGCAAAGATGGCAAGGAAGATGATAGAATTGGGGTGAGATGAAGATGATGGATTTCAGAGAAATGGAGGACGGTGAGAAAAATTCGTAAAAGGGCGGAAGAAGGCCCGCCATCATGGCCTGTGTGCAGTGATAATCTGCTTGAGAGGCACACTGGCGTGGCGGTCCCTTGACGGATTCGAAGGTGCCTTCCATGATTATCCCCATTCGCCCCACACAAGCAAGGCCAACAAGAGAGGCTGGAATGGAGTTCACCATGGTGGCTCAAGAAGACAAAGAGCTTTGGGAAGAAGAGGCGAAGGACAAAGAAAGGTATATGCATGAACCGCTTCGACACAGATGTATCTATATATGCTCTCCACATCGGTGGTTCACGAAGGGTAATTATGCGCTGCCGGTCCCAAGGAAAACGGCAGATACGCGTAGGGAACCGGTTACCAGATCCTCATGAGTAGTGGCCCCGCCCGAGAGCGCTAAGCATTGAGTGCATTAAATGAAGGTTCTAAAGGAGTCTTAGGCTCGGCTTCAGGGCAGTGCCCGGCTATCAACAGAGTACACGCTTAGGTACCTTCCACAGATAAAAATACAGTTTCACGGGCAGCTTGGCATCGGGCGGCGATCACGCCACGGCCGCCGCTGTTGCCGCCCACGGGCGCCCGGCGAGCAGCGTGGGCGAAGCACGCCGCCGCGCGCCACCCAACCAACGTGCGGCTATAACGGCGGCGATCACGCTCACGGCCAGCGCTTACCACGGGCGTCCGGCGAAAGCAGCGGGCGAAGCACGCCGCCGCCGCCAATCCACGTGGGCACCGCACCGGCGGCGATCACGCCACGGCCAAGCGCCGCCCACGGGCGTCCGCGCAGGCGAAGGCGAGCACGCCGCCATCGGGCGCCACTTACGCGGGCGCGCTAGCACCCAAGTGGCGAGACGCCCCGCCGCCCCGCCGCAGGCAAAAAGGTGGAGTACGTGGTTTCGGCCAAGGCCTTTCTACTACCGCATTATGTCGAACGGCAGTTCGCCATAGCAGTTTATCACCGCAAGGGTTTTCAACAAGCCCATTCTCCGACGCCTCACCTACCGCCGTAGGGGTCCCATCCCGGGCGTAAGCATTTAATGAAATTTGGAGGAGCGGGACAAAGACGGGAAGGAGTAATAAATGTATGAGGATCGGCATGATGACCTCCCTTTTTACCTACTCCCGTTAGCCTGGCCTATATAAGGGCCTCCGGGTGCATGGGAAAGGGGGACGGGGCATTCGAGAGAAGAAAACTTGTAACTCAAGAGCTTTGTATCAGCTTCACACCCTCTAAAGACAATCGAGCAGGAAGTAAGGCTGTTACCCGAAGGAAAAGGGGGCCTGAACCTGGGTAAAAATCTTCGTGTCATCTGCGGTTAAATCGACGCCGAGTCCTTCGTAGGAGTCCCTAGGTTTTCGCCCTCTAGGTTTAGCCACCCAAGACGCCCTCCTTCGAACCAAACCAGTGCGCATCCTCAAGACTGTCGGTGGAATACGCCGACATAAGGGATTCAATGAGTTGTTATCACTCGTAAAGAAGTTGCTTCGAGAAGATAACACTCTGCCCGAATCTACATATGAAGCCAAGCAAGTCGTCTGTCCTTTGGGATTAGAAGTACAGAAGATACACGCATGTCCTAATGATTGTATCCTGTATCGTAATGAGTATGCCGATTTGGATGTTTGTCCAGTGTGCAAAAAATCACGGTATAAGGTGAAGTGTGATGATGCAGGTGAAATAGATGAGGAGCGTAAGAAGAAGAGACCTCCAGCTAAAGTGTTGTAGTATTTCCCTGTGATCCCCCAATTGAAACGTATGTTTGCTAACAAAGCGCATGTCCAGATGATGCGTTGGTACAAAGAAGAGCGTAAGGACGACGGGATGCTTAGACACCCTGCAAATGGCTCACAGTGGAGGAAAGTCGACGGACGTGCCGGACTTCGCAGATGAGGTGAGAAACATAAGGTTTGGATTGAGTACCGATGGGATGAATCCTTTGGAGAATTGAGCGTGACCATAGCATCCGGCTGTTACACTATGTATCTATAACATTCCTCCATGGTCGTGCATGAGCGAAAGTACATCATGATGTCGTTGTTGATCCAAAGCCCCAAGCAACACGGAAATGACATCGATGTCTACCGAAACCATTGGTTGAAGATCTTGTGACGTTAATGGGACGATGGTGCAAGGGTATGGGATGAGTACAAAAGGAGTATTTCACTCTCGTGCATTGTTATTTGTAACAATCAACGGTAGCTCGCTTCTCGGTAACTGTCCTACCTAATGTCAAAGGATATAGAGCACGAATCCGATTGCTTAGATGAAACAGACGGCATGTACCGAAAAACTCTCGGAAGGTTGTGTACATGGGTCATCAGAGGTTTCTTCCTCGAGTCACCCGCTTGGAAGAAAGGCAGAAATTTAACGGCAGCAGGACCTTCGTGCAAGACCTCGGCATCGTAGTGGGCCACGTGTGTTTGCTATGGTAAAGGATTTGAAAGTAGTATTTGGAAAAGTCTTCGAAGCAAACATGTGCAAAATGAGGATGGTCAGCACCCATGTGGAAGAAGAAGTCAATATTTTGGGACTTGCCTTATTGGGAAGTCATGGAGGTTAAATCACTCACTTGACTTCATGCACATCACGAAGAATGTCTCGCTTGAACTCGCTAGGCTACATAGATATGTACGGAAAATCGAAAAATACTGCGCAAGCTCGGAAGGACCTTAAACTCTTGAACCGAGGAACGACCTACATCCCAAAAAAAGAGGGAAAGGACAACATTACCTACATCCTGCGAGCTACACTCTAAGCAAAGAAGAGAAAAAAGCATGATAGAGTTCTGAATAGTGTGAAGGTCCTTAGGATACTCCTCGAATGTAAAGAGACTCATAAACACGAAAGAGAATAAAATCGTACATGAAATCCATGAGTGTCTTGTGTTAATGACACGCTTGCTCGATGGTCGTGAGAGGCATATCTTGCCCGAGTGGGTACGGGACAATCACAAAGTCGTGTTCTTTTTCAACGTGGTTTCACGGAAGGTCATCGACCCGGATAAACTAAGTAAGCTGCGCAGAATGGCGTGGTACAAAGTGTGGTTAGTCTTGAGATGATCTTTCCTCCTGCATTCTTTGATATTATGGTTCATCTCACTGCTCACCTTGTCAAAGAGATAGGTATTCTCGGACCGTGTATCTACACAACATGTTCCCTTCGAGAGGTACATGAGTGTGCTAAAGAAGTATGTCCGTAACCGTTCTCGTGGGAAGGATGCATTGCCGAGGGTTATGGGACGAGGAGGTGATTGAGTTTTGTGTGGATTACATTAATGATCTAAACCCGATCGGCTTCCTATATCACGCCATGAGGGAGGCTACGGGGAAAAGGGACACTAGGAATGAAAGCAATTGCATGCAATGATCTTCTTACATTTAAGTAAGCACATTTCACAGTTTTGAAACAATCAACTGTAGTGGCCCCGTATGTCCTTGAGCACAAGAGTATTCTACGCCGCGATTTCCCGGGGAGGTCTGAGGATTGGATAGCACTGAAGCACATGGATTCTTTCGGCGCTTGGTTACAAAAGTACATCCTTTTGAAAGGGTCAGACAATGAACAGTTGCAACGGTTGGCTCGGGGACCATCTAGTGAAATCGTGACATTCAAGGGGTACGAGATAAATGGTTACACATTCTACACGGATCCGGGATAACAAGAGCACCAACCAGAATAGCGGTGTCCGTATAGACGCCGAAGACAACAAAGGCAAGGTGGATACATATTATGGTTTCATAGAAGAGATATGGGAGCTTGACTATGGACCTTTAAAGGTCCCTCTGTTTAAGTGCCAATGGGTCAAACTGACTTCAAGCGGCGTGAAGGTCGACAAATACGGAATGACAATCGTGGACCTCACGCAAGTCGGCTATAGGCGCTAACCGTTCGTCCTTGCGAACGATGTGAGACAGGTCTTCTACGTATTGGACATGTCAAGCAAACCTAAGAAGCAGAAGGACAAGCAGAAAGATTGTAGTACTAAGCCAAAGCGACACGTGGTTCTCCAAGGCAAACGAAGGATTGTTGGAGTTGAGGACGTCACAGACGAGGAAGAGTATAGTCAGTTCGACGAGATCCCTCCTTTCGCTGTGGATGTCGACATAAGCCTCCTCAATGACATAGACGTGGATACTCCTTTCATACGTCGCGATCATAATGAAGGAACACTTGTAAAGACAAAGTACGTTACTACTTAAGATGTACTAGTACTGTATGAACTATGTATATGTAACACGGGTCTTGTACTGTATGAAGTGTTTATTTGGAATGAATGTAAGTGCCAAAATTCTAGAATGAAACTAACATGCTAAAAGCATTTTTAAAAATTTTGAAATGAAACTGAAGTGCTAAAAGCATTTTTTAAAAATTTTGAAATGAAACTGAAGAGCCTCTCCACAAGCGGTTGGTAATACCAACCGCTTGTGAAAGTGTCCAACCAGAAGCGGTTCGGGGAACCGCTTGTGATACCCGACGAGGTATCACTCGCGGTTGCTTACAAGCGGTGCATGCCCGATCCACTGTAGTGTGCCGAGTACAGTAATGGTGTACAGACATGTCAATGTGTACGTGTTCAGGGATGAAGACAGCTTTGAGCCCTCCCTCCTCAGCGGCGCATTCCAGCAAAGTGATACGCTTCCATGCTCCTGTTGAAAATTGACACAGGAAATAATATATATGTTTCCATGCTCCTGTTGAAAATTGACACAGGAAAAGTGATATGCTCGGATACCTTGGTTGGGCCTTTCCTCTTGTATACCTCCTTATTTGTTTTGGTGCATCAGCAAAGAGTTTTCTTTACTGTGTTTTGTTTACTAGTCTCAGTGTGCAGATGCTGTTTCTGTACTTTAGCGACATAAATATGCTTGGGAAGATTCAGAACTTCCTTGAGTTGAATTGAGTCTACTTCATTTGCAAATATTTAGCTGATGCATGTGGCCGTTAATTAAGTGGATTATCGGCGAGAAATTGCATATTTTCCATTATTGTAGAGGAAACTGTTTTGTGTTGGAGATGTTTTGTTTCAAAGGGAGGATATATAAAGAACCGAAGCATAAATTCTTCTTTGTGATGAGTGACATATACGATCAGTTTGGCCAGCTAGTGAACCTAAGAACTGTACATTCCTCCCTGTGGGTTTCTTTGACCTAAGAAGTTTGGAATCTGTCTAAACTTTGGTCCACTCTGTGTCACTCATTTAGAAGGCAATACTTAAAGCATGAGCATGCACTGTAGCAAAACTTCAGAGCGTCTGAAGCAACACTCTAGCATTCAAATTTACAGAACGAACATGCCAAGATAAGAAACAAGAAACAACAACGACCAGAGTATCGCGGCTGGGATGGCAGGCAGCAGCTACTTCATAAGCTTCGACGGCATCTTTGGTGCATACATATATACTTCTCTTGTATTTTAGGCCATGGCACATGTAATCCACACTCCACACTAGGTTTTACGAGCAGCATGAAGAACTGCTCACCATGCATCTTCTCAGCTGGTCACTGGCTGAAAGCCATTCCTCCCTTGTGAGTTTTGATCCTGCTGTCCCTGAAGCCATCTCTTCTCTGAAATGAGACATACCAACACAGCGCTGCTTAGAAATAATTAGCAGGAGCAGGCAATGCACATTTTCTGCCCAGCAAACAGCTGGTAAGTTCTACTGGTGTTCAGAAATCCATCCCTGAGATGATTTCTAGTCTATACTCACCGATCTCATAAAATACATGGTTCACGTTGATCGCAGTAGAGGCCATTCGCTTGAGCGAAAGTCTTTGCTTCCTGCACCATACAAAATTGGGCTTTTGGTAACTGAAACCTTTTCATCAGAATAGCAACATGTGTCACACTAATAGAACACTACAATAAGCAAACAAGCTGCCTCAGGATGCAAAAAAAATGTTGCTTTCATGCCGTGGCACCATAACATTTTATATTCCCTGCCTGCCTACATGACACTCCAAACTGCTTGGCAATTGCCAATTTTCTTATGTTTCTTTTGGGGTCAAAACTATCATTGCAATTTGCAAGAGAGAAGTATTAATTATGGTGACTCATATATAGTCCTTTAGGATTTATAAAGGTGTGCTAGATAAATCCTAATAGAATTAGCATTCTTACTTGCTTTGGATAAGGATTAAGGAGACTAATAAACACATGTGGTGGTCATGGAGAACCCAAGGAACTAAGAAACACTAACCAACTCATCTAGAACAAGAGGTGCACGAGAGAATTAAAGGCTAATTTATTCTTTAGCACTAAATTTTGTATAAAACAATAATCCAAGGGTCCAAAAAGGTTCAAAAGGGTTGTGAGAGAGCAACAATCCCTTGTACTTTTTGAGGTTGTGCTTAAAGAATTTATGGACGGTTTTGTTAAATCTTTCTTTCTCGTCGTGGTTGCCTCATCGTTGGTATTTTGTTTCTTTATAAGATTCATCTTTTTTTGTTCTTGAGACTATACACGCTTGTGTCGTATCTCACAAAACTCTGATTCTGTTCGGGGGCTGCTGCGCATAAAAAGGGGGTATCAGAGTGTAACAAGAAGCATAAATTTGTATCCGTACAGTTTGAGAGCTCCACTAGATCAATGCCCGTACGTTGCTACGAAAAATAAAATTGGTAACGAAACATAAAGGTCAAGCAATAAGAGAAAATTATGCTACAAAATCAAACATCTATTTCTCCCAATTACAAAAGTTTTTATGGTTTCTTTTCCAGTATGAATTAAAACCAAATATATTGTACGTAGCAATATATATTACCAATCTAAAAAATGAATCAATCATTTTTATCCCTTTTTGCAATTTATATTATCAGCTCGCGTTTCTCTTCCTCTCGCCATGCCCGCAGCGCACGCTCCTCCGCGTTGTCGACCTCATCTTCCTTGTTGCCCCGCTCGTCCTCGTCATCCACCGCCTTCGCAGGAGCGACACGGGGGCTTCCCCCGAGCACGAGGCACTACTGCCAAAGCCACCGCCATTCTGGACCACTGGCTGGTACGCGGTCGCGCTCGGGGCATCCGCCATCTTTGCCACGGTGTCCGCCGTCCTCCTCGCGCTCGCGTTCTTCCTCCTTCCGAGCACGCCATGGCGCGTTGTGGAGTACGCCTTTCTCGCCGCCCATTTCGTCATACACGCCATGGCCACATGGTCAGTCGCCTCGGAGAAAGGGGCCACCGCCGCCACCGCCTTCAGTGCCGTGCTCTTCTCCTCTTCGGCGATGGTCCGCTGCGCCGACGGTTCGCTGCTCTTCCCAGATGACCCTCTCGCCTTTGCCGACCTATTCATCTCCATGCCTCTGGCGTACCTAGCCATCACTGGCTTCACCGGCCATGACGCCGAAGCCCGTGAAGGTGAACTAGAAAACACCAGCTCTGAGGCGCCCGCCACGCCATGCGCCGTCGCGTCGTTCCTCTCTCTCGCGACGTTCAGCTGGATCAACCCGTTTATCTCCAAGGGGTATGCCAATGACTCTCTCACCGCTGACGACATCCCACCGGTGTCGCCGGGCAACCGCGTCGAAGCATCGTACGCTATGTTCACGTTCAACTGCCGGCACTGGGGTCACGGCACCCGATGTGCGTCGTGCTCTAGCTGTCCTTCTGGACGCAGTTACTACTGACTGCGGTGCTCGGCCTCCTGCGTCTCACGGCCATGTACGTCGGTCCGCCACTTATTGATCAGTTCGTCGAGTTCATTTGCCGCGGCAGCACAACATGGGAGATCTTGAATGAATTCCCTTGATTGATTCTGTGAAAACTGTACAGCATATATAGAGTACAAAAGGAATGATTGGCTGGCTATTAATTACCAGTAATAATCAGGGATTTTGCTATAAAAATCAGCCATATTTAGAGAGATATGGATGGCTGTAAATCAGGAAAGAATAATTAGCTATAATGACCTGTCATTATTGGAGATATGGCCGGGGGGCTAGGAAGAACGGACCGCTGCCACCAACTGCAAATTTATATTAGTAGAGATGTTCTCATTTGGAGCTGGTTTGTGGTTTCTCCATGAAACTAGAGCAGAAGATTAGCCAACCTAAATTGGTGTTTTTTATCATACCATACCATCTTTACCATCCATAAAGCCAATGCAACCGGAGAAAATGCAATATTTGAAATCGCAAGGTCCCTATTATGCTTATTGCGAAAGCAATGGGGGAGAAAATAACTGTTGTGAACCAATAGATTAGGCAGTTAATCTCATCTAGATTAGGCAGTTAATCTTGTAATCAAAGGGTGTCTTTTGCTAATAGATGCCTAAGCAACCTTTCACAAGTATATATACATATGTTGATCAATGCAATGAGCAGTTCTTCCATTCAGTTTCTCTGTTTTCATTAACTTCAAACACGTTATCATGCACGCTTTAACCAACTGAGCACCGGAAGAACACATTCTTGGTAAGTAACAATGGCAAGAATAGAATTACTTGATCACATTCTGGATGTACTCTTCCACGCCATTCGCCGAGTTTGTGGAGTCCGCCATCGCTCGATCTGTCGCCATGGCAACAGGTCACCGCGCTCCAGGTTTTGGGTGCCACGGCGTGGCCCTTGCAGCCGCTCCGACGCCGCGCCCCCGAGCACCGTGACTGGAGTCGCGCCATGTCCAATGACCCCGCCGGCGGACGCGCCAAACTGGTGCCCCATACATGGATGGACGGCGACACCGCACATCTTCAGGAACCGCGCCGGCCTCACCCAAGATGCGACCTCGGCGCCAGAGGACGGCAGCGCGGTCGAAGCTCCTGGCGTCGGCATCCTCATCAACCCGGCAGGCACACTCGCTGCTCGCCGTGGTGCGCCGCCCTACTACGTCGACGCAGCGGGTGTTGGGCTTCCAACCCCGACACCGGCTTCACCAGAGCCGGCATCGCCCCGCCCCTCCGCGACGCTTCCTCCTTCGCCGCACGGCTACCGCGGCGGCACGCAGGCGACCCGGACTCCTCCCGGGCTCGTGGAATCCGGCGGCCCTCGGTCTCCAGTTGAACGGCGACGGCGGAGGCGCTGGCTTCATCTCCCCCGATGAGGGGGAGTACTCCCCAATGTGAACAAGCAGCGGTGCGGGCGGTGTGGCGGCGTGGAGGCGGCTGCGCCAGATGGCGTGGAAGCAGCTGTGCGGGAGGGTGTGGTGGTGGATGCGCCCGGCGTGGGGAAACGGAGATGGCTACGCCCGATGTGCGAAGCAGTGGCGGTGGCGCCTGCGCGTGCGTCGCGAAGGATGCGCTTGACGCGCGAATGGAAAAAGGCTGTGGCGGCTCAAGGGGAAACCCTAGCGCTAACAGCCGGATCGGCCGACTTCTATTGCGCGCGTTCCTGGCTGAACACAGGCCGACGAAGCCCAAAAACGCAGGCGCGGCCCGACAGTATGGCGCGGCCCAACAAGCCGGATTGGATTGCCCATGGCCCGCCCGCCCGCTTAGGCCTGTGACCGATGGGCCACTTCGGTGGTTTTTGGCCCACAGGCCATTTTATTTTCTTTTTATTTTTATTTTAGTCATAAATTCGCAATAAAACCACTAGGTTTTCATGTAATTTGGTAAGGAGCCAATGACCTTGGTCCCGTACCGCAGGGCCCCCCCCCTCAACCCCCCAAGCGTCCCTACCGATGGGCCAAACTGATATGGGCCGGAGCGAAGCGGAGACTGAAGTTAGCCTTTTTTGTATTTGGATCATATTTCAACAAATATATTTATATGCAAAATACTTTATGTGTTTTTCCTCACTTTGTATAACACAATGTTCACAAATTTTTGGTATTGGCCATACATAAGGTAGCACCATAGTTGCTACTGTGGGATCTACACTGTGTTTAACACATAGTGACTATCCTCAATGTCGTGCACCCAATATCTAAATTTGAAACACTGGTCAACGTGACTACCTTAATTCATAATCCCTATTGGTCATACACAAGGTAGTACCATAGTTACTACTGCGGGATGTGAATCCTCAACGTGCGTATCCAATACGAAATATGAATTAAACAAGGTCTACACTTTCACAGTGATTACCTAATGTGTCAATACAATGTTGGATAACACAAGTGGCATCTACTGTATCAATAGATTATGCCCATAAGAGGTCTACACCATTTTGGTGACTACCTCCAAAAATGTTAGCACATATTTGAGGTTTACACTTGTGATACAAGAATTTTCTTGTTTTAACTTATTTTGCATTTTTACAACATCACCATAGCAATTTTAATTTACCCACAATAAATTAAAAAAATCTATGATTGCCTCATGTAGGAACTATGGCCGCTAAAGAGTTTGATGTACTCGCTCTTGACGGAAACAACTATCCCACATGGGCTATGGACATAAAAGTTAGTCTTGTGACCCGCGGACTTTATTATGTGCTTCTTGAACAAGCGGAAGGTGCAGAACCAATAAGTGATCAACATCGGTATGCGGCTTTATATATTATAAGGCAGCATATACATCCAGACCTTAAGTCTGAATACATGTTGGAGGAAAATCCACGTGCCCTATGGCTTTCTCTTAAGCAACGCTATGAATAGCAAAAGGCACTCATCCTGCCTGAGGCCAATATCGAATGGGCCCAACTTTGCCTTCAGGATTTCAAAACTGTTGGTGATTATAACCATGCTGTTCATAGAATTAGTACTAAGTTGCAGTTCTGTGAGAAGGAACTTTCCGATGCGGATAAAATTGAAAAGACTTTGTCTACAATGCTTTCCGCTGAAAGAATCCTTCAACAACAATACCGTGAGAAAAATTTCACAGTTTATTCCGAGCTTATTCAATCATTACTTCAGGCTGAACGACACCATGAACTCATGGTGTGGAACAATCGCGGCAGCCCTCTTGGTCCGCTCCATTGTCTGAAGTTCATGCCAATGCTCAGAATAAACCCAAATTTAATGGTTCTCCTAAAGACCATCAAAGAAATTTCCATGGTAAAAACAAACACAGAAACAACAAGAAGAATAAGTCACGTATCCCCAATAAGGGTAAAAGCATTTCCAAACAAAGAACTGACAAGTCTATTTGTCAGAAATGTGGTTGCTATAACCACATCACAAAGAAATGTCGTACCCCAAGTCACCTTGTTGATCTCTATCTAAAGTCATGGGGCGTGGACGTCTTGCCCAGTGACGTAAGTATGAAGCCCATTTCAACTTTCAACCTGACAACTCCAGGGAAGAGGCTGGTTGTTCGCAACAAGTTCCCAAGGAACCAAGCAACAATGACGTGCCGGAAGCCAAGGATCAAGTCAACACAGAGAATATGATCATGGAATTTGCTTCCAATGACATGTTTGGAGACTTCGACTAGGCTCCCAATCTCTTAGATCCTTAGTTTAGTACCTTATTTATTGTAATAATAAAGCACAATTATGTCCTAAGTGTTGTATTAAATAATATTGTCATTACATTGACATATTGGATATCCCAATAAATGTAATAATTATGTTTGATATTCAATAAAGTTTGTATGTATTCTATATATCTTCACTAAGAATTTTAAAATTCTTCATTTATATATAGATTTCTACTGGTGTGGATCTGATGGAGGAGGAATTGTGCCTAGTAGATAATTGTACTACTAACTCTATACTGAGGGAAACAAAATATTTCCAAACTCTTACTAAGAGGCAAGGAAATGTTTTGACAATCGCTGGACGTGATGCAATCTGTAACATCTCAATTTTTAGCCTTTTTAATTAATTAATATTATTTTATTGCCATTTATGAATTTTATGATTTTTCTGGATTTTATTGGATTTTCTGGGATTTATTCGAATTCTTTTGAATTAAAATACATTATCTTTTGTCAATAAATAATTATAAAAAGACATTTGCAAAATAAAGTTTTTGAGAAAATATTTTATTTAAGTCAATAATGTCTCAAAGTATTTTTAAGAATTTTCTTGGAATTTTTAGAGTATTTTTACTATTTAAAATAAACCAAGTGAATTTCTGGAATTAATCTTATTAGAAAACTCCGAAAAATGCCGTAAACAGTGTTGGGCCCGCCCACCCATCAGGCGGACTGAATAGGAAACGGAGGAGAATGTCTGGTAGTCGGATTAGAATCCAACGATCGAGATCATGCCACACCATTTATGGAAACCCTAACCATTAGTCACCGTCGGATGATGATCGCTATTGTGAGTCATCGTGTTCGAGATGGATACCGCCGCCGTGTCCGACTCCAACACGCCGCGCCACCGCTTTTTTCCGGTTTTGTGCACCACCGCCGGGTATAAAGGACCTTGAGATCCCTCGCAACTCAAAGACAAGCCGCCCTTTTCTCTGTTGCGCCGCCACCGGAGAGTCACCGGGAAGGCCACGGGAGCTCGCCGGAGTACGAAGAACGTTGTCAAGGTTTCGCGCCGCGATTCCGTAGCCGTCGGTAATTCTTCCGTCGATTTGGAGGTCGACTCGGATTCGTCGTCGTGCGCCGCGTTGGATTCGTCGCTTCTTCACGCCGGAGCTGCGCCGCAACGCCGTCGGACGCGTCGTCGTCTTCCTCTCCGGCTACTCAGCGCCGCCGCCAGCCATCGCCGCTCGGGAAAGCTTCTTGACCGTCGGATCTTCATTGGACGCACGAGATTCAGCCACGTCGGTTTAGGTCGACAGTAAACAGCTCGGTAAGTAATAGCCGTTTGATTTGAATCGTGTGGTCCAGGTTTCGCCACATCGCGTCCGTACGATCGAGCGGGAAAAACCCGATTTTCCTTTATAAAAATAATTCGGCAAATTCGGATTTATTATTTTAGAGTATTTTCAGGATTTCAAAACTTCAAAACCTTATAACTTTCGTATACGAACTCCGATTGAGGTGATTCAAATTCCTAAAAAATTGTAAAAATGAGATCTTTCTAATGATGGCTTTTATTTGAATTTTTGAATTTGTTTGCTCTTTGGTTTTGGTTTTTATTTGCTTTTCTCTCTCGATTCGCGTAGGCGTTGAATTGTGCGAAGCTTCGGAAGGATTTCTCACTCGGAATTATTTCCGCACCGGGAGCAGGAGCTTAACGAAGGCAAGTTGTGCTTTGATCATGTTGCACCCATAAATTAGATTGCATGCTATTTTGGTTTACCTTATCACTTGTTATTTCATGAGTACAAATGATTTGACCTAGATTGGGATTTAGATATTATACCCTCTTGAATTACACCCTACCTTGTTAAATTGTATGCAATGATCCACTTGTCACCCTAGGTTGGTTAATTATAGTTGGTTAATAGAAAATCAACATGGATGGTTAGAACGGAATAGAATTGCTTAGCCATGCCACGTCATCACATGCTCATGAAATATTGCGTAATAATCTTGACTAATGGAATATGGAACAATGATGATAATTTGTGGGCCATGTGTGGTCGCACAAAGAGATTGAGTTTTTGTGTGGGAGTCACGCATAGCGATGTTGATTTGTGAAAAGCACGTGGTGCTTGGTAACCAACCGGGAGGTAATCACTTTAGATTGAAGCAAGTGGAAGGGCAGGTGTGCGGGGTGGGCTCAGTGGAGCCGAGGGTATGTGTAAGTCTTGCTTTAATCAATCCTAAGGACTTAACCTTGCGAGCCTTTGACTGAGTCAAACTTGCGACCACACGTCTGTTATGGCATGACCTAGTGACTAATTTGCAAATGCTTAACTTAAGTGCTATCTTGGTGGTGTGAGTCCGGGTGCGGGAAACTCACATGGCGCAAGAGGGGGCCTGTTGTGGCGTAGACCTTCAGTGTTGAAACCTTAGCGGGTAGCAGCGGGTTAAGAGGATGCATTGTAAAGGCTTTGTTATAATCGTTACTTGTGTGGTGCATGGTTATATCATGTGGGTAAAGTGCATAACCTCTGCAGAGTGTACAATCTATTAGGATAGCCGTGCTCACTAGATTGAGCAATGCTCGAATTACAGATCAAGGGGTAGTTAATTTAAAATGAACAACTGGATGGGATGGCAGGATGCCATGTGGATAATGGAACTTGATTTAGGATGGAGAACTTGGGTTTGATTTGAGAAACAATGGAATCTATTTACTTGTTATTATTTGTTTCTTGTCTTTTCAATCTATATATTGTTTATGTTTGAAAATCTCGCCATCGCTTATGAACCATAAGCCTTCCTTTGGAATAAGCCTGCATATAGCTATGATAGAATTGCATTCTGTGCACAACTTGTTGAGTACGTGTTGGTGTACTCACCCTTGCTTAACAACCAACAACAGTGGAGGAGTCATCGCCTGTGCTTGAGGAGGACTTTTAGGTGGACGCGAGTCACTAGGCCAAGCCTTGTCAGTCGTCTGTGGTGTACTGATGAGTCACTACGTCTTCTACAATTTTTCGCTGCATTTGCCTTATTTTATCTTAGTCTTGCCCTACGAGGCCGAATAAATGTAAGTGATCATAAGATCGTACACTAGTTATATTAAATAAATGAAGTCTTATTGTTATTATCGTTGTGTATGATATGATGCTTACCGATGTTAAGCCGTGTGCACTAGCGTTGATCCTGGGAATAGTGTGGCATACACGGTGGATCCGAATTGGTGAATTCGGGTCACTACACAATGATAGTTGGTTCTGGTCATGCCACTATCATGCTTCCTATGGGTACTCAAATCACAATTCGAGGATGCACTATTGTATCCTGATTCAACACGTACCTTATTAAGTTATAGAGATATCCGAAAAAATGGTTTCCATATTGAAACCCATGATGACAATAATGAGGAATTTCTCCTCACCACTAAAGATTACGGATATGGCAGACAAACACTTGAAAAGATTTCCTCTTTACCGTCTGGATTGTACTACACATACATTAAGCCTGTACCACATGTTGCGTATAAGGTAATTTTTCAGAATGTTGATACATTCCAAACTTGGCATGATCGTCTTGGTCATCCTGGTATAGGGATGATGAGAAAAATTATCAGCAATTCTAATGGTCATGATCTGCATGTTGCCAAATTCCTAAAATCATCAGATTTTATATGCACTGCATGTGCAACTGGGAAATTGATTTTGAGACCTCATCTTAAAATCCAACATGAACCACTCAAATTCCTTGAACGTATTCAAGGTGACATATGTGGCCCCATTCAACCATTGTCTGGACTGTTCAGATATTTCATGGTTCTTATAGATGCATCTACTCGATGGTCTCATGTGTGTCTTTTATCCACATGTAACCATGCCTTTGCAAAAATAATTGCTCAAATTATTAAACTTAAAGCAAATTATCACGAACACAGATTCAATCCATACGATTGGACAATGTCTGAATTTTCCTCACATGCATTCAATGATTATTGCATGGCTTTAGGAATTCAAGTACAGCATTTCATCCCATATGTCCATACTCAAAATGGTTTGGCGAGAATCTCTTATAAAGAGAATCAAGTGGATTGCAAGACCCTTATTACAAAATTGCAACTTACCAACTTCATGTTGGGGTCATCTTGTCTTACACGCCACGACTTAATTCAATTGCGACCTAATCGCATATCATATGACTTCCTCATTGCAACTAGTATGTGGAAATATACCAAATATTTCCCATCTACAAAAATTCAGTTGCGCTATATACGTACCGATCTCACCGCCCAAACGTACCTCTATGGGCCCACACAGGAAATTGGGGATCTATGTGGGGTATCAATCTCCGTCGATTGTTAAATACCTTAAGCCCCTAACTGGGGACTTATTCACGACCCGGCATGCTGATTGTATATTTAATGAGGATCATTTCCCGGCATTAGGGGGAGATTTCAAGTACCAAAAAGAATGCCCGAAAATCAATTGGGATGTTGTAGACATCTCCACCTTAGATCCACGTACTCAAGAAACTGAACTTCAAGTTCAGAAAGTTATAAATTTGCGACACATTGCAAATAACCTGCAAGATGCATTTACTAATACTAAAGGTGTTACTAAATCCCATTATCCTACCCGAAATGTGCCTGAAAGAGTGGAGGTACCAAATAAAACCATTCAACTCCCACTTCAAAATAAGAGGGGGAGAAGTAAGGCCACGGCTAAAGATGTAGCTTCTAGCAAGCAACAAAAGAAATCGAGGACAAAATCCTCTAAATCAGTAAATTCAAGCCAACCTCAAGTTGATTCACAACCCAGATCAAAAGTGCACTCTATTGCTGATCCTGGGACATCGGAACACCCTGGCTCCATAGTTTTGGGAAATAATGAGCCATCATCAAGGGTGCAAGAAATTTCCACTAATTATATCGATTCTGGAGAATCATATGGCTGAAAGACTACAATTGTCGACACTTACTTCTCTGCAACAATTGCAAATAACCTCCTAAATGATCCAGATCCCAAGACCATGGCAGAGTGCAAAAAGCGCTCGGACTGGACTCAATGGAAGGAAGCAATTCAAGCTGAGATAGCCTCGCTTAATAAAAGAAAGGTATTCACATCTGCAATACCTACACCTCCAAAAGTCTTCCCTGTGGGATTCAAATGGGTTTTTATCCGGAAACGGAATGAAAACAATGAGGTGGTGAGATATAAAGCGAGACTTGTAGCACAAGAGTTCACGTAGAGACTCGGCATTAATTTCAATGAAACATATTCTCCAGTTATGAGTGGGATAACATTCTGATACTTAATATCATTGGCAATTCAAAATCATCTATCTCTGCAGTTGATGGATGTAGTGACAACATATCTTTATGGGTCACTTGATTCGGACATATACATGAAGGTTCCCGATGGAATCCCAATTCCGAATCCAAACGCAAATCGCAATATGCACTGTGTAAAGCTAAACAAGTCTCTATATGGCTTGAAACAATCGGGAAGAATGTGGTACAACCGACTAAGTGAATTTCTTCTAAAGAAGGGATACACAAACAATGATGATTGCCCGTGTGTCTTCATAAAGAAATCTCCAACAGGATTCTGTATTATATCCGTATATGTTGATGATTTAAATATCATTGGCAACTCTAACGATATAAATGAAGCACGAAATCATCTAAAGACGGAATTTGAGATGAAGGATTTGGGTAAGACCAAATTTTGTTTAGGTTTAAAACTGGAGCACCTTCCCTCAGGAATTTTAGTGCATCAATCAGCCTATATCCAGAAAATATTGGAGAAATTCAATATGGACAAATCATATCCATCTAAAACACCTATGGTTGTTCGATCTCTAGATATGGAGAAAGATCCATTCAGACCATGTAATGATGGAGAAGAGGTACTGGGACCCGAGGTTCCTTATTTCAGTGCTATTGGAGCGCTTATGTACCTTGCAAATTGCATTTGCAGTGAACTTACTAGCTAGACATAGCGTTGCACCAACCAAACGTCATTGGACAGGTCTAAAGCATATCCTCAGATATCTCAATGGCACAAAGGATCTTGGATTATATTTCGAAAGAAATCAAGATCCCACTATGATTGGATACATGGATACTGGCTATTTATCAGATCCCTATAATGCCAGATCTCAAACAGACTTTGTATTCTTACATGGTGAAACAGCAATTTCATGGAAGTCTTCTAAACAAACTCTGGTAGCTACTTCCACTAATCATTCTGAAATTATTGCACTATATGAAGCTTCACGTGAATGTGTATGGCTTCGCAGAATGATTAACCACATACAACAATCGTGTGGTATTGGTTCTATTAAATCACCTACAATTATCTACGAAGATAATTCTACTTGTGTTACACAGATGCAGACAGGTTACATAAAGAGCAACATAACAAAGCATATTGCTCCAAAATTGTTTTATCCTCATGAGTTACAGCAAAGTGGGGAGATAAACATCTTGCAAACCAAATCATGCGATAACCTCGCTGATCTTTTCACTAAGTCATTACCATCTTCTACATTCTTGAAATGTGTTCATGGAATTGGTATGAGACGACTTCGAAATTTGCAAGAATCAGGGGGAGATATCTCCTAACTATTAACCTGTCCTAACAAATATTACACTCTTTTCTTTTATGAGTTTTTCCTCACAAGGTTTCTCATGGAAAGTTTTTAATGAGGTAATATTAACATGAGTATATGTCATGTTTTCTGTTTTCCCCATTGGGGTTTTTTTTAAGGAAACATCAATGACATGCGTTGTCCTCAAACTCGTTGTAGGTTTTTCCTATAATAGGTTTTTCTCATACAAGTTCACAGGAGACAATTACTTAAATATATTGTATCAGTTTTCTCCTAAATTTTTCCATTAGGTTTTATAGGAGTTTTCAACAGTATATCAACATATCTTCTCCTCATATTTTCCTACAAGGTTTTTAAAGGAGTTTAATATATTATGTTGTATCTCTAATTTTTCCTCACAGGGGTTTTTTGAGGAGCTACCAAAGACATAGTGATTTATTAATCACACTTATATATGTCATATTTTTCTTCTTATTTTTCCCATCGGGTTTAAAGGAGTTTTTGATGGCATATCAATATAATCCTCAGATTATTCCAACAGGATTTTTAGAGGAATCAACAACGCATTGATCTCAAGGAAGATTCGATCAAGGGGGAGTACTTGTGAACCAATAGATTAGGCAGTTAATCTCATCTAGATTAGGCAGTTAATCTTGTAATCAAAGAGTGTCTTTTGCTAACAGATGCCTAAGCAACCTTTCACATGTATATATACATATGTTGATCAATGCAATGAGCAGTTCTTCCATTCATTCTTCTTCCATTCAGTTTCTCAAACAATAACCATCATTACAAGAAGTTGATGGCAAGTATCATCTCAGCAACACAGTTGCTCCAAACGAAGAATACGGTAATGCATACGTATAATGTCGAAAATGGGATTTAAGAAGAAGAATTACATACTTCCCATTGGCACCAGACTTCGCCTCTTAACAAATCAGCCTTGTTCCCAGCAAGAGCCTTTACTGTATTTGGGTTTCCTGTATGAAAACAAGAATTTTTCTTCCACGAAAAAAGGAATTAATAACTTGTATGTCAGCCAGCCCATTCGCATAAAACATCAAGAGATATCCTGCCTAAAAATGCCATTCACTATATCAAACTTCTTATATGACAACTGTACAAGTGGTCCATCAGGTGTGAAATAAATACATAATTTCTTTTGAAGTAACATTATCCCATGCATATAAGTGCATATTTCTAGAGGCTCTAACACATAAAAAAAATTATAAATAAAATGGATTACCTTGTGCTTGAAGCTCTTGAACCCATTTCTTTGCATGTGTAGAATAGGCCTGTAAGGTGAGAATGGATTTTGTATAGGCCATTGCATTCACAACCCTAATCTGGATCATTCGTGTAAAGAAACATAAGTAATTCATTCATTGGTCCTTCAGAAAGGTTCAGCAAGTATTATATCACAATGTTCTTTTTGTCAAATGAAAACAGCTGAAGATTGGGTTTCTATCCTAGCCTACCCTAACTTGTCTGGAACAAAAGGCTTAATTGTTGTTATTATTGATCAATACCGCTGAAGATTCATTCTGCATATTTGGTATTCACCAAAGCTTTTCAACAGTTTCCTCACTTTATGTCAGAATTTACACTGTTCACAGTTACCAAGTGCATATTGCTATAGCTGTATAAAAAGATTGACATCGTACAATTCCTCAAAGTCGATGGCTTGATGCACATCGCAAAACAACCTGCATACCGACAGATATTATGTAGGTACAACATAGAGCTCTTTGCGATCCTCCTTCCACCAAGCTAACAAGAGTGCAACGATTACTACAACACAAACAAGAAGAAAAATTGGAGTGCCAAAATAGCTAGCATTTCTTTTCTTGCCTCCAATCATCTTGTCATTCTCAGTTTGGCATTCTTCACATGGAGATTTGCCTGCACTATCAGAACGGTCACCATTGGTAGGGAACTTCAGATCTTCTACCAATAAATTAGTATTTTGTTCATGGCATTGATTGTTACGCTGAATTGAGTCCCAGTAACTTTTTCTTTCCTCAACTCCACCATTCTTTTCAAACAGAAGACCATCTGTACATTGTCCTGAACAGCGCCGTATCTGTTTCAAAGCTGGGCTTTTAGGTAATTGGCGGCCATCTCTTTCTGAATCACTGCAGAAGTTGTAAGAGAGGACCTGCTTCCTCGGAGTTGATTGCATCCCTGTCATTTAATAAAGCTTGTCGTCTAGATATCTGAAATGAGTACATGACAGAGGAAAAAAGAACTGTAAATTCATTTGCATTTCTGCAAAAGTTGAACTTAGTGTAATTTCATTCTGCAGCCCAAAATAATGCCTAAATTGAAACCATTGAAAGACAAATCTTCAATGTATCAATGCAAAGACCATAGGTAAACTACAAACATATATGTGGAAGACATCTGTTTGCGGTACTGGTTCATATCATTTGCAGGATATCATAAATACAAATAATATTCCAAAGAACAACCAGTAACTCATACCACACCTTGACATGTCAAGCACATCAAAGTTACTATAATAGCTCATACATACAAGAAGGCAACCAAGTCATCAATTGAAATGAAGATCTGCTATATACCTGAGAGCACTTATTAGTTGCTTGGGCTGTTAAACACATAGGACATGGGTCAGTAACTCTTGTTGGCACAACTGAGCAACTCTTGCCTGACTTAACCAGACCAGCAGAATTAGATTGTGCTGTCACACCCAAAGCATCATGTGTATCAGGTATAGCGGTGTAAAAGAAGCCATCATTGGACATGCCAGATTTGCCAGATCCATTACTCCATAATCGCCGCCTAGCTCGTGCATTTGCAGGTACTACCAAGTATTGTCCCACTGAAGGCTGCGAATCATAATCGGTAAACAAATGAACAGATTGCACCTCACAAGAAAGAGATCCACTTAAATCGTTGTCTCTGATATCCACACCATCCATAAGAGAATGTGAACCCTTCCTGCTGTGCTTTCCACTGTTGTTTGCCAATGAACTCAGTTTTTTGCCTTGTCCACACTCTTTCTGCTTACCAAGTATCTTGGCAGTCTCAGCTGCCTGAAAAGCTGCAGTGCTGATGTCTGGCATGCAATCATCCTGGAATTGCTCCACAGCATGGATAATGCTACTGATTTCAGAAGATATAGTTCTCAGATCCAAACTTTTCATTATGGAATGGATCATTTGAATGGATGATATAATCATCTGGGAATTGCTTGCTTTAGTACTCTTGTCCAATATCTGTAAGCCTGATCTTATCAAAGACCGCCCGTAAGGCTCAAGTGCCAAAGGATTCTGTTTTGACAGAGCAACCACCAAGCTTAGGTGTGCAGCAGTCTGGCAGTGTGCCTCCTCTAAGGCCCCAGAGACTTTCAAGCAGACATCATTAACCAACTCATTAGATGCAAACTGCCAGTTGTAGGACTGGACAAGTGCAGTGACACAAAGAGCAGAACCAGAAGAAAAACTCTCCTTAGTGTTCATCAAGCAATCTGATAAGGGATGACAAAGAGAGGCAATGATCCCACTCTTCTCTTCTTCTATTGCCAGAAGATCAATGCAGTAGTGGGATAATGTACAAACCACCTTGGAGCAACCAACACTATGCAAGGACCCTGTAACTGATGACATGATTCTAATGACTGTCAAAACGATCTGGCCGATATGTGGTACAATGCTGCAGCCATGGACTTCTGCAGCAGCCTCAAAAATGCATACGATCTCCTCCTGAGAGAACGAGCATGGCTTGTCGGTGTTACAAACATAGGCAAGGAATGAAGGGAGTGTGCTCGAATGAATATCTTTCACATACAACTTCAAACCTCTGAAGGCAGCCTTCTTGTTAACAGGATCTAACACCGCGTCTTCCAGTTCTGCATGTTGTCCCACTCTAAGACTCCTAGCCATTGCATACACTGGATATATTCAAGAAACAAAAGAAGATCCATTGAGTGAAAATAAAATCAGTAGTCAGTTCTGGAAGCAGGTAAATAAAATCAGCAAATCTACATGAATATAGGATGGTTTCTTCAGTTAGAACATGCCAAATACAACATCATATATTCAAAGTTATCCACTTGATTTGTCACGCACTGACATTTTACCTAAAGTGTATACCAATACAACACCAAGTAGAGCACGCTAGTCATAAAAGAAAATGCATAACTACTAAGCTATAGACAGAGACTTGAACACTCACTCGCTCAGGGTCCTATACGTCCCAGATGATAAAAAAATTCGGTGCAAACTTTTGGGCTAAGGTTCAAAGAAAGATCATTAGAAGATATACATAAAGGAAGCAAATCTTCACCTTATTAACAAAAAATATCTATTCAAAGAACACAGGTGTGAATACTTCTATCAAGTTATATCAAAAGAACTATTATTGCAGAATATTACTGATAGGGTTATAGTTCCTTCTTAAAAATCCCAAGATGGAGTAGTGCTTCTATGCATCACCCTTTAATTAGGGGTGCAAATGGAGTGGATAGTTCCTGACCATCCGCCCGTCTGAATAAATTCGGATAGTATTCGGAGCATGAAATCGGATATCAAGTTTTTTCAGATATTGGATACAGATTCGGATAGTTTTTGTTGGATATGAAAACGGATTCGGAATAAAAGTATCCGTCGGATTCGGATATATCCGAAATTTTAATCGGAACTATTCGGAAACTATCTGTTCACTATCCGATGGAAACTTCTCCCTTTTGCTGAGTCCGCACTCCGCTGTTTGCAATTGGCGCTCCCTAGTCTCCACACTTTGTAACATCCCAAAATTTGGAGTTTTGGAATGTTTAAAAAATCAAATTGAACCATTTGCATTTTCTTTGAATTAATTGAAGCTTAAATTGAATTTTCTAAAAATGAGAAGATTTAATTTGATTGATCTATGCATTAAATTAAAGGTTTCCAGTTTTTGTTGGGTTCCTTGTGCTTCAAAGAATTTTTCTGTATTTTTGGAGATTTTTATGAATTTATTTGCTATTTATTTGAATTTATTTGCTCTTATTTGAATTTCTGGTATTTTCTTAAATTCGGAAATTCTTTTATTTCCCCTTTTCCTCTCCCGGGCCGAATTCCTTTTGGCTACTGTTCTCTCAGCCATGACCCGTTCTGTTCATCGCCTTGACCAGTCATGAAACCCTAGCGCCCGTCGTTGGGTCCGATCCAGAGTCGTCGCCGCTTGCGTAGCCCTTGTTTGAGACCGTTGGATCTGCACCTCATGGACGATCCGGATAGCGCCATGTCACCCCTTGTACGCCCGTGATGCAAACCCTAGCAGACCATCCTCGGTTTCGAAGTTTTCCGTCTCCGAGGCTATAAGAGCGACCGACCCTAGCCCGAGGTTCGCCTCTTCGTGCTGCCTCTGTTGCCCTGCTTCTCGTTGCCCAAGTCGCCGCCGTCATCCCTTGCGCCCTCGTCGAAGTTCTCCGCCATGCCCGAGACCTTCCGCCGCCGTTTTCTCCCTCTCCGGTGGGTCTCCGACGTCACCGCTTGCACCGTCGTGCTTCCCGCGTCGCCTCTTTCCGATCCGTGCCATGCCGTGCCCGAACTATTGTTCCTCCTTGATTGCGGGTCTCCTTCCTCGAGTCCGTGATAGCACCGCCGCGATCATCCTCCTCCACAAAACCCTAGCCGTCCGATCGTTCCCCTGCACCTCGGATGCGGCCATGTCTTCTCGCCCGTGCGCATGCCCGTGGTCGTCCGATCCTGAGCGATCGCTCGGATGCGCGTCGCGTGGTTCGCCACTCAGCCGCCACGTGGTCGCCTCATGTTTGCCGCGTCCGCGCCATGTTAGCCCTAATAGCTACGTGGCACGCCACCTCACCGGTTTGCCGCGTTATCACGTCTTCCCTCTCGGTGCTCTCGGTCTACCGTGGACCGAGCCACTGACATGTGGTCCCCACATGTCAGTCGGCAATTCTTTTTCTTTTTCCTGATTTTCCCGAAATTCCGAAAATTCCATCCAATCAAATGGCGCCACGTGTCAGCCTCTCTGATTTTCTCTCCCGAGAGACTTCCAGAAACCCGTTCTCCTTCATCCGAACTCCGATTGGAGCGATTCAAATTTCTAAATTTTTGTAAAATCGAGCTCTACATTCTAGAGCCATTTATTTTCAGTTTTGAGCTTGTTTATGTCTCTGTTTTGTATTTATTTGGTTTCGTTGCTTTATTTTCCGGTAGATGCGAACTCCGAAGGAGCGAACGGAGACTTCGAAGACCAAGATTCAGCGTTTGATCAGCAATGCAAGTCGTAACCTTTGATCATATTGAACCCACGTTTGCAAAAGTAATTTGTTTTATACAATTGCATGCTATTTGTGTATCAATGCTACCTTATGGGAGTAGCTATTCACCTGATTGACATTATGTCACCTTGATTATTGGAATGCCATATACCCATTGTTAACCATAGGTTGGGACATTATTAGTTGGACATAATCATAGTACCAACATGGGGTTATCGTAGCTATGCTTAGCCATGCTTAGTTGTCCGATTGGATTCATATCACCTGTGAATTAATGTCAATCTTGACTTAATGAGATATTGAATTGTGGCTGTTGACCACTGTTGTAAAACTTGTTGTATCATGGCAGGGGATGTCATTGGTCTTGGTTGAACAAAATGTTTTCCCTCGGGTAAGTGATCGTGCAGTAAAGGGGGTCTTTGTCTAGCACATTGGGATGTGGTGTCTTGCTGAGATAACAAGGACTTAATCTTGTCGTCATTGAACTGGGCCTAACCGTGCAACCACAAGTGCGGTATGGGATGAGACCTAGGTGATTAATTTGCAATGTCTAGTCTTGAGTACTACCAAGTGTTGGTGTGGGTTTTGGGATGGACGGATAGACTCACATGGCTCAGAGGGGCCCAGAGGGCAAAACCTTAGAAGGCGATCTGAGAGTTTAGGCGTGCATTGTAAAGGCTTTGTCATGATATCTACGCAACACACCAAAGGAAGTGTGTTATTAGGTTGCACCAAGAGATGTTCATGTCTTGTGGGTAAAGCTGTACAACCTCTGCCAGTGTAAAACTATTGAATACTTAGTGTCGCGGTCATGGACAAGCAGGGGATTTCACACGGGATATAGAGTGTTTCTTGAAATGTGGAATTGTTGGGATGTGAGCAGGAAGTTCCTTTGTTGTTTTGTTGTCTCAAGCTATCTTGTTGAATTTGATGATTGATTCTTGTTTGAATGATGTAGGGTGATGCCTGCCATTCTACATTCATGTTGTCTACCATTGATTTACGATTATTTATTATTGTTTTTATCAATCGCCTTCAATCTATTTATTGTATTTAAATTCAAGTTATTACTTTACGCAAATGAACCTTATAACTATCCTTTGCAAGCCGTGCATGAATATATTGCATCATTTCCCTACTGACTTCTTTGAGTCGTTTGTACTCACGGCTTTACGCCTTGTTGTTGATTCTTTGAGGAAGGACCGGTAATGAATATCAAGAGGAGAAGTACTATGAAGACTAAATCGACTAGGATAGCATTTCCCCAGACGATTGCCTGTGGCATGTCGAATGGCCCAAGTTATCTTATTTCCGCTGCAACAGTTTTATTTGTTTCTTAAGCCATGAGGCATTGGTGTATGAACTTTGACCATAAGGTCGTTTACTTTATTCAATAATAATTTGCTTCTTCTTAGTTATTTTGATGTATGGAATGATATGTCATCTTTGTTTTCACTGTGTGCACTAACGTGATCCTGGACTAGTACAATATACACAGAGGGTTTCAAATTTGTATATCCGGATCCCGACACACTTCCCTCATTCCGTGTGGCCGCCAAGATCTCCTCGTAATGGCCCTCCGGCGCAATCGACGGCGTCCCTTACAGGTCCGTAAGTCCATGACACCACATCCCCACACAGCCCGGTCGCGTCCCGCGTAGGTCCATAAGTCCGCGGCACCCACCTCTCTTCCTATCTCCCCCCTTGTCCGTATTTCTTGTCGAATCTTATCTTGTTGGAATCATCGCTGCTCTGCTTGTGCAGGAGCCCGGCGACAGGTTCCGGCCTTTCGTGGAGATCACCGACGTCTACCCGCGCTGCCAGGACAAAATCGAAAAGAAATGCAAGTCAGGAAGGGATTTGTTCCCCTCTATTTCTTGATTCATTAGTTTCTTCATTTCGGGGTCTGATCCGTTTGCCTCTTTTATGTTTCAAATACGGAAAGTACAAACCGATTGTTGAGCCCACAAAATGGTAGAACAAGCAGCAGAGGCAGCAGCAACAGGCCAAGATGGATATACTCACATTGAAAATACACAGTTTATTGCTCTTACCACTTCATAGACACTAAGACTTTCACAAATCATAATAGGAATACTTCTAGGAAGCGCTTAATCAGCTGCTAGCTTATTGCTCTTATTTGCTCCAGGATTCCAACTAGCTTACCACCTATCAGATTAGCGAAGTTGACTATGCATGTACAATTGTGTTGCACTGTTGCATCACCACTCTATTTTAAATGTTAAATTAATATGCTTTCTAGGCCTACAGAAATTACTTGTATATCTGCATAGGTTAGTTACGATCGTTACTTTTTGTTCTTCACTTCTTCTAATGGTTATTTATCTTCGATATCTGCATTTCCTTCCGTTTAACTTAACTTCCAAATATGATAGGTTTTGAAGTCCTACATGTTAGAGGATTTCAATTCTGGACGAATGCTTGGATATGTAGCAACAAGGGGTTGTGGTTGGCTTGTTGAGTTCCATGTTCATCACTGGTTTACTCAGAAGCTTCAAAGGAGTGTTCCTTGCAGATAATAATGGCCTAACTAGTATAGAAGAATGAAATTTAGACCATGTAACGGTTTAAGGTGTGAAGGTTGTGATTTGCTACAATGCTGCTTGTCAATTACTTCTGGCTTAACTAGCCCCTGTCATATACTTGCTTAACTAGTCCCTGTTATTGAGTGATGTACATAAATCTACTTGCTAATGTACTAATGTAGTTTCATTTTGGACATATAGTATGGTTGATTGATCCTAATACGTGTGATATATATGGTTTCTATTTTCACGCATTATCCAACTAAATATTCATAACCAAGACTGACCGTATTTGAAACGATCTGTATTCGCTCCGTATTCGTGACCAAGGTAATCCGCATTCATATTCGAATCCGGCACTGTCCGTATCTGACTCTGTATCCGAGAAAAAATTTAGAATAGGATACAAGATGAGCAAAATCCGTCTGTATCCGCTCCATTTGCACCCCTACCTTTAATACGAGTTGCACAAATCTTGAAACAAATGAAAGGGTAAATAATTACCAATTACTATTCATTCAAGCTTTAATATTTGTGCAACTTTCAACAAGAAATGCATAGAAGCACCTCTCAGATCGCAATTCTATAATTCTGCCCGGCAAATTGAAGGTTTGGGTCAAGAAGACACTAATGAGCTGTTTGATTTGAGGGATGGGATGGTGAATGGACTGTCCGATCCTAGCTCTGAATTTAACTCATTTATTTAGTTTGAGGAATGGAATGAGTTGATCCATCACCATTTTATCCCTTATAAGCACAAGGTTAGTATAAAAATGAGGGATTATGCCATCCCACCAAATTTTATGGGATGATCCCACGATGGACCAACTCATCCTTAGATGAGGTGATCCCTCAAACCGATCATAATTTCTCGTCACATATTACTAACTGCATTCTCCACCAAATCTCCAAATATCCAGTTCAAAGAAGAGAGAAAAATCACAGGCAATGCATAATGGCTCTGATATAAACCACCTTCCAACTCCAGGAATTTTGTTTCCTGAATCTCCCCAAGAGAAATAAGAAGGTCGGAAACAGCAAGATTCTAGCATTTCGTGGACACAGCACCATTCAGAGCGGAATCTATCGCGTAAAAGTTCTTCAGCAAGTTCTTATAAAACGGAAAAGAATTGCCCACTACCAAAAAAAGGGAAAACATAGGGATGCAATGACGCATCGATCGCACCGATCTATCGATTCTATCTCGCGCTAGGAATTATAGGATTGGAAGATGAAAAGAGCCCTCTTGCGAATTGCAGACAGCCCTAGATTTCTTTTCTTTCTTTCCGTACTCATAGCAATCAATCCCTCAAGAAACAGAGCAAGAAGAAGAATTATTGCGGAATCAGAATCGTTCCCCCACAAATCGGAAGATGCAACCTTTTCTCTACTCCTAACGATTAATCTTGCAGCAGAGAAACCAAAGAACGCGAAGAGAAATCAGAGAGACTAACCGGAGCAGGCGTTGCTGCCCTCGCCTCCTCGGAGCGCTCTTGGATCGATCTTGCCGGGAGCGGAGAACCCAGAAATCGTTTTTTCTTTTCCCTTGTTTGGGATTTTTGAGGGCTTAGGTGGGGGATTGGAGTGGAGGGAACTGCGGCTTTGAAGAAGCCATTTCGATTTTCGTTTTCAACGAGCGCAGGGAATTAATGAGTGATTAATTGCTTTCCCTCCTAATCAAGATTCAAAACCTCGTCGAGATTTTACATTTTGGTTAGAGATGAGATTTCAAATCTCGGTAGGATAGATAAATTTGAAAATTAGATGTGCTACAGTTATTTCAATAAATTTTGGTGGAATCTCGGTGAATTTTGCTGAGATTTCAGCTTTTTTACTAGAATTCACACCATTTTTTTTGTAGAGAATTGTAATGTCTTTTATGAGAAATATATATGAAAAGTTTGCAAAAAGTTACATATACAAATTATGTAACCCTAACTTAGATTTGGCTTTAAATGATGTATTTCAGCCTAAATCCTAATTTGGATTTGACCTTAAATTGTATTTCGACCTAAACCCCAAGCCCTAACTTAGATTTTGGCCATAATTGATGTATTTTGATTTAAATTGTATTTCAGCCTTAAATGGTGTATTTCAATATAAATCCTAAACCCTAACTTGGATTTTAGCATTACATGGTACATTTTGGCCTTAAATTGTACTTTGACCTAAACCTTAAATACTAACTTGGATTTCGGCCTTAAATGATGTTTTTCGACTTAAACCATAAATCATAACTTGGATTTCAGCTTTACATTATGTATTTGACCCTTAAATTGTATTTCGGCCTAAACCCTAAGTCGTGAATTTTATATGCAAATACTTAGTATTTTACATTCAAACAAATAGAAAATTTAGATAAATGCTTTCATACTTTTTTCATATTTTTTTCTCAATTTTTTATAGCCTTGGGAGACTATTTTCACATGGGGTTGAAAATCACTGAAATTTTAGCTAATTTTGCTGAAATTTCGGTGATTTTGGCTTTCGGTGATTTTGGCCAAAATTTTGGTTTACCCAGTTTCAAATTTTCTTTTTGAATTTCATCCAAATTTAGACCGAAATTTTGAAATGAAATTTGAAACTTTGCTCATAATACAATTTACACAAATCTTGCTTTTTATTCTCGCTTTATTATTTATATAACTTTTAAAAAGAAAAGTATTGAAGCCCCTCCCTGAAAGAAACTGGAGAGATAGAGACAAGGCAAAAAAAATAAAAGAATATATAAATTTCTAGCTAAAGTTTTTTTTGTTAAAGGTAGCTAAAGCTGATTTAAAAAATTGACCAGAACAATTTGGGCGATGTGAACCTATATATTATGGTTTTTAACTTTCATATATGAAAAATTATAATCATTTTCATTTTGTATCGAGACCCTCATATGCACATTATACTAGTCCCATAATAAGAGGCTAGTATGCACACTTACAACATTGTCATCACATCTATACACAAAAGCCACAAATATATTAATGTAATATTATTCATACAATATGATCATAATGGCCAATTAAGATGCAGTGAAAGATACAAAAGTTCATTAGTATGTCTTTTCCCAAAATATCACAGGCAACTGATAAGGAGTAGACTCTAGAACATCTTGTTGTCATATTCCCTGTAACATGCGGTAAAGTATATATCTCTAGGGACGTTGATTTCTTCGCCTTGAACCAACAATTTAATCAAGTTTGAGTATTTTTGTACTCAACAAGACTTGAAGTGTATCACAAATATACAGTAAATGCAGGTTATGTCAAAAAGTAGCTACCAAGTTTATTTGCATAAAGCAAAATTGAAAAAGAATATCAAGTAACATATTGTAAATAGAATTTGTAAGAGCAATTCGACAGATATGTAAATAGCAAGTATGAATAACAAAATATAACAACTCGCAGTCATCCATTATTATGAGTATTTAATCACCTCTTGACATCTTTTGGCTTAATATCTAAAAACAACAATTCATAATATTTTCATTGCAATCCTTTTTATGAAAACATAAAACTCTAACTAATGTTGCATGCCAGAGCCATTCATGACTATGGGCATGGCTTTTCAAAAAGTTTTATACTCTACAGAGCCATACAACTTTACCCACAAGACATAACAACTCTTTTTCCCGCTATTTCGCGCTTCCTTTGGCACATTGGTAAGAGGTTATGACATGAACTATTACATCACCTAGACTTAGTTTTGCACCAGCTTGCATATGACAAGCCCTCACTATGGTGATGAAATATATTTGTACACTATGTACCAACGAATGGTTATATACCCGTCGTGCTACTTTCTCCCATAGCAAGGCATGCACCATTGTATCAGTAGTTATTCCCAACACCTCAATAAGGTCACCCCTTTGAGTAATCCATCTCAGAAAGCTCGTATTACTTCTGCCTTCCAATATACAAAGCTCGACCAAAATAACTTAATAGGTTAAGGCTACCCATAATAGTACTTGTGGTTACACAGATTATCTTGAGTTTAGCAGACACTATGTTTGGTCCATAATCCGACACAGACGAGAACACTCCTTACACTATGTGCAAGTCCCATGCAGTAATATATATTATATGTTATCGAACTCATACCTTCAATAATTTCATCCTTTCATCCAATTGAGACTAATAAAAGATAATCTCGATAATGATTAGTCTCACAATAATTAGATTTGTTTTAATTAATAATTAAATATAATTACCAAAACCAATCACCAAAATCTAAAGAAGCTTCAACTTACACACTATCATGTGTTGCCATGGTAGGAAGAGGAGGGTTCAAGCTTGCCACGGCATGGCTCAGGCGCGACGTGGCGCAAAGGTTCTGCTAGGCACAGTGTGCAAGAGGGGCAGGACATGGGACGGAGGGAGGAGGTGTGTGTGAGGTTCAAGGAAGTGCGGGACACGATGTGATGTGAGGGGCTCGAGGTTAGAGGGCTTAGAGCGTCGCCGATGGGGCAGAGCGGCACCGTGACGTGGCAGCGTGCGGTATGGGATGGCTGTGTGCAAGCAGAGCGCAGTCCAAGCTTGCCACACATGTGTAGAGTAGAAAGCTGGCTAGCAAGTGGGCCGAGGGGGTGGAGCTCGCTACTAGGTGAGGCCTATGGGTCGGTGAGGTGGCCAACTGACGTGTAGGGCCCACTTGGCAATGGAGAGAGAGGATTTTGATTTTTCTTTTTATTTGGCAACTATAATTCCTAAATTTATTTGAGTAACCAAACCGAGTTGGAAATTTTTGAATATTTTTAATAACCCTGAGCTAATACTATTGTTCCCATAAATATTTCATAGCATGATCAAATCTAAGGAATTTTATGAAAATTAAACAATGCTTCTGTCTTATCAAAGGAATGATGTATTTGATTTTATGGAAGAATTAAATTAATTCAAAAAAATTTGAAACATTTTTCAGATGTTCTGTGTGGTCTATTTAGGATTTATAAAAATTATCACTAGACTTTTTATTTGTTTGAACCCTCAGTTTGAAATTTAAAACCTTTATTTGGTTTAATTGAAAAGTATTTTCTATAAGTGTAAAAATTCTAGGAAAAATTCAGAAGATGCCAAGATTTTAAACAAAGGCCAAATGCAAATTTAGATACTTATATTTCACTTTGATGAATTTTAGGATGTTACACTTTGTGATATACTTCTTTTTAAAAAAAAATCTAAGTTGAGTTTTATAACATCATCTCTAAATGTAATGACAAAATTTTGAGTTCACTTCATGACGTCAATCATGTACTCTATCCTTTCGTGTGCTCCTGCGAGTTTACATTTCCACTATCCTTATACGTGTTTCTCCTTTACCTAATGTTTTTTCCCTGGTGGAAATAACTTTAACTATTGTTATGTAGCTATCTTGCTAACTGAGCTCGATTAAATTGAGCATGAACCCATTCAATTTACTCTTGTGTTGAACCAATATGCAACTGTAACATCCTAAATTTTGTAATCAAACCCTTGGTACAAAAATATGGAATTTTTAAGACTTTTAACGCATTTTGTTGTGATCTGATTTCTTATTTGAATCTTTATCGAGTTTGAATTCCAGAAATAGCTACCAAAATAAAAACTTAAATAAAATAAAGGTATTATAAAGAAAATCAAAAGAATAATTGAATCCAAATAACCGACGCCAAAATCCAAATGAAATTTGAATTTGATATCTATTCTAGAAAGGAAAAACCGACAAATGCCGATTTGTTGTAGCCATGTAGCATACGTCAGTAGTCCTCATCGGCGACCACCACGACAACCCGCTCTCTTACCGCGTCACCTCACCGTCCCGCGCCCACACCCCACACTGCTGCAACGTCGCCGAGCATAGCAGCATCTCGTGTCGCCCGTCTCATTTTTCCACATTGAGGTAGCTTGATCAACTTCAAGCCAGCTCCAATCCACATCACTTGGTAGTTCTTTCTCGCTCCGAATAGACAAACTCCGGCCTTCACAAGCTTGTCGGGGCTTCTCATAACCTCTATTAAAAAGCTCACTGCGTGCAATCACCTCCAAGCCATCTAGGAGGTGGCAACCTACAAGAGTAACAAGTCTTGACACTTACTTGAGGCCGAATCAAATGTCTAAAGTTTCAACACTAAATGCAACACTTGAATTACTCCTAACTCTTTCAAAATGAGAATTTATGCACAAGAGTGAGTTGGAGGCTTGCTAGAGCTCAAGTATGATCAACGAGGTTCAAGAGTTACTCTAGAACGCAGGTGGGGGTATCTATAACCACCCCCAACAAATTTGGCAGTTGGGATAAAAATCATAAAAAATTGCCTGGAAACCAAGTGGTACTGTAGGGTCGAGGATGCGCCTAGAGGGGGGGTGAATAGGTGTTTTACAAAATTTGATCGCTCACTAAATAATTCGCTCTAATCAACCCCTATGTCAAAACCTAATCAAATATATATGCCACTACAAGGATGGATATTTTCCCCGAGTGTTTTCCACACTCGGGATAGGGGACAAAACACTCGGGATACCCTATCCCGAGTGGGCACACTCGGCGTAGTGCACTCGGTGTTATTTTATCGGGAAAAGTTGGCTATCCCGAGTCTCACTCTTAGCTCAAGAATCAAATATGAGTATGCAACACATGCACCACCTCATGCAAAATACTCAATCAACCAGCACATGCCCCCCATGACCTCCTTTTATAGCCTCACAAAGAAAACTAGCCGTTGGGGGGTAAAACGGGCATTAAAAGTGCTGAAACTAGCCGTTGCTACAGTACTTGCGGTACTACCGGCCCTTACGGTGGTAGTACCGGCCTAGGAGTTCAAAAGACCCTTCTCTGCCAAAAAGCTACCGCAAGGGCGGTACTACCGGCCCCTACGGGCGGTAGTACCGCAACAACATTCACTAAAAAGCTCATAACTTTTTACTCCGAACTCCGATTTGGGTGATTTTTGATTCTATGCGAAGCTTACCACGAGGGCTACAATCTCCACCCATTTTCAAGATTTAATCAACCATAGATATTTTTAAATATCACTAAAACTAAACTCTAATGTAGTCATTCAAGTCTAAAATCTGATTTTCTCGAAATACTTCACATAGACTTGATCAAAAACATGACTACAAGCTAGCAAGGGTCAACAACCTTAAACCATGTGATGATCAACTCATGATCAAAATAACTTTTGCAAAAACACATTTGCAAATAACCCGAAAAGCTATAAGATCAATCCTCTAGCCATGCAAGGATCAACACATGATCCCGACACTTTGCAAAAATACATTTGCAAATGCCAACACATGCTCTAGGATTGAAACCCATAACCTCTAGCTTATTTGCAAACCACATTTGCAAATAACAAAATAACATTTTGCAAAAACACATTTTGCAAACACAAACCATAAACTTTACTTAGCCTTTGTGATGATCAACACATGATCAAGTCACAAGCTAAAACACAATGCATGAGCTCTCACCTTTTGCAACATATGCAAAACTTAGCTCCATGCAAAACCACATAGATTAAGAAAGATTGTTTTGTAAATGAAAACAAAACATGAAGCTTCAACATTTGCAACACATGCAAAAGTGATCTTCACGCAAAAGCCAATGCATTAGCTTATCCTATTTGCAACACATGCAAATCAAAGCATTATGCGAAAACCAAATGTATATGCTCTTCCTTTTTGCAACACATGCAAATCAGAGCATAAACCAATAACAACCAAGCATAAACTTAACCCATTCGCAACACATGCCAAATGGTTAACTCTTATGCAAAAACCATCCAAATGATTTGAGCTTGAGTGAACATGGGATTGAGATCACCAACACATGATGAAGTTCAAACTAGGAATCAACTCCTCTTAATAGTACGACGATAAAAACATTAGACTCAAAGACTACAAAGTCCTTAGCCTATCTAATTATACCTTCGCCGCCGTACGCAAGCAATCCCCTTTAGGGTCTTTATGATCTTCACTCATTTGCTCCCCCGAGATCATCACTCGACTCCTCTTTATCTTCGGGATCTTCTCTTAACGCTCATCATCTCATGATGCCGTCCTTATCCCGTTCTCAATCATCCTTGGACTTAACCTAACTCAATCACAACTCATGGAATAGTTAGTCCAAGATGCATGGTTGTCTCAATTACCTCTTGCACTCCATTAACACATAATGGATGCCTTTAGATCAATTGAGCGCAACCTAAATCAATTTGAATGATTTAAGTATGTCTTAAGTACAATAATGCAACACATGCTTCATTATACTTAAGAACTATTCATTTGTCCTTAATTAATCAAGGAACACCATCAACACATGATGAAATGTTCTTTAATGATTAACAAGACAATTGAACTCAATTTAAATTTTCATTTAAATTGATATGAGTATATATTTACTACACAAGTTTTCATATACTCATGTTGATGAAAAGTAATGATCCATTATGAGTAAACTATATGGAAATGATCATTACTCTAAGTCATCAACTATAGAATAAGCCCCACATGTATATGTGCATAGATATAATTGACTTGGATATAATATGCACATATTCAATTTGATCACATTGGAGTATATCCTATATTACCATGAGTATACTATGATTAGGCAATTCAAATATATACTTAAGGATTTAGTTCCTTTGTCTTGATCCTTATATGTGTCAATAAGAATTAGATCAATACAAAGAGACTTTCAAGTTAAACTACAAACTCCCCCTAAGTATGTGCATCCATGTAATATATGGATTGGGAAACATGATGCACATTTTGTGGTTAATATAATGGGGAATATTCATACTTTAACTTGACTCTAAAGTATGCAATTTATATTAGAAAGAATCATATACATACCTTGGGTTTTCCATTTTCCAATGCGATGAGACTAATCAAGGATATTCTCAATAAACGAGTTAGTCTCGATATAAGATTTGTCATTAATAACAAAATCACATTAATGGATAATCTCAATATTAGATTTGTCATTAACACCAAAACCATAACTAATGAAGGTTGAACTTACAGCTACCGCCCTAAGGCCAGTAGCACCGCTTCTCTAGCTTCAACGATCACTATCAGTGACTGTTGGGCCCAATTAAGCCAGTGCTAGCGCCCTAAGGCCGGTAGCACCGGGCCTCCATTTTCCATTTTGGCTGAAAAACATCTTCCCTAGAAAAATTGCACCAAGGGGTGGTTAGTGCTACTGCCAGCCGGTAGCACTAGTCCTAGGCCGGTAGCACCGGCAATATTCCCACTAGAAAATGCCCTTTCTGTAATTTACATACCGGTTAAGGGTTAGTGCTACCACCGGCCGATAGCACCAGGTTACCACGGTCGGTAGCATCGGCCATACTGCCCATGAAAGTGTTTTCCACTAGTTTTTGACTTTTGCTCAAATGCAATTGCATGAAAAATACTCAAATGTGCATAGATTGAGCCTTTAAACATTTTTCAACTTCAAACAAATAGCCAAGGTCTCTCTTAATAGTACGGCACCTATTCTAGCAATTTGATCTTTTTTCAAACCCCAAGATTGTCAAAAACTATAAAAAGGTCCTTAAATTTTATACCTTAACCATTTGCCTCAACACATTGATCATCTTTTGCTCTATTTTCATGTTTCCATGATCACTGAACTTAAGACCAACCTACTTTCAATATTCTCAAAAGAAAATATTAGTCCCTTAATCTCGATTGTTAACCAAAACCAAATCAAATTGGGGACCTAGGTGCTTTCAACTATTTACAACACATACAAATATTTAGCTCCATACAAATAACAACCATTAAACCAAATACATGAGCTATCTCCTTTTGCAACACATGCAAATCAATAGCTTCATGCAAAATACAAATCAATTAAGAAGCAAGCATAAGCTTCTCTTATTTGGAACACATGCAAATATGAGTATTATACAAAAACCAACTTAAGAGAGTGGGCTAGAGCAAACTAGATTGAGTTCATGAACACATGATGAGGATCAAGCTAAATGATTTTACCCCTCTTAATAGTATGTAACCTAACTAGCAACCCGGTCTCCCATCCAAACACTGAAACCGGTAAAAGACTAGAAACACATTCTTAGCCCTAGCTAGTTATACCTTTACCTCTAGTGCATTCACTTGGAGTTTTTATGATTCCGTTATCTTCTCTCCAAGTCGGGATCTAGTCTCATTCATCAACACATTATGAACTCTGTTGCTCTTCTCTTCAAGATTTCCTCTTAACGCTCATCAACGCATGATGACATTCTTTATCCTGATTCTCGACTTGATGGATATCAACACATAATACCAGCCAAATCTTTATCATTGTTAGACTCAACCTACTTTACAACTAATGGAAGATTGTTAGTCCAACGAGCACGATTGTCTCAATCATCAACGCACTCCATTAACACTTAATGGGTGCCTCCAAGATCTTTTGATCTAATACTTTGATGATTGACTACAACCTAAATCAATTGATTGAAAGATTTGATTTGTCTTGAATATATTAGTACAACTAATACTTTATATACTCAAGAACTTTGGGTGCGTTTGGCAAAGCTCCCAGCTTTAGCTTCCCCATGGGAAGCTGAGGAGCTCCACCAAACAAGAAAAAATCAACCAGCTTCACATAGGAATCCGAGAAAGTGATTCATATTTTTTGACTTGTAGCCTGGGAGCTGAAAAAACTGCTCCCCACCTGATTCGCAACCTCCCAGTTATGAACCTCCCTGTGAGACCCCGTTCGGAAGAACAGGAACCTCCATGTGATTACTGTGCTATTCCTGGATCGATAGCTAGCACTCACATGTTTACAACAATTGGAAATCACAACCATACAATATAATATTTAAGCGAAATGATTATTACATAAATATTATAACTTCGAGATTAAAGCGACAAAAGAAGCAATGTCTCGTAGTTTGCCCATCCATTCCGCGAACAAGCCCGACCGAGCATAAACTTGACGACGAAAACACGCCAGAAGAAAATCCGTAACTGCGACGAAAGGAGACTCGAAGCCGCATTCTCATCCACCTACAATATAATTAGGCAAGGGTGAGTACGTTGCGTGCAAAGCAAGACTTGAGCAAAACCTATCATATATGCGAGCCATTTCAAAGGAAAGGCTACTACAGGTTAATTTGCATAAGCGAAATTGAATTGTAAAACAAGTTATTTGCAAGCGGAATTTATAAGAGCATTTGATTGATAACAAATAAGTAAAGCATAATAACACTCACAGTCCTCCATGACGTGGCGGCGAATCATGAATTCACGAAATCCAACAATGTCGGCCCTTTGACATAAAACACGATTGCCAAAACAAATGAAACCAACCCTTTTGAAAATAATAAAACATTTAACTCATGCAGAGTTCACCAAGACACCCATGACCTTGAATGCGGCTAATCAATTAGATTTAAACTCTGCAGAGGTGTACAACTTTACCACAAGGAATGATCATCCTTTTGCAAGATCACACATGCCTCCACTAGGCCATTGTGCTTGCCGGCGATCATACACGGTATTCATTACAGACATGACTTTACACCGGCCGGGGCGTTAACCCGCGCATACAGCAGAGACACTCACCCAAGCCGTGGATCCACTTTGATACACCAACCTAACGTCTCTGTCCATGGCAAAGGCGTACCGTTGCCGGTTATGCATTTACCCATCTGAACGCATGGCAGCCCCTAACAAGCAAATCCATAACGGAATGCCTCTGCAAGCTCCGCCTACCAATGAGCAAAGCCATGTCCAAATAAGTTAATAGGCTATGGCTAACCCATACTCACCCTCGTGGTTTGTGCGGATTTTCTCGGATCAAGCTACACGATGTTCGGTCCTTAGTTGTGACACAGGCGACACTTCACCCTACACTACGTGCATTTCCTTATTGCACGGTAGGCTATTGCCAATAATCGCGCATCAAAGCATAGCTTTCTTTTGGGTTTTAATCAAAGTACCCACAACCAACGATTGCCATTTCCAAGGTTTTCGAAACAAATGTTGCTTTGATCATGTATATCATTGATTCTAAAGCACGGCTAAGCATGAATAATATGAGCGCATTTACCCATGATGACATTAAGTAATGCCTAACCTCAACCTCACGGTTATCAAGGTTCACGAGTTCATAATCATCAAAGGAGATTCACGAGACAACATGTATAACTACCCAATCCACAAAATAGCAATTTACATAAAGTAAACGCATGCATAAAATTATTTGATGCACAAAAGGAATACAAAATCTGGGTTCAATATGGTCAAAGGATGCTTGCCTTGCTTAATCACGCTTACGAAGGCGAGGATTGCGGTTGACGAGACGGCAGCGGAATCAACAACGTCGGGTTCTACGTCGAACAACGGAAAATAAGCAAAATACTAACTTCAATAAGGCGAAAGAAATAGATAACAAGAACAAATAAAACTCGATAAAAGCAGGATTGCTCTTTTATGAATTTATAAATTTTATTTTCACAATTCAAGGCCTTAAAAATAGTTTAGATTAAATAGATTTAATCATTAGTTGCAAGCTTCCATTGATTCACTATTCATAATATGAGTTTGAAACTTTATTACTTATGGGTTTTGCTCTATTAAGATTGATTGAAGCAAGATGAAATAAGAATATTTTCTTAGATTGCTATAGATCATCACCTAAAGATCATTTCTAAGTACATTACGCACTAAATTCGGATTTAGATGAGTTGCTTAGCGAGTTAATGAAAAGGCTTAGCGATCATATTGGATTATGACTAAATAGTTCTTTATCTTTAATGGATTTAGCTTAGAATTAGCTTTACATAAGTTAAATCTCTGTTTTGAGCTCTTTGGGATTATTTTCAAGATATTTGAGAAGGTTACGGTGATAAAATAACTTAACTACAGATTCCTCATTGAAACTACAATTCGTTCATTCATGTTACGGTCTATAGTAATGTGATTACTTAGGGTCATTAAGCTATTAAGATTAATATGTAAACCATGATGGATTATGGTTATTTCTTCGTACTAAGATGATTTATACCTTGTATAACAATTCTAAGCTAATTCCATAAATTTTAGACTTTGGCTGATACATTATTTTCATTGTTGAAAAGGCTTAAGTGGTATTGTAAATTGACGTTATTCGGAATCGGTAGGAAATGAAACTAAAGGTTAATCACTTAAGGGTTTTGATCTAATGAGATTAATATCCAAACCTTAATGGAATATGATTATTTTTACAGAATATAGTAGTATAAACTTTGTACAATGTTACTAAACTGATTTCATTGATTTTAGTATTTGGATGAGTTATTTTATCTATCGTTGAAATAGCATAAATGACCACATTTGAAACCTTAATCGGCCAAGTTTCATATTGAGTTTGCGACTACATTACACATGATTCTTGATTTATTTTTAAGGTATTAGCAGGTAGTAATCCTAGAATTGTTTTAAAGTTGATTTTTGCATTATTTTAACTTTAATTGCAATAGATTATCTATTTACTCATTGTTAGCATTAACATTTTCTTTCATTAAGAACATGCAAACTAAATCTTATTTTAAATGTATTTGCATACATGGATCTGCATTGTTGTCAGGAGACTAACACAAAGCATTTCCTAATTTTGTGAGCTTTTAGGCTTTCATTTTTATTAATGGCCCTATCAAGGTTTAGTGATGATTAACAAGCAAATAATTTAAACTGAGTTGAACATTTAAATATTTTCATATAATTGAGTTTATTATAATCCCAGAGACACATAAAAATTTATTTAATTATCGTAAGGATTATATTTTTCCATATATGCAATAATGTCCATAATAGTGTGTTTATGTTATTTCCAATTTCAGTAAATGTTCTATAACTCGAAAATCAAATATTTTTATAGATTGTAATTCATCCTGGTCTTAACATCACATAAAAATTTATATTATTATTTATTGCCTTATTATTCACCGATTTAATATAATAATCATATCAAAGAGATAAACAAATTTAATTCAAATAATTCTTTCTGAAATACAAAAATTCAATATTTTTGTATATTTAGAATATTACTGATTTTAGATGAATAATGAAATTTATCTCACTGAAATTGAATTACAAATGCGGAAGATAATTAAGATTGAATTTTCATTCGGAAGTGAAAATACTTGAAAAATCAAAATACGTTTTACCAATGGAGAAACGCCTTTTCGCCCTGCTCTTCTTCCACCGAAGGTTACTGACCATCCGGCCCCACCGCGCAGTGAGACAAGAACAGAGGAAAGGTTAGGGCTGAACGGCGACGGCCTTCCGGCGATCTTCCGGCGAGGGCGACGGCACCAGCAGCATCAGCTCGGCGAGGGGAACTCGGGGAAGGTGTTGATTCGTTCAGAGACGCAGTAGGGAGGCGCGCAGCCGGACCCGTGCGGCGGCGGAAGGGGCGGCTCGTGGAGAAGAAGAACAGGAGCATTAGACGCTGAATCGGTAGCATTGTGAGCATCAGTAGGTGCTAGAGATTCCGTTTTTGGGTTTACCTTGACCGAAGAATCACCGAGGAGGGCTGTCCACGGTGGCCGGCCATGGAGGAGAGGAGGCGCACGGCTGCAGCACATTCTTGCATGGAGAGCTCACGAAATTGTTGGGGGGTTTGGATGCTTGAGCCCTGGTGATGCTCTAGTCCAGAGGAATTTGAAAATGGATTCTTATACATCGCGAATTGAATTCGGCTTGGAGCTTCAGGAAGGTGCGGCCATGGCGGAAATGGGGAAAAGTTTCACACGCGCAGGCTGGGAGTGAAGGAAGAGGTGAGGGGAGTAGCAAGGGGTTCATTGCGGTCAATGAGGCGCAATTTATAGCCAAGGATTGCAGTGGATGGACCGGCCTGGCTGCGCTGCCTCTCGGACGGAACTTCACCGAATGCGACAAGGCAAATGACGCTGCGGTATGGCGAGAAAGATAATGAGGACGAACGTGTTGATGATCGTGGCTACGATGAGGTGAGGATGACGCTGAGGACGCGACAATTCGAAGGAGTGATGCACTGAATCGGAGCTGGTCAAGCTGCGCTGGCTCGGGAGAGCTTCGTTCGGTCGCCAGCACAGGAAGAAGAAGGAGCTGACGTATGGGGCCTGGGTCCACCGGTCAGTGACTGGATGGTTTCTCCGTTGCGCCAGCTGAATGTAACAGAAAATGGATTGGCCCACATGTCAGGGACTGGTAAAAGAGAAACAGGGTGGTTGGGGTGCATTTTCTCCCTCTCTCTCTGATTTTTACTAGTGGTCAAATGGAAGTAAAAAGTGATGAAACTTTTTGACTAAAGTCTCCAACTAGTATTTATCCCCTGGTAAAAATTTGGGATTAAATAAAGTTACCAAAAATTTATAAATATTCTTTCAATAATGCCTATTTAAATCTCTAGTCTCTGTCTTCGATTTTTATTTGAATCCAAATGAATTATATTATTTTTGAAATTTTGTTTTTATAAAGTATTTGATCTCAGAATGCTTCTATAAAATTTTCAGCTCAAAGTATGGTTCCATTATTTTATAAAAATTCTGACATTGCAAATTCTCGATTTTCAGGGTTTCTGTTTTGAATTTATAAAAGTCTTAAATTATATTATTAATTTATGATATTTTGACCAAGGGTAGAAATTGCATGGATATGTTCATGATAATTTTTGCAGATTCATTTGTGACATTAAAATATTTTATAAATTATTACAATGCATTGTTTTCATTTAAAAGTTGTCTCTTTATTTATTCCTTCATTTCTCCATATATGGAATATCATTTTATGGCTAAAATGATTTAATTATATGCTCAGGGTTCTCATGGTACATTTTATAAATTTTTCCTTTGTGCTTCTTGACCTTTTCTCCTTTTCATTCGTTATTTCCCTTTTGTTGGATTTTTCATACAACACAAAAATCCAAGAACTCCAAATAAAAATCAAGAATGCCAAGAAAACTCAGAAAGAATAATATTCAATTTCAAAATATTGATTTTTATTTTATTAAAATTTTGGGATGTTACACTCCCTACCAAGTTCATAACTATTTCTCAAACAAGAATCGCTTCCACAGAGAATCGATTCCATAGAGAATCAGGAGCTGGAGCTGGAGAATCAGGATCTAGAGCTCTGCCAAACAGGCCCTTTCATTTGTCCTTTAATCAACAAAGTATACTACCAACACATGATGAAGATCCTTATGATTAGACAACAACCGAATACAATTTAAATTGAGTTTAAATTGTCATGAGTATATATCGACAACACAAGTTTCATATACTCATTTTTGATGGTTTCTAAGGAATGATCTAAATTATATGGAATGGTGGAAAGGGATCAATACTCTTGAGTTTATCAAACATAGAATAAACTCCATTAAATGTGTGCATATAAATGTAAGGACCGAATTCACCAATTCGAATCCTTGTGTTTTACCGCACTAGTCCGGGATCAATGCTAGTGCACACGACTTAACATCGATAAGTATCAAATCATACACAACGATAAGAACAATAAGACATCATTTATTTAATATAACTAGTGTATGATCTTAGGACCACTTACATTATTCACCTTGCAAGGCAATAGTAAGATCAAAATGAGACAACTGCAGCGGAAAGTAGTAGAAAACGTAGATGTCCCATCAGTACACCACAGGCGACTGACAAGGATTGGCCTAGTGACTCGCGTCCACCTGAAGATCCTCCTTTGATGATTCCTCCACTGTGGTTGGTTTGTTAAGCAAGGGTGAGTACACCAACACGTACTCAACAAGTTGTGCACAGAATGCATTTCTATTATAACTATATGCAGGCTTATTCCAAAGGAAGGCTTATGGTTCATAAGCAATTAAGCAGCATTTGAAACACATACATTAATAGATTGAAAAGACAGTAAAACAAATAATAACAAGTAATAGATTCAACATTTCTCAGATAAACCAAGTTTTCTCATCCTAAGTCAAGATTCAACTTTCCATGGCATCCTGCCATCCATCCCAAGTTTTCAAAAGAAATCTAAACCCTTGACTGTAATCCCGAGCATGCTCATTACCGTGAGCACGGCTATCCGAATAGTTTGTACACTCTGCAGAGGTTATGCACTTTACCCACACGACATGATCATCTTTTGTTGCCACGCGATTAACACACTTCCTTTGGTGTGTCGGCGAAGAGATCACGACAAAGCCTTTACAATGTTCTGCCTTAACCCAGTACTACCCGCTAAGGTTTCAACACTGAAGGGTCTGAAAACCATAACAGGGCCCCCCTCTTGCGCCATCTGGGTTCATTTAAAAAGGATGAACCACTCCACCACGATAGTACTAAAGCTAAAGCATTGCAAATTAATCGGCTAGGCGCCCCATAATGACATGTGGTTGCATGATTGACTCAGTCAAAGGCTCGCAAGGTGTCCTTATGGTTTGATCAAAGCAAGACATACACATACCCTTTGCCCATCGGGCCCACCGAACATCTGCCCTTGCCACTTGCTCAGACCCAAAATCATACCCATCCCAATTGATTACCAAGCACCACGTGTCATCAACAATTCAATATCGTTATGCGTGACATCCATTGCCAACACAACTCAATCTCATCGTGTGACCACACATGACACATAAATTCAAAACATTGTTCCATATTCCATTAATCAAGATTATTTATCAAAGATTCAAGTACATGTGATGACGTGGCATGGCTAAGCATTCTAGTCCGATCTAATCCTCCATGTTGATTTCATTATTAACCAACTATAGTAAACCAACCTAGGGTGACAAGTGGAGTATGGCATACAACTAGCAAGGTAGGTTGTAATTCAAAGTGCGATAGCTAATCCCAAACTTATGTTGAAATCATTTATACACATAAAATAACAAGTGATAAGGTAAATCAAAATAGCATGCAATCTAGTTTATGGGTGCAACATGATCAAAGCACAACTTGCCTTGCTTAAGCTCTGGTTTTGCTCAAGATTGCTCTTGAAATAATAATCCTTCTTAGATACTTCGCTCAACTCAACGTCTACGCGAACCGAGAGGAAAAGCAAATAAAAACCAAAACCAAATAGCAAATAAACACCAAGAACAAATAGCAAATGAACTCGAAATTCAAATAAAAACCCCCATTAGATATATCTTGATTTTATAAATTTTTAGGAGTTTGAATCACCCAAATCGGAGTTCATACGCACAAGTTATAACATTTAGATTTTGTGAAAATAAACTAAACTCTGGAATTAGAAATTCTAAATCTTTCCGAATTATTTTTATAAAGAAAATCTGAATTTTCCGCCCGGCTTATGCAGCAAAAGCGTGGCGAAACCTAGACTAATGAACCTAATCTAGCAGTTACGGGTAAATCTACTACGTGGCCTAATATCAACCGTCCGACTTAAATCCAACTACCGATATTTAATTGCAGACGCTACCGATTCGAAGTGGCGTGGACAAATTCCGTGCACTTGATTATGATCCGACGGTTGTGAAATTCGATCGGCGATGAAACGACGACGACTTGAATTTACCGGAGACGAAGTCGACGACCTTGGCGACAACTCGGCAGCGCGCGCTCGGAAATCTCCTGACGACGCTGCGACTTTCCTCGGACGGCGGCGCGACACGCTTGACGCTCCCGATCTCCTTGCCGCTTAATTCTTCCGACGACGCCTGCACGCTGCTGTCCTTCGCGAAATCCCACGACGACGCGACTCGCTCGAGCGCCTGGAAATTCTTCTTCTGCCGCTTGTTCCTCCTGGCGTCGCCTACAGGGGCTTAAATAGCGAGCGCTCGCCCTCTCTTGCGCGCCCAGGACTCCGTTTTCCTAGTCGATCACGGCGCCAGCTAAGGAAACTGATTTGGCTACCGAACTCGGCCACGCGCAGGCTAATCCAACTCGAGCACGCGTCGCTCTCCCGCATGGAAGGTCTTCCGGTTCCTTCCGAATTTGGCGCCAACTCGGGGATTCAACTCGGCTTCGCGTGATGTCCTTCTCCCGCCCGAGACAGAGCCTCGATTCCCTGGCGAATTCGGCGCCAACTCAGCGATGCCACGCGCCGGAGAAACGGAGGAAATCCTTCGCTGCGCCAAAGCAAGTGGTTGACTCGGTCACGTCGTTGCACTCCCGCATGGAAGGTGTCCCTGCGCGCGCCTGGTCTTCGACGCCAATGCATCCGATCCGGCCACATGTTGCGCACTTGCCCAGATGGAGTTCCTAATTAGCGATAGCTTTGGCGCCTGCGTGGGGACTTTGCATTGGCTATGCTACGGACGAAACGAAAAACTCCTTCGTGACTGAGCTTCGGCGTTGACACGGGGAATTCAATTCGGCTTCCTAATCTGATTTAATCCCGGAGAGAAAAAGGAAATCTACGAAAATACTTCGGGACCTTCTATACTCAAATAAAATATTTTTGGGCAGACTTTATTTTAAATTTCCTTTTTATAAATATTTCTTAACAAAAACCATATATACTAATTCGAAATGATTTAAATAAATCTCAGAAAATCCAATAAAATCCAGAGAAATCATAAAATCCATAATTAGTAATATAATAATATAAAAATTTGAAAAACTGAAATTTTGGGATGTTACAAACCTCCCCCCTTAACGGAATCTCGACCCCGAGATTCTAGGGCTAACTAGAGAATAGGTTTGGGAATTCTGCTTTTAGATCTTCCTCACGCTCCCAGGTTGTTTCATTTTCCGAATGATTACTCCATTGATCTCTACAGAAGCGAGTAGATTTATTTCTGGTCCTACGCTCCATTACATCCAAAATTTAGTAGGTTGCTCTTTATAAGTCAGATCTTCATGCGACTCGGTAGCTTCTAACGGCGTTTGTTCTGCTGACATTCTGAGACATTTCTTAAGCTGTGACATATGGAGCACATCATGCAAACACGCTTCTTGACTATGGTAACTCCAAGCGTCATAACCTCTCCTTGATGGCTCAAGATTTTTAAAGCGATCCAACAAACCTAAGTGCAAGCTTCCTTTGACTTGTAATCCTTTTACGCCTTTAAGGGGATAATCCTAAAACACACAAAATCCTTGGGTTCAAAACTCAAATCACGACGATGATTGTCAGTATAACCCTTCTGCCTTGACTATGTTATTTTTAATCTTTCCCTGATCACGACAACTTGTTCTTCGGCCTCCCTGAGCATCTTAGGCCCAAACACCGAACACTCCCCCGTTTTACTCCAATTTTAACGAGATACGGTAGACACGACCATATAAGGCTTCAATTTGGTGACATTTGCAAACTAGCCTAGTAATCGTTGTTATAAGCTGAATTCTTCTTCGACAAGCCTTTATCCTAAGATGTAGCGCACAGACTCTCAACATATTCCCTAAAATTTGATTAACTTTTTACTGTTTAACTATCGGTATGAGGATGATATCGGTCTTTGAAATTCAAGCAAGTTCTCATTATTTCCAATTACTTGTTCTAAAACCCTAGATAAATTGAATACCTTTATCGAACACAATCTTCTTAGGCATCTCTGCAGATTATAAATTCTGACAGTTGGCCAAATGATCTTTTGAATCGTAGTCTTGATTATTCTGAAATGAGCAATTTTGGTTGATTTAATCAATAATGATTCCTCAAATTCATACCTTTTAGGGTCCATTTATACTAGGGATCATTTTAATGATTTGCCTCCTATAGGAATCTATAATGATTTGCAACGAACATTTAGATCTCTAATGCATTGCCTTTATTATTATTATTATATATATATATATATATATATATATATATATATATATATATATATATATATATATATATATATATATATATATATATTCATTCAAGATTTTAAATTGATATACGCTTCACCCAAGTAATCTCAAGTTTGGGCATCCAACTAATTCGGGAATAACATCGAAGGTCAGAGTATCCAACGTAATATAATTTGCTTTGAACTCTATTCACTCAATAAGCCTTGAATTCTCAATATCACGGGGTAAATCTAACACAAGCTAGCACTTATTGACAATGGCAAATCCTTTGGCTAGCAAGCTCACTATTTGGGTACCACTAAACTAGCCACTATTTCTTATGCATACTTTTTAATTAACCAGTAAACACAAGGATACCCCTAGAGAAACATCTAATCTATCATTTTACTTTCGCTTTTTATTCCTATAATCTGTATACCCATAATCAACCATTTATGCTTTATTTCTTTCGACAAGGAATCCTTTACATGGAATTCATCCTTAATCTTCTTTATTTAAAAATAAAGTTACGACATTGCATTAAGTAAACTCATGACTCGACTTCCTTGATTTAGCATTGGCTGGGCTTCGATAGAACGAGTTAGGATTGACTTGAACCATTACGATTGCTTTTCCTTGAGGGCATTTCTTTGGCAAACCGCTTAGGTTTGTGGCAATTCTGATGAGTCTAGGGTGAACTTTCTTTCTTGCGCATTTGTTCCCGGGGTTAATGTCCTTGCTTAGATGCCTTTTCTTCAATTGATTTTCTAGACAAATTTCTCTCGCAATTTCACCGCTCACTCTTAGCGATATGTATCGGACTGGGGTAACTTCCTGTATATCCCTAGCTATAGGAATTATTTGTCTTCATCATTGCTTGCATTAACTGAGTCTGGTCGGCCAGAAACTATTTTGAAACTCTCGTATCCATCGGTGGTAGCGGTTGAAAAACTAATCTATCCTTGGAGTTTCTATTGAGTTGGTTTTCACTTTTACTAACTTTATTGCTATCACTAATCGGAACCATCTGCTGATTACTTCTGAGGGTTAGGTGAGAGAGGAGAATAGCATAGGTAAGGAGAAAAGAAGGAGATAGGTTTAACCCAATAACCTTAAGCAAGCAATATTAGTAACTTGGTATGGTGCTTATATAAGCCTAAAAGCTTTGCAATATCTTGCACACTTAGTAATCAATGAAGAACCAATTCAACCTATCCACACATTAACTACCGTCTACATGGGTGACTCTCCTTTCTTAGAAAAGCGACTCCCACACATGAGTCTCAAGCGGCTACTTGAAGCATCGAGTCTTCTAGCTTTTAATACACTTCGTTGATCCGCTCCTCTATGGGCTTGATGATTCCTTCCGTCATGATCATTATGATAGCCGCGAGCACTCGGCGACATCTCCTAAAGTGTGGTATATCGTTTTTCTATTCAAGAGAACTCGGGTAAGATTTTAACTCGATTCGAGAGAGGTAAGGGAAAGAAATTTCAGCAGGGGAAAAGAAAGAATTTTTTTTGGTAATGATAGAAATAGAAGAATGAGATAAGTCAAGAACACATTATTCTTCTAGGTTAGGACTTTTAATTTTTAGAAAATAATTTTGAAGGACCTATAGGGACGACCATCTATCTAGGCCAAGACCTACAGTCAGTATGCTCTGATACCACCTCTGTAAGGACCCGAATTCACCAATTCGAATCCACTATGTTTTACCGCACTAGCCCCAGGATCAATGCTAGTGTACACAGCTTAACATCAGTAAGTATCAAATCATACACAACGATAAGAACAATAAGACATCATTTATTTAATATAACTAGTGTATGATCTTAGGACCACTTACATTATTCACCTTGCAAGGCAATAGTAAGATCAAAATGAGACAAGCTGCAATGAAAGTAGTAGAAAACGTAGATGTCCCATCAGTACACCACAGGCGACTGACAAGGATTGGCCTAGTGACTCGCGTCCACCTGAAGATCCTCCTTTGATGATTCCTCCACTGTGGTTGGTTTGTTAAGCAAGGGTGAGTACACCAACACGTACTCAACAAGTTGTGCACAGAATGCATTTCTATTATAACTATATGCAGGCTTATTCCAAAGGAAGGCTTATGGTTCATAAGCAATTAAGCGACATTTGAAACACATACATTAATAGATTGAAAAACGATAAAACAAATAATAACAAGTAATAGATTCAACATTTCTCAGATAAACCAAGTTTTCTCATCCTAAGTCAAGATTCAACTTTCCATGGCATCCTGCCATCCATCCCAAGTTTTCAAAAGAAATCTAACCCTTGACTGTAATCCCCGAGCATGCTCATTACCGTGAGCACGGCTATCCGAATAGTTTGTACACTCTGCAGAGGTTATGCACTTTACCCACACGACATGATCATCTTTTGTTGCCACGCGATTAACACACTTCCTTTGGTGTGTCGGAAGAAGATCACGACAAAGCCTTTACAATGTTTCGCCTTAACCCCAGTACTACCCGCTAAGGTTTCAACACTGAAGGGTCTGAAAACCACAACAGGGCCCCCCTCTTGCGCCATCTGGGTTCATTTAAAAAGGATGAACCACTCCACCACGATAGTACTAAAGCTAAAGCATTGCAAATTAATCAGCTAGGCTGCCCCATAACAGCATGTGGTTGCATGATTGACTCAGGTCAAAGGCTCGCAAGGTGTCCTTATGGTTTGATCAAAGCAAGACATACACATACCCTTTGCCCATCGGGCCCACCCAGGCATCCTGCCCTTGCCACTTGCTCCGACCCAAAATCATACCCATCCCAATTGATTACCAAGCACCACGTGCCATCAACAATTCAATATCGTTGCGTGACATCCATTGCCAACACAACTCAATCTCATCGTGTGACCACACATGACACATAAATTCAAAACATTGTTCCATATTCCATTAATCAAGATTATTTATCAAAGATTCAAGTACATGTGATGACGTGGCATGGCTAAGCATTCTAGTCCGATCTAATCCTCCATGTTGATTTCATTATTAACCAACTATAGTAAACCAACCTAGGGTGACAAGTGGAGTATGGCATACAACTAGCAAGGTAGGTTGTAATTCAAAGGGTACGATAGCTAATCCCAAACTTATGTTGAAATCATTTATACACATAAAATAACAAGTGATAAGGTAAATCAAAATAGCATGCAATCTAGTTTATGGGTGCAACATGATCAAAGCACAACTTGCCTTGCTTAAGCTCCTGGTTTTGCTCCGAAGATTGCTCTTGAAATAATAATCCTTCTTCCGATACTTCGCTCAACTCAACGTCTACGCGAACCGAGAGGAAAAGCAAATAAAAACCAAAACCAAATAGCAAATAAACACCAAGAACAAATAGCAAATGAACTCGAAATTCAAATAAAAACCCCCATTAGATATATCTTGATTTTATAAATTTTTAGGAGTTTGAATCACCCAAATCGGAGTTCATACGCACAAGTTATAACATTTAGATTTTGTGAAAATAAACTAAACTCTGGAATTAGAAATTCTAAATCTTTCCTAATTATTTTTATAAAGAAAATCTGAATTTTCCGCCCGACATGCGGGCAAAAGCGTGGCGAAACCTAGACTAATGAACCTAATCTAGCTATTCACGGGTAAATCTACTCGTGGCCTAATATCAACCGTCCGACTTAAATCCAACTACCGATATTTAATTGGAGACGCCTCGATTCAAGTGGCGTGGACAAATTCCGTGCACTTGATTATGATCCGACGCGGATTGTGAAATTCCCGATCGGCGATGAACGACGGCGACTTGAATTCTGGGAGGCGAAGTCGGCGACCTTGGCGACAACTTCGGCGTAAGCGCTCGGAAATCTCGGCGACGCTGCGACTTTCCTCGACGGCGGCGACACGCTGACGCCCCGATCTCCTTGCCGCTTAATTCTTAAGCGGCCTTTGCTGACACCGTCGCTTCGCGAAATCCACGGACGACGCGACTTCGCTCGGCGCTGAAATTCTTCTTCTGCCGCTTGTTCCTCTGGCGTCGCCTCTGAGGCTTATAAATAGCGAAGCGCCGCCTCTCTTGCGCGCCAGACTCCGTTTTCCTAGTCGATCACGGCGCCCACTAAGGAAAGCGGTTTGCTACGAACTTCGCCACGCAGCAGCTAATCCAACTCGAGCACGCGTCACTCTCCGCATGGAAGGTCTTAGGTTCTTCCGAATTTGGCGCCAACTCGGGATTCAACTCGGCCGCGTGATGTCCTTCTCCGCTCGAGACGAGCCTCGATTCCTGGCGAATTCGGCGCCAACTCAGCGATGCCACGCCACGGAGAAACGGAGAAATCGCCCATTGCGCCAAAGCAAGTGGTTGACTTCGGTCACGTCGTTGCACTCCGCATGGAAGGTGTCCTGCGGCGCTGGTCTTCGACGCCAATGCATCCGATCCGCCACATGTTGCGACTTGCCCAGATGGAGTTCTAATTAGCGATAGCTTTAGGCGCTGCGTGGGGACTTTGCATTGGCTATGCTACTGATTTAAACGAAAAACTCGCCGTGGATCGAAGCTTGGCGTTGACACGGGAATTCAATTCGGCTTCCTAATCTAATTTAATCCCGGAGAAAAGGAAATCTCTGAAAATACTTGGGACCTTCTATACTCAAATAAAATATTTTTGGGCAGACTTTATTTTAAATTTCCTTTTTATAAATATTTCTTAACAAAACCATATATACTAATTGAAATGATTTAAATAAATCTCGAGAAAATCCAATAAAATCCAGAGAAATCATAAAATCCATAATTAGTAATATAATAATATAAAATTTGAAAAACTGAAATTTTGGGATGTTACAATAAATAATTGACTTTGAATCAATATGCATATATTCAATTTGAGAATACTTTGGAGTTTATCCTTTATTGATATGAGTATACTTCAATTACACAAGTTATATATACTAAAGGATTAGTTTGAAAGTAAATATCCTTAATGTATTTGACAACAAGAAATGGATCAATACTATTGAAACTTCAAGATAAAATATTAACTCCCCCTAAAGGTGTGCATACTTGTATATATGAAGTTGGAAACAAAATGCATATCTTAAGGTTACAACAATGATTGAGTTCACTCTTTATCTTGAATCCAAGGAATGTATATCGAAATAATAAAGTTGCATTGGATACATACCTTTTGAATTTTCATTTTTCCTTTCCATGAGACTAATCAAAAATATACTCAATAAACACGTTAGTCTCATATTTAAATTTATCAATAAAATCATAACATATTTGACATCAAAGAATGCAATAATATATACTATGTGTTATCGAATGCATACCTTCGATAATTTCATCATTTCATCCAATTGAGACTAATAAAAGATAATCTCGATAATGATTAGTCTCACAATAATTAGATTTGTTTTTAATTAATAATTAAATATAATTACCAAAACCAATCACCAAAATCTAAAGAAGCTTCAACTTACACACTTTCATGTGTTGCCATGGTAGGAAGAGGAGGGTTCAAGCTTGCCACGGCATGGCTCAAGCACGACGTGGCGCAAAGGTTCTACTAGGCACGGTGTGGTGGCACTCAGAGTGTGCACGGCGTGCAAGAAGGGCAGGACACGGGACGGAGGAGGAGGTGTGTGTGAGGTTCAGGGAAGTGCGGGACACGATGTGATGTGAGGGGCTCGAGGTTAGAGGACTTAGAGCATCGACAATGGGGCGAGCGGCACCGTGATGTGGCAGCGCTGCATGGGAGGGCTGTGCGCAAGCAGAGTGCAGTCTAGGCTTGCCACACATGAGTAGAGTAGAAAGCTGGCTAGCAAGTGGGCCAAGGGGGTGGAGCTCACTACTAGATGAGGCCTGTGGGACGGTGAGATGGCCAGCTGATGTGTAGGGCCCACTTGGTAGTGGAGGGAGAGGATTTTGATTTTTCTTTTTATTTGGCAACTATAATTCCTAAATTTATTTGAGTAACCAAACCGGGTTGGAAATTTTTGAATATTTTTAATAACTCTGAGCTAATACTATTGTTCCCATAAACATTTCATAGCATGATCAAATCTAAGGAATTTTATGAAAACTAAACAATGCTTTTGTCTTATCAAAGGAATGATGTATTTGATTTTATGGAATAATTAAATTAATTCAAAAAAATTTGAAACATTTTTCAGATGTTCTGTGTGGTCTATTTAGGATTTATAAAAATTATCACTAGACTTTTTATTTGTTTGAACCCTCAGTTTGAAATTTAAAACCTTTATTTGGTTTAATTGAAAAGTATTTTCTGTAAGTGTGAAATTTCTAGGAAAAATTCAGAAGATGCCAAGATTTTAAACAAAGGCCAAATGCAAATTTATATACCTATATTTCACTTTGATGAATTTTAGGATGTTACACTTTGTGATATGCTTCTTTTTAAAAAAAATCTAAGTTGAGTTTTATAACATCATCTCTAAATGTAACGACAAAATTTTGAGTTTAATTCATGACGTCAATCATGTACTCTATCCTTTCGTGTGCTCCCACGAGTTTACATTTCCACTATCCTTATACGTGTTGTTTGCATCAGATTTTGGAAATTACGAGATAAATCGGCAAAACCACACGAGTTTGGATAATGCACGGGACATTTTTGGAAGTTTGGATAGCACACGGTGAATATTTGGAAGTAGGAGATCAATTAGGAAACCATAGCCGACTCGGATTGTGTTATCGTAGCAGAACAGGACTCGGATCGGCTGACGGGTATATAAGGCGAACCTAGGCTGCTTGAAGAAGCATCCACAGCAAAATCCATCTGCCAGTTTTTCGTTTTTCTTTAGCTTTTAGTCTTGTAATACTTTTTTGTAAGTCGACATCGATCAAATAAAGTTGCGTATCGCTGATTGTTTGATTGTCTTCGATTTCTTCAGGTCTGATTTGTTCTGTTTTGTTGCGCATCGCCTTCTCAGAATTAATCTACCTTTACCTTGTGATTAGCCTTGATCGGCTGATCTGTTTACCTTTTGATCGGCCTTTGGCTGATGCTAATTTAGCCGATTATTCCCTAAAATCGGCTTAGATCGAATTTCACGATTTTTCCTTATCGATTGCAGGGTCAAATCGATTGGCATGCTTGAACCCGGTGTTCGTTCGGTGTGTTGCAATCAAAAACTCTCGTCACGCTTTTGGTGTCAACACATTTTATGCACGACGGTGGGACACGAATTGGGAAGATGATTGCGAACCGTCTGCGCACCACCGACGTTAATGCTGACACCATAATCGTCCCCACTCTGGACGATCTGACTCCGAAGCAGCGCAAGGAGATTGAAGATTGGAAAGCTGCCCTGGAAGAGTTGATGTTGGGTTGTTATCAGAAAACCCGACGAGGGGTCACACAGAAGATGGCGCTTCCAACATTGAATCCCCTTGGCGAAGCTGATGTCGCGACTAATTCGGTAAGCCGATATCTACTGGCTCAAGCCGAATTATCTGTTATGATTGAGCAATCCGTGCATCATGCATTAATCAATCATCATCGGCCTTGGTTACAACCCTAAAGCCGATGATAGAAAACAGCGTAAAAACCATTGCACAAGAGTTGGCAGCATCTGGAGGATTGCTAGATCCATTGCAGCCGCTCCCAACGTATCTGTATACTCCGTGGCACAAAATGCCAACACGATAAAAGTGTCGGCACCAGCACCTTCGCTAATGCCGACTCAACCCACTGTGTTGGCACCGGGAAATTCTCGCCCGAGTATGGTCACTCATTACCACGCATATACTGATGCTGCAAAGGTTGATATACCTCCATCGGCGTCAGGGAATACCTACGTTCAGTCGGCTCCTCAGCCAATTGAATCTGATAGAAGTCATGAACCCCAAGGACCAGCTCAAGTAAGAAATCCGGTTCCACATAGAGTAGTTTCGTATGCAGAGTCCTTCGTTCAATTGCCCGAGGTTCCGGCTGTCAAAGCCGATGGATGCGAGACATGGCAGCGTCGATGCCGTCGGTTAGAAACAAGCGACGCCGAGTTACACTTTCGAGGCGGGGATGCCATTAAATCTGGTTGGCCTAATCTTGGTACTGCATTGGCCAATAATATTAACTGGGCCGATCAGATCTCTATGGTCTTGAGAGATCAATTTGGTTTACAGCCCAAAGGGAAGACGATCGGCTATAGAAAGCCATACCCAGATTATATTGACCGCATGCCGTACCCACATAACTTTAGGGTTCCTGATTTCACAAAATTCTCGGGAGATGATTTAGTCACTACACTTGAACATGTCGGACGGTTCATCGCCCAATGCGGTGAAGCGGCTCAATCCGATGGATTGAAAATTAGACTTTTTCCTTTATCGTTATCAGGAACTGCTTTCACTTGGTTCACAAATCTGCCTCCAAATTCGATCCATTTTTGGAACGATTTAGAGAGCTGATTCCATGAATACTTTTTCTCTGGCACTTTAGAACTTAGGATTTCAGATCTAAGTCCTGTCCGGTAAAAAATTGGCAAATCGGTTTCTGATTATATTAGAAGATTTAGAGAGGTGCGAAATCGATGCTTCAGTGTAGTATTTCCTGATAATCAACTAGCTGATTTAGAATTTCAAGGATTAATCCCCCCACTCAAAGAAAAGTTTGCTGGGCAGGAGTTTACTGACCTAAGCCATCTGCTTCATTGTATATCGGCACAAGAGGGCCGATATTTAAGTAAAGAATTCAAAGACAAATTTAGATTAAATGGGAATGGCAAGGATAAGGCCAAAGTAAACATGGTCGATTATAGTTCAAGTGAAACTTCTGAAGATGAAGTAGATGTAAATATAGCTGAGTGAATAAAGGGTACTAAGAAACCTCTCATTTGCTCATGGCTTAAGCCGACGAAGAATAAGTCAGAAGTAAAGTACGCCATCGATATATCCAAGTGAGACCTCATATTTGATTTGTTGTTGCAAGAAAAGCTGATACGACTGCCAGAAAGACATATCATACCATCGGCTGATGAGATCAAAAAAACGACGATATTGTAAGTGGCATCATTCTTTTTCTCACAACACTAATGATTGCAATATCTTTCGGTAACAGATACAAGCGGCCATCGAAGACGGTCGGCTCAAATTCGCAGAAGAGCCGGCCATGGAAGTGGATGTTAATCCCTTTCCAATAAACATGGTCCAGTGTTCAAGCAAAGGAAAGGAGGTTGTAGAAGAATCCGAAACGCGGCGAGTCAACCTACAGCCCAGTTCAAAAGGGGAGACTTTGAAGATAACAATCGGCACACTCCAGATAGAAGCCGATCAAGATGGAAGAAATTCAAGGACAGTTAAGCCTAAAGGAGAATTACAAGTCGGACGATGGTATAAAGCTGAACGGTCTCCGCCTCGAAAATCAGCTTTCAGACCTAAGCCAACTTTCTCGCAGTTACTTGAGAAATATGAGAAGATAAGCCATCGGCAAAGGCAGCAGTCTCGCCGACCAGACAACTTGCATCGGCCAAACAGCGTGTATCGGCCAGATAACTTGTATCGGCCAGACAACATTGAAAGAGCCCACCAGAGATGTCCCTTTTGGCAATTTTGTTGGGAAAGGGGTGTGGCATTGCCTTCTCCAAGATCATGTCCCATGGAGCATTATCCACAGAGAGATTGGTCGAGGCAACCAGTAAAAGAACGGCTGTCTGGATCGGCGCCAGATCGGATGGAGTCGGGGTACAGAAAACCGATAAGGGAAAGGCTGGGCACGCCAAACCAAGACAAGAATGTAGAGCCTACAGAGAATCTGGCTGGTAAAATTCGCAAGCCAATTGAACCTAAACCAAGATGGTGCCCAACAGGACTTAGCCGATCCCAACGTAGACGGCTTCATCGCCTGAGGACACAGGAAATGAGGGAGGCTGAAGAGGAAAAACAAAGAGATCAAACATTTAACGAGTTACGGCCGATAAGACCTGTCAAAAAGGAATGGAGGAAAAAGGAGCAAGCTGATGATGAATCGGATTCTCGGACGACTTCTTTGTCACCAATGATCTGTGTGATACTCCTCCCATGGATATCAACATGGTCTTTACTTTACCGGTAGAGTTCGAATCAAGGCGAGAATCGGTTAAAGATACGTTCGCTCAACTGTGCCTAGGTGCGCAAGACGCTGTGTTTAAAAAACCACAAGATCCTCATTGGCACTTAAAGCCGTTGTATTTGAAGGGGTATATCAACGGAAAGCCGATATCCAGGATGTTGGTGGATGGGGGAGCTACTGTAAATCTGATGCCACTCACTACTTGCAAGAAGTTGGGTAAAACCGATGAAGATCTAATTAAGACAAACATGATATTAAATGATTTCACAGGTGATCCCACTGAAGCGAAGGGAGTGATGGTTACAGAGCTAACTGTCGGCAGCAAAACTTTGTCGACCGCATTTTTTGTGATCGAAGCAAAAGGAAATTACAGCGTGCTCCTTGGACGAGATTGGATACATGCCAACTGCTGTATACCTTCAACCATGCACCAACTTCTTGTGCAATGGAACGGAGATGAAGTCGAAGTCGTCTCAGCCGATACATCGGCTCATATTGCTATGGCTAGTTCCGATGCAAATTGGCCACATGAAGAGGCGGAATGCATATCGGGTAAGACTTTAGACGATTGCAACTTTATATGCATCGGTAAGTCGGGATTGATGCCGATCAGTGTCAGGCCAGGCACGTTTGATCGGGCAAGCGAAGTCTTAAGGAGATGGGGTCAGAAGTAATCCAAATTCTACGAGACAAGGTGCGAAGCTATCGGCATATGATAAATTCTTGTGAAGCAATTGAAGATTTCCAAGATGAAAAATTAGGTCAAGGTTTCACTTCTGCCGATATGCTTGAGGAAGTCGATATAGGAGAGGGTGACAGAAAAAGACCAACTTTTGTAAGTGCAAGGTTAGATGTAGAATACAAAACCAAGTTGGTTGAAATACTTAAAAACTATAGGGATTGTTTCGCCTAGGAATATTATGAGATGTCTGGGTTAAGCCGACAATTAGTAGAACATCGGCTGCCTATAAAACCAGGATATCGGCCATATAAACAATATCCTCGACGTTTTAATCCAAAATTGTATAATGTTATTAAAGAGGAAATTAAGAGGTTATTGGAGGCCAAGTTTATAAGGCCTTGCCGATATGCTGAATGGGTGTCCAACATTGTTCCCGTCATGAAGAAGAATGGTAAGCTTCGGGTATGTGTAGATTTCAGAGATTTGAACAAAGCCACGCCACAAGATGAATACCCAATGCCTATAGCCGATATGCACATCGACGCTGCGTCAGGTAACAAGATTATTAGTTTTCTTGATGGGAATGCTGGATATAACCAGATATTTATGGTAGAAACCGATGTCCCCAAAACCGCCTTCAGATGCCCTGGTGCTCTGGGGTTGTATGAATGGGCTGTAATGACATTCGGCTTGAAAAACGCAGGTGCCACTTATCAACGAGCAATGAATTTGATTTTGCACGATCTAATCGGCCATATTGTTGAAATATACATCGATGATGTAGTAGTAAAGTCCAAGGATGATTGGCAGCATTTGACCGATTTAGAGAGGGTGTTCCAGAACACAAGGGCTCATGGACTAAAGATGAACCCCTTGAAGTGCGCGTTTGGCGTGTCGGCTGGCTAGTTCCTCGGGTTCATGGTTCACCAGAGGGGAATTGAAGTCAACCAAACGAGGGTCAAAGCCATAGTCGATACAAAACCGCCGACATGTAAAAATGAATTGCAAAAGCTGATCGGCAAAATCAATTATTTACGACGATTTATTTCTAATTTGTCTGGTCGAATTCAAACTTTTACCCCATTGTTGAAATTAAAAGATCATCAGGACTTCGTATGGGGAGCCGATCAACAATGAGCTTTTGACGATATAAAACAGTACTTAGCATCACCATCGGTCCTGGCTGCACCAAAGAAGGGGATCCCATTCAAGTTGTACGTGTCGGCTGAGAATGAGACTATTGGGGTAGTTTTGGCCCAGGAAGTTGATGGCAAAGAGCGATTAATATTTTATCTAAGCCGACGACTCTTGGAGACTGAGATCAGGTACCCTTCGGTAGAAAAATTATGCTTGTCATTATACTTTGCCTGTACCAAGTTGAGACATTATATATTGGCATCGACTTGCATAATAGTATGTAGAACTGATATCATCAAATACATGCTGTCTGCGCCAATCTTAAGAGGGCGACTTGGGAAATGGGCTTATACTCTAACTGAGTTCAACCTACAGTACGAATCGGTTAAGGCTATCAAAGGGCAAGCGATAGCCGATTTCATCAGAGGATATGATACTGTGGTACGGATGGTCGATGTGGTTCCTTGGCAATTGTATTTTGACGGATCAGTTTGCCAAGAAGGGAGCGGAATAGGTGTTGTGCTGATTTCACCAAAAGGGCATAACATTGAGTTTGCATATCGGCTTAATGGCCGATGCTTTAACAATCAGGCCGAATATGAGGCGTTGTTCAGGGGGCTTCAACTATTAGAGGGTATTGGAGTGAGCGATGTAAAAGCTTATGGCGATTCGTTATTGGTCGTCCAACAGGTTAACAAGGAATTTCAGTGCAATGATGAAGTATTATCAAAATATTTGGAACATTGCCTAGATGCTATCGACACATTTACCTCATTTTCCATCAACCATGTGCCCAGGGAGATGAACGACAGAGCTAATATGCTGGCCCAAGCAGCATCGGGCTATAAAGGATACAACCGATACCAAGCGCTTGACTCGGTTGACAAAACAGTGTTGTGTATTGATGCTACCGATTGGAGAGCAAAGATAAAAGCTTACTTGATGAATGCATCCAGGCCTACTGAACGTAAAATTCGGCAGCAGGCATTGAAGTATGTTGTGTTAGGAGATGAGCTATACTATCGGACAATGGAAGGTTTACTTTTAAGATGCCTGGGCGATGAAGAGGCAAAAGTGGCTATGGGTGAAGTTTATGAAGGGATTTGCGGTTCACATCAGTCGGCTTACAAAATGAAGTGGATACTAAGACGAATAGGGTATTTTTGGCCGATGATGTTAGAAGATTGTTTCAAATATTATAAAGAGTGCCAGAGTTGTCAAAAATTTGGAAATGTACAACTAGCGCCAGCATCGGCTTTACATCCAATTATCAAGCCATGGCCATTTAGAGGATGGGGGATAGATGTAATCGGCCAAATATTCCCAGCATCGAGCAAAGGCCATAAATTCATCCTTGTAGCTACAGATTATTTTTCAAAATGGGTAGAAGCCATCCCTCTCAAGAAAGTTACGAGTGTAGAAGCTATCAACGATTTGGTATTTCGCAGACTATCACGACCGATCAAGGGACCGTATTCATGTCTAACGAGTTTCGAAGCTTTGCAGAAAGTTTGGGCATTAAATTGCTTAATTCGTCACCATATTATGCCCAAGCTAACGGACAAGCCGAATCATCCAACAAATCTCTGATCAAGCTAATCAAAAGAAAAATCGATGAAAAGCCGAGAAATTGGCATACTACATTATCAGAATCTTTATGGGCGTATCGGCTAGCATTCCATGGATCGACTAAACTCTCACCATATCAGTTGTTGTACGGCCAGGAAGCTGTGTTACCCGTAGAGATAAATATTGATTCAATGCGAGTGGCAAGACAAAATAATCTATCAGCCGACGAGTACAAAGAGTTGATGCTATACAACTTGGATGACTAGGTGGGATTAAGGCTGATTACATTAAATCGGCTTGAAAAGAATAAAAAGAGAGTTGCGAGAGCATATAATAAGAAAGTGGTGCCTAAGTCATTTAGCGAGACCGATTTAGTTTGGAAAACAATATTACCGATTGGATCTAAAGACAACCGATTCGGCAAATGGTCGCCAACATGGGAAGGACCTTACAAGATAAATCGGCTTATTGACGGAAATGCATACATACTTGAGACGCTCGAGGGAGCTGTGTTACCAAAGGCAATCAATAGAAAATATTTAAAGAAGTACTACCCTAGCGTATGGATCAGGGCATGAATAATTAAGTACAACGCAGGAATTCGAAAAAGATAAATATAAATCGGTTAAACAGCCGATTGAGTACATTACAAAAGAGCAGCAAAAACTATTTTAAATTCAGCAAGTTACATCAACGAGTTACATCCATAAATTTATAAGCCCGATCTCGAAAGTCTGGCCCCCAGAGCCGATAACGCTGCAGCTGCCTTGGCTAGGGCATCTTGAATTCCATCCACTGTTTTCTGATCGGCTTGAGCGTTGCCAGGCACAGGGACTATCTTAGCCGATTGTTCTTTAACTTTAGCAACAGCCTGACTAATATTCTTTTTCTGCTCAGAAAGGGAGGCCGCCTTTGTCAATACTTGCGCTTGTTCATCAACCAATTGATTTTGAAGTTTGGCAGCTCTTCTTCAAGCAATTTTTTGGCCGATTCCAGTTGGAGAATTTGAGCTTTGGTTGACTTCAGGAAGGAAGCATCTTTGTCGAAGCTTTGCTTCATCGATTTCGCCTTAGCTACCAGCCGATCCAATAGCTGGCGATCACTTGTCGAGCTTCTCATTGGCGATCTGGCGCCGGGCGGCTTCTATACGCCCTCGATCATCCAAATGGCAAACTCCCAAAAGTGCCCTCATAGTGTTAGGGGGAGATCGGCTTCCACGACAGCCATGACATCCCTTAACGGCTGGGCGTTGGCAAGAATTTGAGCTTTGGGTTGGCAGACTTCATGGAAGAGCCGATTCAACTTGTCTTGCTTGTTCGGACCAGACTGGACAACCGTGGCCGATGCCTTCAAGGAAATATCAATGATGTTGCGGATATCGGCAACGTAATCATCTGAGGCCATCACTTCTGGGTCGTCCAGTTCGTCCAAAGTGAAGCCAAGCAGGTCAAGAGGGTCAGTCGATTCTTCTAGTGCAGGCGCGGGGAGAGTTAGCTAAGGCGGCGAAGAAACATGGGGCTGGGCCGGAGAAGATGGCAGCGGATGGCTGGCAGCAGGAGCGCCTTGAAGATCGACCAGGATACCAGCCACTTGGACGGATGTTGTAGGCTAAAAGAAAAATAATACAAAGTTAGTAATTTTTCAATACACACGGGAATAATACAGTGATAAAAGAATTTGCCTATCTGAAGGCCGATAAAGTGGGGAGCTCTCGGCCGCCTCATGTCATGCGTTTTTGTCGCTGGCGGGGAGCTTTAGTAGACTTTGGTTTCTCTACAAAATCGGATAACATGAAGTCAGTAATAGAAGGTAAGAAGCAACTATCGACTAAAAATACTTACTCGGCAGTCGCTCTTTCTCAATCTCCGAGAGAGATGGGCTTTGTACTCGAAGATTTCCAAAGGCATAGCCGGTGATGCCTGTCGATTGTTGAGGTCGTCGTTTGAGGGCATTCTCCGACGAACCTTGGGTAGTCACTATATCTGTAGCAGACTTCTTACCAGCAGTAGTATTCTACAAAAAGAACAAAATGATTAGCTACTGAAGAACAGGAGACGATGAAAGAATTACTCAGAAAAAGCCGATACCTCTACAGCTACCGATGAATTCGTATAACCTGAGGAACTATCACTGCTTGAAGTACTGCTGTCACTGCTGCTAGAAACTACTATCGGCTCATGAAAGTCTGGTAAGAATTTGTCTATAATAGCCGATGGAGTACGGTCTAGAAGGAGAGCTTCTGCTATAGATGACCACCATGTGGAGAATTGACCAGCTCGACGCGTGTTCAAAAAGAAATGTGGCAGGTTTGTAACTTGAAGCTCATCAGCTATTTCGAGGACAATTTCGGCCGATGTTACGTTCCTTACTCTAGCTCGTGGCTGAAGCCGATCGAGAAGCGGGAGGTAGGGAATAACTTGGCCAAAGCCCAAGTGACGAGCATAGACTGACGGATGGTAAAATTCATAGGAGGGCTGGAAAGTCCTATTCCTAGAGTTCAAGCCGACATGAAGAATACAGGGCGAGAAAAAAATCCGAAACAACTCCAAAGTCGATTCGGGCATTGAAGAGCTGTCAGCACCCAGATGAAGGAATGAAGGCCATTGGAAATCGGCCACATTGTTGTACGAGAAGAAATCCTGTTGACCAAAAATCATGCTGTCCAAATTCAAAAAGAATGATAAATATTTCTTCAAGTCGGCTGGGGTAATTTTAGTATCACCGCTGGAGCACATCATAAGTCTCTCTCCTTGAGATCGGCTAGCTTTGTATTGCGAAGTAGCACCTTCGGGATAGTCTTTGCGATCGGCTGAAGATGCTATAAAGCCATAGTTGAACAAGCCATAACGGGCCACCTATATTGCCGACGACAAATTGTGCAAACCCAGAAAAAAGCCGACTCCTGATGATATGCATCATCTGATAAACATACCCAAGAAGCATCTTTTCAAGAGCCAACTGATGACCTTCTACTAGCCGCTCTGCCACCAATTGATAAACTTGAGTCGGCCTAAGGGAAGCTCCGCAAAACAAAAATCTTTCTAACCATAGATTAAGGAATGCAACGTGTTCTTCATCCGATACCAGTCCATTTACTTTATTATTGTGCTGAACGTATTTAGACCATCCTTCACCTTTGGATTGAATTAGCTTGTATTTTGGCTTCCCACTAAAAGCCGATACTTGCGCACCATCAGGCCTAAGACAGCACAACTCTGCTATGTCTAAAAGTGTTGGGCTGATGGGGCCAGTCCGAAACAGGAAGGCATTGAAGGTGTCCGACCAAAAATAACATGCCGTGGCCACCAAGGGCTCATTGGCTTCTGGATTGGCCAAGCTTAAAGGAAGGCATTCGGCTATCCCCATCTTCTCCCATTCCTCTCTTCTGAGTCGATACTCTGATGTACCAGCTTCTCCACCTCTTGAGAGCTGTCGGCCAAGCTCTAAAACTTTTTCCCCATTCTACTACGTTATAACCTTGTGCCGATAAAGGGAGCCTAGGATTTCTTCGTTGATAACCGTATCGGCATCTAGATTCCCTACCGATCCTAAGTAATACTGATCATTACTTTCTGGGATCGGGATGAGTACCTTTGAAGAATCCATTCAGCCGACTTGGAATCGAGAGCCTGGTCGCAAGTGCAGAAAAGCCGATTGGAGGTGATTCGAGAGCACAAAAGCGTGAAAATGACCGTGGGGGTCCCGCATATATATAGCACGGTGAAAAGTTAAAAGTGGCGGGAAAGGAAATCGAGGCGACACATGCAATTAAACCGCACCGAGATGTTTACGGCGCAATTAATGCAGCAGTTACTAGAGCAATTTTTAAGCCGATGAAGGAGAAACCGATAGATTTTTGAAAGATAACAAGTTATGTTTCAAAAATGGGGGGCATATATTTGCACCAGATTTTGAAAATTACGAGATAAATCGGCAAAACCACATGAGTTTGGATAATGCACGGGACATTTTTGGAAGTTTGGATAGCACACGGTGAATATTTGGAAGCAGGAGATCAATTAGGAAACCATAGCCGACTCGGATTGTGTTATCGTAGCAGAACAGGACTCGGATCGGCTGACGGGTATATAAGGCGAACCTAGGCTGCTTGAAGAAGCATCCACAGCAAAAACCATCTGCCAGTTTTTCGTTTTTCTTTAGCTTTTAGTCTTGTAATACTTTTTTGTAAATCGACATCGATCAAATAAAGTTGCGTATCGCCGATTGTTTGATCGTCTTCGATTTCTTCAGGTCTGATTTGTTCTGTTTTGTTGTGCATCGCCTTCTCAGAATTAATCTACCTTTACCTTGTGATTAGCCTTGATCGGCTGATCTGTTTACCTTTGATCGGCCTTTGGTGATGCTAATTTAGCCGATTATTCCTAAAATCGCTTAGATCGAATTTCACGTGATCAGAGCTTCACGTGTTATCAGAGTAATCGATTTTTCTTCGCTCATTGTCGGCTGCGCCGCCTTGTTTTTCTCCCCGAGACCCTTTGCATCGACGCTAGAAAGCCTCGTTGGACTTCGTGGCAAGCCACCAAGATCGTCAAAGTTCTAGTCACGGACTCCTTGTCGTCGTTGGGAACCTAGTGACCCTGGATGAATTGCATGCACGGGCAAGACGTTGCGAGCTTCTAGACACGACCTCGAGCGTATCCTAGCAAAGACAAGAAAGTATCTTGTCGCCAGAATCACAGACGCCTTGATGCGGAAGCAAAGCGCTAAAAGATCTTCTACGCAGAGACAAGCGCCAGAACACAAGCAATGTTTGCAAGATTGATTTTTATTTCCTTTTGTCTAACTTGAGACTCGAACAAAAGAGTACAAACCCTAATTCCTTACACAAGAATAAACAGAGGACATCTCCTCTATTTATATAGAGCAACCACAAAGAGATTGAATACAACTCCACTTCCAACATGGAAATAGTTCAGATCTATCTCAACTTGGCCCAACATGACCAAAAACAAACACGAGATTGAATACAACTCCACTTCCAACATGAAAAGAGTTCATATTTATCTCTACTTGGCCCACATGGCCAAAAACATCTCTTTGCACGCATGAGCAGCCCACTGCACAAGATACGTGACTAACCACCTTCATATGCATGTTCTCTAGCCCGAACGTCCCGCATGACATCCTCGACCACCAAGACCTCGGTTCCTCCCTGAACCTAGTCCCGAACCTCGATTCCTCCATAAACCTAGTTCGATCACGCCATCGACCACGTTAGCCTCAAGCAACACTCGCATGAATAAACAAACAACGCGTCCGAGCACAAGTCTACGACTTGACTCAAGATTAATCCATGCAACCACTCACACGAGTGCATTGCATCAAACAAACTTCATCATACTATCACCAGCATGATAATCATCTCAACATAGCACATGCACAAGCACCACACATGCCATAACCAAAATCACTTTACAATGCCAATTTCACCATTCAACCAATTTTTCATCACATGATCTCACAGATTTACTCTTTTGTTGAACCATTATGCAACTGTAACATCCTAAATTTTTTAATCAAACCCTTGGTACAAAAATATGGAATTTTTAAGACTTTTGACGCATTTTGTTGTGATCTGATTTTTTTATTTGAATCTTTATCGACTTTGAATTCCAGAAACAGCTGCCAAAATAAAAATTTAAATAAAATCACGGTATTATAAAGAAAAATCAAAAGAAGAATTGAATCCAAATAACCGACGCCAAAATCCGAATGAAATTTCGAATTTGATATCTATTCTAGAAAGGAAAAACCAGCAAATGCCGAGCTGCTGTAGCCATGCAGCCGCCCACGTCGACGTCGTCCTCGTCCGACGGCCGCCCCGACAACCCGCTCTCTTACCGCGTCACAGTCCCGCGCCCACACCCCACACTGCAACGTCGCCGAGCACAGCAGCGTCTCGCGCCGCCCGCCTCGTTTTGCCACCGGGCTCTCGCGAGGAATCGCGCCTCGCTCCTCCCATTTACTGAACAAAGCGGAGCATGTCTTGGTAGGATCAATGGCAGTTTGCTAGGCATTTTTACTGTGTAGTGATCTTCGTTTTGGGGCAATTGTGCGTTCTATTGTGGTTTTCTTTTCCTGCTGAAGAACAAAAGGTTGATGTTTCTGTTTTGGTTCTATTCTGCTTTCTGGCATTTGATCTGGTGACAGGAATATTGTGTCCAGGTCAACTTGGACTGTAAATTGGACCTGAAAGCAATTGCCCTTCAAGCCCGCAATTCAGAATACAACTCCAAGGCGGGATGATTGCCTTACTACATTCCTCATGGTGTACTTTTGTGAGTACTGAATAATGTCCGGCTGGTGCTAGATTTCTCAAGTTTTTGGATTAATGTTTTGTGCTCTGTTCCAAGGCTTTTCTGATTAACACATAGACCATGGTGCTATATTTCCAGTGTGTTGTGATTAACATACAATCTGTACAAAGCTACTTCTTTTTAAATAAAAACTATTTTACCTGTGTTTGGGATTTGTTCGGAGTAATATCTGAATTCAGATAAAATTCCAGGGTTGTCATGAGATCTTATTCATATTTGGTAGAAACTTGTAGAATTGTCTTGATCAGTGGGATATTTTCTTTCGATAATTTTATCAGTAAGCTACTATCTTATCAGTCATCTAATTATTCTGTGTTGTCAGGTCTGCACTGGAGCAAACAATGAACAACAATCCAAACTTGCAGCTAGTAAGGTATTGTCCAGCTTTCTTTCCCTTCGTGCAATTTAGAACAATTTTGCTGTGAGCTATCTGAAATGTAATTATTTCCTTTTTTCCCATGATGCTCGTATCATCCAGAAGCTTGGTTTTCCTGCTAAATTCAAGGCACCTACTCCATACTTGTCGAAATTGTGCATGGTGTTCATGCTTTAATAAATTGTTGTTTGAGGAACATTTATTAATTCAGTGATGTAAGGACTTCAAGATTCAGAATATTGTTGGGTCTTGTGATGTCAAATTCCCTATAACGCTGGAGGGCCTTGCATATTCTCACGGTGCTTTCTCAAGTGTAAGTTGTATTCCATGATATTTCAGCACTTCTGCCCCCTACATTTTTTTCTTCCTAAAACTTTCCTGTCCCCTTGTTTTGGAACTGATGTTTTACACGGTTGCCCTGCAGTATGAGCCAGAACTCTTTCCTGGCCTGATTTTTCGAATGAAGCAACCAAAGATTGTCCTGATTTTTGTTTCAGGCAAGATTCTTCTGGCTGGAGCAAAGGTTAGCAGCCACTTCCTGTGGTTTTGTCTATACCTCACGAGCAGTGCTTCAATGCTTTTCCTCTCAATGCAAGTTGTACAAATCTTAAAACAAACGAAGAGATAAGTAATTACTATCTACTCTTCATTCATGCTTTAATATTTATGTAATTGTTAAAAAGAAAAGTATATAATCACCTCTCATAACTCAATTGTGCTACATCTACGACTATTCTCTTTCCAGGTGAGAGATGAGACATATACTGCCTTCGAAAACATATACCCTGTCCTCACAGGGTTCAGAAAAGTCCAGCAACGGTACGTGCCATCTGAGTACGTTTTCATCGGGTATAGTTATGCTATGAGTAAATACGAAATGAACATTTCGTTCCATTGATAAGTGGGGTTGTTAAGGGGGGATTTGTTTGTGCTGCTTAATGCTTGTGATTCTTGTTTTGTTTTTGGTTTGTCGTGATTTTTGGACGGGATGGGAGGTCACTTTCAGAAATCAATAGTATGGATGTTGCTTCCTCTATGCAGATGACTCAAGGAAGTAATCAGAATGGTAGATCTTGTTACTAGCTGCCAGCTTCGAATAAGGATGTAAAACAAGCTCAAGAATTGCAAGTTACTAGAACTTGGCTTGTTCTAGGATTGATTTGAGCTCCAAACGAGCCGAATTCGAGCTTGATTCCGAACTAGCGAGCTTCACCGAGCCGAGTTCGAATAGTTCGTGAGCCTAGTAAATTTACAAATTTCTTGTTAAATAATATTATATGTTAACTCTTACCAAGTTTATTTGAGCTAAGCTCGAATTTGAATATTTTTTTATTGTTAAAAAATTATATATATTAAATTATTTACCATTATCGAGTTTAGCCGAGTTAAGCTTAAGCCTACTCAAGCTTAGACCGAGCCGAGTTCGAGTCTAAGTCCAAACTCGAACTCTAACTCAAGATCATTGAAACTCAGCTTGAACTTTTACCAAACTCAAGCCTGACAGACCAGGCTCGCTTGAATTTGGCTCGCTTATAGACCTAGCTCCAACTTACAAGCGTACATATTTTCCGGCCTCCGGAAGAGACTATACGCTCCGTCTATTTACATGTGCTCCGAGGCAGAACCTGTAATCCGCTCCAATCTATTTGTGATGATGGATCATGCATCCATGCTTGATCATCATGGGTCTATTCGACTAGCTTTCAGGGACAGTTGTTGCCATTTGCAATGCTCTGTGGAATGCTAATGAGACTGAAGCAAATTTTGCTCCCGGATTCTAGAGTATTTTCTGAATGCTTCTGATTCGAGTAGTGTATGTACTTCTTGACATGTTACAGTGTAAAAAAAAGAACCGTCTGAACTGTTGCTAGTTGTTGCATTGACACTCACTAATGGACTAAATAGGAAAGGAAATTTGTTTCCTCCCTTTTCCTCGTTGTGTCAGTACTCTTATCTAGGGATGAAAACGGATCGGATATAGTACTCTTGTCTAGGGATGAAAACGGATCGAATATAGACGAATAATGGTTCTACTATATTTGTTTTCATATATTTTTTCTCGGATATAGATATAAAAACGGATAATCCGGATACGAATATGATTAATATTGAATACATATATGGAGCGAATATGAATTGAAACAAATACGGTCACGGATATTTATTGGAGCATAAAAACCCTCTAAATTATATAAACAAAATGAAAAAACTAACTAGTTTATTTGCTCCAAACTTTCATGAAGAACATATAACTAGTTTATTTGCTCCAAACTTTCATGAAGAACATATAATGACCCAAGATTTGTATTCTTGGTTGAATTATGTTTAAAATAACAAATTATGTATTTATTAGTTTTATGCAATTTTAGCTACTTATTTAAAATATCTTCTTATTAAGGACAGTAGTGTTTGAATTTTCAATAAAATTTAAATTCTAATAAAATCTTTAAAATATTTTTTAACTGTTAGATTGTGTTAGGAACTGTCCTACAAAATTTCGTAATTTTTGGAGTTGATTTGCCAATTTTAATAATTAAAATTTGATTTATGGATTAATTAAATTAGAAAACGATTTTGAAATTCATAAACATTTTTTGGTCAAAAGAGTAGCCTTGGTCTAACCTAGGGGTGAAAACGGATCGGATACGGGTGGATAATAGTTTTACCATATTTGTTTTTATATTTTTTTCTCAGATGCGGATATGGATACAGATAGCTTGGATACGAATATGAATACGGATAATGTCGAATACAGATACGGAACAAATACTGAATCAAATCGGATACGGTTTCAAATATTTATCGACACATGATAACCCCTTATATTGTACATAAAAAATCAAGGAAAACACATATCTAGTTGATTTTATCAAAACATTATTGAAAATTGAATAAATATAAGCATTTTCATTCACTTAAATAATAGTTAGATACCATGCCGCAAACAAATTATATAAGACTTAATCTATCATGCACATACGATTAGTTCATTATACACGTAGACCAAAACACAAAATGAAGGTAATCCTTGCTTAGAGATACAAATGAAAGTAAACACATAACACACTAAAACTTTAATAATACTTAGATACTATGTCTCTATAAAAAGTATATAACACTTACATGTAATGATCCAAGCTTTATATTCTTTGTTGGATTATGTTTAAAATAATAAATTATGTATTTATGAGTTTTTATGCATTTTAGCTACTTATTTGAAATATTTTCCTATTAAGAACAACAATATTTGAATTTTTAGGAAACTTTAAAATCTGATAAAATCTTGAAAATAATTTTGTAAATGTTAGATTGTATCTGGAAGTTTCTCAAAAACATTTATAATTTTTGGAGTTGGTTTGCCAATTTTAATAATTGAAACTTGTTTTTGTATTAATTAAATTAAAAAATATTTTAAAATTAAGAAACTTGTTTAGGCCAAAAGAGTAGACTTGGCCTAACCCATATACATATTTGGATATCTGACCCATCAATATTCGGATTATCCGGATCCGTATCTGTATCTGACGGATAGTAGGTTACCGAATCCGTATTTGTATCCGACAAAAAAATTCGTATCCATATCCGATCTAATACTATCCGACAAATATCCAATCCGACAGAATCTGTATCCGAAAATTATCCGGATCGGTCGGAAACTATCCGATCCGTTTTCATTCCTAGTCTAACCCAAGCGCATATTCAGATATTTGGTCCATAAATATCCAGATCCGTATCCATATCTGTATCCGATGGATAGTGAGCTACCTAATCCATATCCGATAGGAAAAAATCCGTATCCGTTTTCAATCCGATACTATCCGATAAATATCCGATCCGATAAAATCTATATCCGAAATTTATCCGGATCGATCGGAAATTATCCGATCCGTTTTCATCCCTACCCTTGCCCTTGCATAATGCAAGGAAGGATACCGTGTTGCCCTGGTCCATAATGAGAACCTATGTGGAGTAATTTTCACCAAACTATAAACTTTTTTTTACAAACTATCAGCAAACTACAAGTTTTAGCTTTTATTTTGTAAAACTACAGATTTTATGAAACCTTATGTCACAAAGCTATATGTTTTAGAGTTATAACGGGTTTGATAGTGTAAGCTCACATGGTAACCTTACATGTCTCCATTTCACGTTTCACTAGAGTATGAGGCTGCCATATGGGTTTACACTGGTTACAAGAAATAATTAATCCTAAAATCTGTAGTATTGTGATATAAATTCTCCTAAAATCTTAGTTTTGTAAAATAGAAGCTAAAACCAATAGTAGTATGATAGTTTATATAAGAAACGGGTAGTTTTGTAAAATTTGCCCTTCTAACTTCTGTCAATCAGTAACACTAGTCAGGCGTTGCAACCACAGTTTGCCACCTAAATATAAGCACATCTCATGTCATAAATGGCCTACTAACATCCGTTGTAACTTGTAAATTTGCATTGTGTCGTCGGTATCATGATGTACTTTATTTTGGAACGCAGGTTCGGAAACACAATGGAACTCCATTCTCTAGAAAAAGCTTGGATCAAGTGCAGGAGTGGTGCAAGTTTAACACCGGGTAAAGCTAGAAAGCAACAAAGAGCCACATGATCTGTGCTGGAACAGGTGTGACCTGTGTTCACAAAAAAGCATGACAACATGAACAACAACAGATTAGCTTATTTTTTTCCGTCAGTAAGGAAAAGTGTGCAGTGCAGTTACAATCTACAACAAGTTGTGCTGTCGTTTTGGGGGAGGGAAAAGAGAGGGTAGTTCACACATGTTTGGCCTCTGTCTGCTTGCGTAGGAGCAGATACAACCAAGCAGAAAAGGGTGGGAGAGCAGTATGAAAATTGAAATCTGGCTGACTATTCAGTCCGGTTCCATACGGCCGACACAAAATAGATGAAATGTAAATATGAAGTTGGAGAGGAACAAACAAAAAAATAAAGGAGATTTGCGGCAGATTTCCCCATTAATTGTAATGGATAGATTGCAGATATCCTCTATCAAATGCTTCATTTTATCCCAATATCGAATCCTTGTGCGCTTTAAACCGTTCTCTATTAGTTTACATTCTTTGTTTGTTTGTTGTATGAATCGCTTGAATTTTAATTTGGAGAAAACCTAGTTATCGATTTGTATCTGCTGTTTCGTACTTCCGTCTAAGTTTATAATGCGTATTTTTTAATGGTTTTGTTTATAAATATGTAATGTATTTCATATTTCAGTACAAAATTAGTGTGATGTTACCTATATGATAATAACAAATTGTTATCTTTGCTTCGTATTCTCTATATGTATGCATTGAATATACTAATTAGTGATAATAATTAAGTGTAATCTAGTCAGTTTTAATATTCTTTTGATCTATGTGTCAAAAAGAAATACATCTTGTAAACATCGATGAAGGAAGTACGTGACATGAGAAAATTGGTAGTTCCTCACTAAGAAAAATATTTATATAGCATGTAATTAAATCATTTCCAAAAACCAGTGGATATGTACTTATATCTAACAAGATGAAACCCCACGGCAACGAAAAAAAAAAATCAAACCTCTCATGATTTTGTGAATCATGTAACTGCCAGATAAGCATGTAAACCCAAGGATTTAGGAAAAGGGTGGGCAGTAACAGCATACGCGCTATCCACAGCTGTGGGCACATAGGAAAGCAAGGAATTTCCGTTCTGCTCCTCTCCCTCTTCCCCATAAAAACCTCCGCACCAAAACAAAAAAAGCTCGCGAAATCCCAACCCTCTCTCTGTTGTCTCTTCTTCCTCCTCTGCTGTTTGGGAGTCCCGGGCATGGATGTGCACCCACCGAATGCGGCCATCTCCTCCCCCCTGGGCGATTTGTTCCCCCGTGAGCTTGCCATGGTCAGTTTCTTGTCCCCTCTCCTTTTCTTTTCTTTTGTTCATTTTTTTCTAGGTGTTTTCTGGGTTTGTTTGCCCAAGAACTGTGGGTTTTGGCTGTTCTTTCTTCTGTACGAAGAAAGAGTTGAATGGGGATTTTTTTTTCCTTTTCTTGGTTCTTGCATGCTTTCTTGGGAATCTCTGGAGTGCTTTCTTCAATGAATGCTTTCAAGAATCGTGGGGTTTAGGTGTTAACTGTCCAAGAATTGTGGGTTTTAGGTGGTCTCTTGTGTAGATTCTTGAGATAACATGAAATCTTTTTTTTCTTGGTTCTTGAATGCTTTCTTGGTGGGAGTGCAACTGTTCAAGAATCATGGGGTTTAGGTGTTGTCTTTTCAAGAATTCTGAATTGTAGGTGGTTTCTTGTGTAGATTCTTGAGAATATTGTCCTTGGACTTTATTTTGTGTCCTCCCTTTTAGGATGAGTGCTCAGAAAAGAAAATGGTAATTTTTGTTCTTGTGTTTTTTACTGCTTTATTCTTCTGTTGTGGAGGAATTTTCTTGCCCTTTTGTTTACTTTTCTATCTATTAAAAAATTATTACTTTGGTTCGGAGGGAAGAAATTTACATTTGTTGAGCAATTCAATGGTCCTTTTTCCAGAAGAGCTTTCACGGGGAAAAATTCCACAGCAGCAGTTAGTGCTTTGTCCCCAGGGTTTATGTAATGTTCATGACATTCTTGCACTTACCGATGAAAAAATATTTTCTTTTGGTCGGTTCCTTAGTTATGAGGTCAGGTAGAGGAAAGAAATTGGTGCTCCTGGGGCCTTCAATGTTGATGTGCATATGTTCCTTCCCTCCTGTCATTGTCATTGCATAAATGCATCCATTGTTAATATCATTTGGTCGCAATTCCAGTGGAAACTTTAGCACTACAAACATGACAAAGAGACACTCAGCTTCTCCTTTTCTTTCAAGGACTGTTCTCTCCTTTTCTTTCAAGGACTTCTTCTAAGGCTCTACTCGTAGAATTCAAGGAAATATCCTTTTCCTGCTTCCCATATGAAATAACAACTTTTCTATTTAGAAAATCGTTCGAGATTTTCATTTCGTTTATGCATATGTAGTATTTACTGAAATTCGTCCTATTTTGTGTCCACTGACTGTAGTGTTTAATTGGATTGTAACTGAGAGAAACTGCTGTGGTGGTTTCTATTCTTTGGCACAATTACAGTTGTAAATGCAGGACCTTTCTGTTTGAAAGGATCATTCTGGCAAATTTATTTACCATTAATCTGCAGATGCTCTTCATGTCTGAACTCAGAATTTTATGACTCACAAATACCCAAAAGAAAAACTTTATGCCTGAAGTCGACTACAGGAAATTATCCTTTGTTACTTTTTCCTTTAGAAATCTATTGGAGATATTGATTAATCCATGCTTCAGCTCCTCTTTGGTATGTAAGCCATATGTCTATGAGCAATCCCTATTTGAGTAAGGCTTCCCTAGAAATTCTGTCCATTTTTACATGCTTGTTTCTTACAAAAATGTAGAACAAAACCTTTGTTGGACTGAAATTCCTTTATAGTTATGTAATTTTATTTCTGAAAATATGCGTAGATGATTACTTGGGCAAAATTGCAATATTATCTAACAGGTTCCATGCCATGCTACTCTTTACTCTACAGGAAAGGGAAGACAACAGTGTAGAATTGATCTCCATCTATGTAGAGGACTGCTTGTCTAGCTCTGCATCCTACACAAATTCTGTCTTTGCAGAACAAGCACCTACTACATTGACAAATCAAAACACTGCAAAACCGAAGTTACCACCACCTTCATCTTCCAATTCCAGAAGAAAGAAAAGGAGCCTGCCCTCTGTAATAAACGACAAGGATGACCAACACTGTTTCACATTGTTTGTTGAGCCACCGCTACTCCTTGACCAGAAGCATTGGCTAGCAGAGAGTGAGCTCATCCTCCCGAAGAAAGACAAAGACCAAGAACTTGTCCAACAACAAGAACGAGAACAGGAGGAAGAGAAGGAGTGCAAGATGCTTGCAGGAATGCAGTTCCAGCAAGAGCAGCTGGTAAGGAGGTGTAGCCGCTGTTTATCCAACCAAACGCCACAGTGGAGGAGGGACCCATCAGGGCCTAAGACGTTGTGCAATGCGTGTGGCCTGAGACTCAAGGCAGGGAATGGGCTCACCACCATTTCCAAGAAGCTTTGTGGTCAAGAAATTGACAAAGAGCTAGAACAAAGAAAACGGCAAGATAACAAGAGGATCAAGAAGAATGCATATGTGAATGAGGAGCTGCCACCGGAGGAGCCAGTGAAGAGGTGCACCCATTGCATGTCCTACAAGACACCACAGTGGAGGGCCGGTCCTTTGGGGCCTAAGACTCTATGCAACGCCTGTGGCGTGAGGTTCAAGTCTGGCAGGCTGCTGCCGGAGTATAGGCCTGTTAACAGTCCAACTTTTGTGAGTTACATGCACTCCAATTCTCACAAGAAGGTGATGCAGCTGAGGCAGGCTGTCGCGCACTCAGGAAGTGAGCTGATGGTGAAGAACATCTCCTGAATCTGTCGCATTCGGTTTTAGAGCATCTTTGGTTTAGTCTTGTAGATGCTGAGAAAATGAAAGCAGAAGCTGGTTAGGTCTCAGTTCACCTCTTTGTTAGCTCTAGCCTCTAGCAGTGTTTTACTTCAGTGATCAATTCGCTAGGTGTTTGAGATCTCCAATTCAATACCAATGGTTGGTTGCTACAATATTATCCCTGCCATTATCTTGCATTATGCTGTCTTCTGACCCTCTGAATTTGTTTGCAAGATTGAAATTGAACAGCCTCTTAAATTGTTGTTTTGCATGGTACATGATCTTGGCAACTAATCTGGCCTGTAACAATTGCACTAGTGGCAGAAGTGGTTCATCCAAATATTTGGTTTTTTTTTTATGCTGAAAAAGACAAGTTTACCTTAATTTTCATTTAGCTAGTAAAACTACTAAAACAACCTTCACTAGTCGTTTATGTCTTGGGCAGTATTTGCAAGATACGCAAGAACCTGCATGATTATATGCCGTACAGGGTTTGAAAAACCATGGTTTTTGATCTTATCGCACTGGTTCGAGAAGTAAAACAGCTCGGTTTATCGGTGAAATTTAAATTCAAAAAAATTGAAAAATTTTATCCAAAAATTCCCAAAAATTAGAGTCAATTGCTTTAATGACGTTTGGAGATGTTTTTAAGCCATTCAAAATCTAGAAAATAGAAAAATCAAAAAAGAAATTAAAAGTATTTTTAGCACCAATATTTGTTCAAGTATGTTAAGTAGCAATATTTACTTCAACATATTTTAGTAACAATATTTGTTTAATTATATTTAGTAGCAATATTTATTCAAATATGTCAAGTAGCAATATTTATTTAAACATATTTTAGTAATAATATTTATTTAATTATATTCAAGAGCAATATTTGTTGAAGTATGTCAAGTAGTCATATTTGTTGAAGTATGTCAAGTAGCAATATTTATTTAATTATGTCAAATAGCAATATTTGTTGAAGTATATTTAGTAGCAATATTTGTTGAATTATATTTAGTAGCAATATTTGTTCAATTATATTTAATGATAATATTTGTTGAAATATATTTAGTAGCAATGGACAACACTGGCAAAATGGTACTATTTGTTCAAGTAGCGACATTTGTATGTACAGAAATTATCTTACTATGGTATATTTTAATATGTTAATGGTATCCAATATTGAAAAGTTTATTTCTCATTGTATGCATTGTGATAACCTGGGAGGTTATTAGTTTAATTAATTAAAACAATAAAAGTGATTAGGCAAAGATAAATAAAATGTAAGGTTTAGAGTGTGCCGTTAGCCCCGCAGTGAATGCGCCGCTCATCGAGGCACCTGACCTATCCGGGACCCAGACAGACATCTCTCGCTAGTTTAGTGTCCATCATTCGGCACTTTACAACTTACATGGTACAGTATACGGGTATCGTTAGCGAAATGAGCGAGTTATGACCATAATGCCCTTATGACCAATAGCCATCAGTAAAAAGCCAAGGGCAAAGTGGTCATATGCTGCAATGCCAAGTGCATAAAGTCAACCAAGAGAGCCAACCACAAGCCAGCCATTACACTTTTGTCTTCCATTCCGCCCACAAACCGAGAGCACCACAAGAACACAGCCAGTTCCACTAAGCACAAGAACAAGCTTCCAGCCAAAGTAAGAAGAGGAGGGGAGGAACTCCAGAAGAGAAGGTGCGGCATCTCCCGAAGGGAAGGCAAGCAAATTGACCAGAAGCCATCCAGAAGAGGAGGTGAAGGGCAACCCGAAGAGGAGTAAGGTGGAGGCATCCAGAAGCCCGGATCCAATATCACCTCTTCTCCCCAGCTTCAACCTCATCCACAACTAACTTCACCTTCAACCGATCAAACTCAAGTGCACATACCAGTAGTACTAGAGTAGCTACAGTGCAGGTTTGTATATGTAGAGGGTAGATCGAGGGTTTAGCTAGCAAATGGGGTAGGGTAAGGGATCGATCGGGTAGTTCCCCATGTGGTCTCAGTGGTTGGGGTAACCATTAGTGTAGTATCTATTCTTCTTTCATGGATTAGCTCAAGCTTCCCAACCATCAACATAGACCCCCAAAGTGCTAGCATAATCAGTAAAACAAGCAAACAAAAATCAAGAAAATGAAATGTGGGTAGAAAACCCTAGCTCAGTAAAGTAGGCGGTAGAGTAGAAAGGTGCAGCCGACCATGCGAAGCAAGGTCGAGGCCGTGCGACCTTAAGGCAGCAAGCTACGACCGGAGTCATGTGGGTTGGGCTAGCTTCAGGCCGGGCCCATGCATAGGGAGAAGGCCACAGGGAGGAGCCGCTAGCCGCTGAGAGAGATAGGCACAGAGGGGATCGCCGAGCTTGAGGTGCGATCGGAGGAAATGGAGAAGTAGTAGAGGAGGACGAGGCGCCTTAGGAGCAGTGTTAACAAAACCGTACCGCGTAAACCGATTCGGTTTTCACAGTACGGTTTTCGCAAAAACTGTCAAAAACCGAATGGTTGAAAAATAAAAAAATTGAAAAAAAATCGAAAACAACGGTTTTTCATGAAAAACTGCTCGGTTTTCTCAGAAAACCGCTCGGTTTTCACAAAAAACCAACCCGACCAATTGAATGTTCTTCAAAAATGGTTTTTGAGCGGTTTTCAATGAAAATCGCGGTTGAAAGCATCTAGGCCCCCAAATTTTCGGTTAAGTTTTGGTAATTGATAACAATGATATTTTGAAGTACTAATGTTATTTTATTGAGTATGGTTGAGTACAGGTTGGCTCAAAGCAGAATGGACAAGAGAATATCGACGCAAATTGTAGAAGATCAAATGAAGCAAGGCTAAATGACCCAGGTATAAAGCATAAGGACCATTTTATAGTTTTACCGATCTCGGTGATCGAAGAGATGAGATCGGATTATTAAATTAGATGCCGTACTATTAAGAGGGGTCATTGTCGCTAGTTTGGCATCGAAAAATAGTGTCAAGGCTCAAATCACAGTTTATTAAATGTCTCTAGGGTCAATGATCAAAAAGTCAAATCAAAAAGAGTTTAAAATGGGCTGCTGATCCTTTGGGTGCGGTATGACCGGCCATGCGGTATGACCGCGCCCCCGTGCGGCGTGTTTTTTCCAGAAGAGGGGTTTTTCAGTTTTTAAGCGTGCGGTATGACCGCACCCCTCCTACGGTATGACCGCATGCCCATGCGGTATGACCGGCCTTGTGACCGTTGGACACTAACCAATACATTTATCGCCCGCCAGTGACCGTTGGTCAGAGGAGGTGATATGATCGACCATGGGTGCGGTAAGACCGCACTCTCTGCACGATTTTGAGTCACTTTTAAGCAACGGCTACATTTGGTTGGTGAGGGGTATAAATACCATTCCACCTGTCATCTACAGCACTTCTTGAACCACATTGAATACACTTGAGCCCCAGTGAGTCTCCACATCTCTTTGTACATCAAATTCACATTTGAAAGAGCTAGGAGAGAATTGAGTTGAGCTTTAAGTGATTGAGCCTTAGACACTCACATTCGATCTCAAGCAAGCGTCAATACTTATTACTCTTAGAGGTTGCCGCCTCCTAGACGGCATGGAGGCGTGAGGCTCCGGTGATCTTCACAAAGAAGATTGTGTGAAGGCCCGGACGATTGTGAAGGCAAGGAGCTCGCCTACCCGGAGCGGAGAAGAGCTACCTCTAGTGATCGGGGAAGGCTCAAGCAAGTGGAGCCGGCTTGAAGGAGTTCAAGTCACCTCAACGTGGAGTAGGGGAGACCGGCAAGTCTCCGAGACCATGGGATAAAAATTCACATGTTCATCTTTTGTGGTTTGCATTGTTCTTACTATTGTTTCACTTTTAGCATTTTGATCATCATTGTGATTTACTTGCTCATCCATTAAAGTAGTTTAAGTAGAAGAATTATTTGGTGATCATCCGAATTGCTAGGTATCAAAAGTTGCTAAAATTGTCAATTGTGCTTAGAAATAATCAAACGTGAAATTTAGTTTAGAAATTTTAAAACCTCCTATTCACCCCCCTCTAGTCGGTATCCTTGATCCTACAAGTGGTATCAGAGCGAGGACTCTTTATTCGGGCTTTACCGCCTAAAGAGTAAGGATGGCTAGTGATGGGGTGTCAATAGGCAAGGCGCCATTTTTTGATGGTACAAATTATGCTTATTGGAAAATTCGTAAGACCGTTTATCTCAAGGCCATGAGCCTAAACATATGGAGAATTGTGAATGAGGGTTTCGCTATGGGCACAAATCCACCATTAACAATGGAACAAGAAGAGCGAAACACTCATCTCAATGCTCAAGCCATGAACGTTCTCTTTGGTGCTTTGAACACGGATGAGTTCAATCGAGTGAGCAATCTTGAAAACCGCTCATGAGATTTGGACAACCCTCTCAAAAATCCATGAGGGCACATCCGCGGTCAAAGAAGCCAAATTGCATATGCTTCGGATCAAATACGAGAGTTTTATTATGTTACCCCATGAGAACATTAATGAAATGTACTCTCGGTTAAATAACATAGTAAATGAACTCAAAGGCCTTGGTGCATCACTAACCGACATTGATATTGTTCGAAAGATGCTTAGGGCCCTTCCGGAGAAATATGAGACATTGATAACTTTATTTCTCAACTCACCGGAATTGCCAAGGATGACGCCAACCGGACTTCTTGGAAACCTCATCACGAATGAGCTCTACAAGAAGGACAAAGAAGAATTATTGGAACAAAGCTCATCTAAGAAGAAAAATATAGCCTTCAAGGCGAAGGTAGAGTCAAGCGATGAGGCTCTTGAGAATACCGAAGATGAAGACATGGAAGAGGAGATGGCTCTTCTTATGAGAAGAATGAAGAAATTTATGAGAAGACGCTCAAGCTCAAGTGGCTCACAAAGATTCAAGAAAGGGCAACATTCTAGCACCAATCGGTATGCAAATATTCAGTGCTATGAGTGTGATGAAAAGGGGCACATTGCCTCACATTGTCCCAAGAAGAAGGACGACAAGAACAAGTCACCCAAGAAGAAGTTCTTTCAAGGAAAGAAGAAGCTCTTCAAGAAGCTTCATAAGGACGGCAAAGACGAAGCCCATATTGGTGAGTGGGATTCCGATGAGGAGTACTCGGATTCCGAGTCATCCGAAGATGAAGCACCCTCAAAGAAGAAGGGACTTGCCGGCATTGCTATCAAGGAGGCATCGTCACCATTCGTCACTCCTTTGTGTCTTATGGCTAAAGGAGATGTTAAGGTAAATTCGAATACCGATGATGAACCTTCATATGATGAATTGATGGATATGCTTGAAGATTTAAATGAATATCTTGGCAAAAAAAATCAAAATTTAAGATATTAAGAAAAGAATTTGTTTCTCTCAAAAGCTCTTATGAGGAGCTAAAGAAAGACCATGAAATTCTTCTTGCCAAAAATGATTCAAAATCCTCAAATGATATTGGAATTGAATGTAACATTGTTGATGCTTTTCCTAGATTAGACAATGGCTCATTTCATGTAGAAAAATCAAGCATATCTACTTCATGTGATGATTTAGTTGATTTATCATGTTCTAGTGCTAACTCATGTAATGAAAGTTTAATTGTTGAAAATAATGAGCTTAAGGAACAAGTAAATAAACTCAACAAAAGTTTAGATAGATGCTTTAAGGGTAAGGACACCTTAAATAAAATCTTGAGTAGTCAAAGGTGCTCTTATAATAAAGAAGGTTTAGGATATGTTCCTAAAAAGAACAAGAAAATAAGTAACAAAGCTCCGCGCTTTGTGAAATCAAATGGTAAATTTTGCTATAAATGCCATGAAATAGGACATCTAGCGAATGATTGTACCTTAAGTAAAGCATCTAAGGATAATGTTCACGATTCTTGCTATGTACTTAAAAGAGATAAAAATGGTAAAGTTTTTGCTAAATTTATTGGGACCCCAATAATTGGCCGACGAAAGAAAGCCGTTTGGGTTCCCAAAACCTTGGTCACTAACCTTCAAGGACCCAAACAAATTTGGGTACCTAAAAAGGCTTGATTTTATTTTGTAGGTGAACTACAAGACCGGTGGACGGCATTGGGTGTTGGATAGTGGATGTACTCAACACATGACCGGCAATGAAAAAATGTTCACTACGTTTGATTCGGGAAATGGACAACATGACAAGATCACATTTGGAGATAATAGCAAAGGGAAGGTATTGGGCTTAGGTAAAATTCCCATATCAAATGACCTTTCTATTTCTAATGTATCTCTAGTTGAAACTTTAAATTTTAACTTGCTATCCGTTGCTCAAATTTGTGATCTTGATCTTGTTTGCACTTTCTCTAAAAATGGTGTTGTTATTACTAAAGAAAATGATAATTCGCTTGTGTTTAAAGGATTTAGATTCGGAAACTTGTATTTAGTTGACTTCACCTCAAATGACTCATGTCTTCAAACTTGCTTAATGGCAAAAACATCTTTAGGATGGTTATGGCATAGAAGACTAGCTCATGTTGGGATGATTCAACTTAAAAGCTTTTCAAAAATGATTTAGTTGTGGGCTTGAAAGATGTGAAGTTTGAGAAAATAGACTTTGTAGTGCTTGTCAAGCCGGCAAGCAAGTTGCTAGTTCTCATCCTCAAAGAGTATCATGTCCACATCTAGACCATTAGAGCTCTTACATATGGATTTGTTTGGCCGACAACCTATAAGAGCATTGGAGGTAATTCTTATTGCTTAGTTGTTGTTGATGATTATTCTAGATATACATGGGTTTTCTTCTTAGCGACAAATCCGAAACCTCCAATATTTTCAAAAGTTTGCAAAAGGGCTCAAAACGAATTCGATTTTATAATAAAGAAAATTCAGTAGTGATAATGGTTCCGAGTTCAAAAATACAAGAATTGAAGATTATTGTGATGAACTCGGAATAAAGCACTAACTTTCCGCAACCTACACTCCGAACAAAATGGAGTTGTGGAACGGAAAAATCGTACATTAATTGAAATGGCAAGAACAATGCTAGATGAATATGGTACTTCGATAGTTTTGGGCGGAAGCCATCAATACCGCTTGCCATGCAACAAATAGGCTTTATTTGCACCGACTTTTGAAAAAGACTTCTTATGAGCTTCTTGTTGGAAGAAGGCCGAACATTTCTTATTTTTGAGTTTTTGGTTGCAAATGTTATATTTTGAAAAAGGGTGTTCGCTCTCAAAATTTCAAAGTCGCTATGATGAAGGTTTCTTGCTTGGTTATTCCTCTAATAGTAAAGCTTATCGAGTTTTAATAAAAATAAAGGTTTTGTTGAAGAAATATGTGATGTTGAATTCGATGAGACTAATGGCTCTCAGGAAGAGCAAGAAAACTTGGATGATGTAGGTGAAGAAGGCCTAAGAGAAGCTATGAAGAATATGACAATTGGAGACGTGAAGTCGGAAGTGGATAAACATGATCAACCTTCATCTACTCAAGCCGAGCCTTCAACTTCCGCAACACCGAGTCAAATTCAAACAATTGATGAAGATGACAAGAATAATGAGCAACAAACTCAACCTCTACCTCAACGAATCCATCACGGTCTCTCCAAGGATCATCCAATAGATCAAATATTGGGTGACGTGAGTAAGGGTGTTCAAACTCGATCTCGTGTCGCTTCTTTTTGCGAGCACTATTCTTTTATGTCATCATTTGAACCCACTCACATAGATGAATCATTAGATGATCCGGATTGGGTAAATGCTATGCACGAAGAATTAAATAATTTTGCCCGAAATGAAGTTTGGACATTAGTAGAAAGACCTAAAGAACATAATGTAATTGGCACAAAATGGGTTTTTCGAAATAAACAAGATGAGAATGGCATTGTAGTAAGAAATAAAGATAGATTAGTAGCGCAAGGGTTCACTCAAGTCGAAGGATTAGATTTCGGTGAAACTTTTGCACCCGTAGCTAGATTAGAGGCTATTAGAATTTTGCTTGCATTTACATCTAGCTTTGATATCAAATTATTTCAAATGGATGTAAAGAGTGCATTATTAAATGGAAAAATTGCCGAATTGGTATTTGTAGAACAACCCCCCGGTTTTGAAAATCCTAAATGTCCTAATCAAGTTTACAAACTCTCTAAGGCGCTATACGAACTCAAATAAGCTCCTAGAGCATGGTATGAGCGTCTTAGAGATTTTCTAATCTCAAAAGGATTCAAAATTGGGAAGGTTGATACCACACTCTTTACAAAAATAATTGATGAAAATTTCTTTGTATGTCAAATTTATGTCGATAATATTATTTTTGGTTCTACTAACGAAGATTTTTGCAAAGAATTTGGAGATATGATGTCTAGGGAATTTGAAATGTCTATAATCGGAGAGTTGAGCTTTTTCCTTGGACTCCAAATCAAGCAACTCAAGAATGGAACATTTGTGAGCCAAACCAAATATATCAAGGATCTTCTTAAAAGGTTTGGCATAGAGGATGCAAAGCCGATCAAGACTCCAATGGCTTCGAACGGGCATTTCGACCTAAATGAGGGAGGTAAACCTGTAGACTTAAAGCTTTATAGATCTATAATTGGTAGTTTACTCTATCTCACCGCATCTAGGCCCGATATAATGTTTAGTGTTTGCATGTGTGCTCGTTTTCAAGCCTCTCCCAAAGAATGTTATTTAGTTGCCATAAAAAGAATTCTAAGATATTTAAAGCATTCCTCAAACATAGGGTTATGGTATCCTAAAGGTGCTAAATTTGAATTAATTGGATATTCGGATTCGGATTATGCGGGTTGCAAAGTGGATAGGAAAAGCACATCCGGGAGTTGTCAATTGCTAGGTAGATCCCTAGTTTCATGGTTCTCCAAGAAACAAAACTCCGTAGCCTTATCCACCGCCGAAGCCGAATATATATCCGCCGGTAGTTGTTGCGCTCAATTGTTATGGATGAGGCAAACTTTAATGGATTATGGAATAAGTTTCAAAAAGGTGCCTCTTTTGTGCGATAATGAAAGCGCGATTAAAATAGCCAATAACCCGGTCCAACACTCAAGAACCAAGCATATAGATATCCGCCACCATTTCTTGAGAGACCATGTTGGCAAAGGTGATATTGAAATTAGTCACATTAGAACTGAAAATCAATTAGCGGATATACTCACCAAACCTTTAGATGAAGCTCGTTTTTGCAAATTGAGGAATGAATTAAATGCCGTAGATATCTCAAACGTGAACTAAGTGACGATCTTTTGGATTTTTATTGGTTATTTTGGTCTTTTTAATTGCTTCTCACATTAAGGGGGAGTAATATGTTCACTATACATATCTTATTCCCAATTAATTGTGAAAAATCAAAATAGTGCAATTTATCTTTAAAAGGATAAAATTAAAGTACTTATAAGTAATTTATTGAAATGATCCATTTTAGCTAAGTAAAATGCAAAAATTTCTTAAAAAGCCTCATTTGCAAACGTAGTACTGTATATAAATCTCAATTTTTGCAACCAATATCATAATATATACTCCTTATGTTATTAATGAAGAAAATCTTGAGTTTATAAAGAAACTTCCTTAAGTTCAAAATCTTAATCTATATTGATCTAAGTAAGGCACAAATTGAGTCATGCAAATGGGACTAGAATGAAAAATACCTCTAGCTCCCTAAATTGTGTTTTCAACTCGAAAAAGGTCAAATATGAATGATTATTTGATTTCTTCGTGAAATTTCATTCCTTGTTTGTCTCTTGGTTGTAATTGCTCAAAATAAGTGTTATATCTAATATATTTTCAAATTTTAGCTTTATCCTTCATTTGGTGTACCTTATTGTGTTTTTGGTGTGCCAAGTGCGGTTGCACCGCACTCCTTTTATGATAAGCATGCAGATGTGATATATGACTGCCCCCATGCGGTCATACCGTGCCATGTGCGGCATGGTTTCGAAGTAAGGGCAACCGACTGCCTCCTCTCTCTCCTTATCTCTTTTCAGCCGCATCCCCTTCTCCTCCTTTATTCCTCTTCCTTCTCTCTCTCTCCTCTCAAGAACACCTCTCCTTTCCAAAATTCCCAAATCACAAAATCCATTGATTCGAGGTCTTCCTCTCCAATCCCTTCCTTTCCTCTCGTTCACCGGATTCAAGGTATCCATTCTCACCCTCTCTTCTTTCCTTTTCTTGAAATTTCATGCCCTAGGACCTTGTTCTCCATTCTAGGGTTAGATGCATAATGTGGCAAAAATACGCAAATCGATTGAAAAACTTTGTGAGAAATGGGTAAATGGATGTGTTCCAATGATTATATGCAATTTTATTGGTCCGATCCATCTACATCACCGGTACAGCGCATTTCTTGCAAAATCCTCTACGGTCATCATATCAAGACCTCCCTACGGTAGCACCGCATATGGTAATATCAAGACCTACTGCGGTCATACCGCACTTGCACTGCATCGCCGACCGCAAGCTAACTTTTCGCATATTCTTGCCACATCAAATGTGTTTAACCTATCTCGGGGGATTTCACCTCTCTTCTCATATATATCCATTTCTATCATCTCAGTTACCATGCCAAGGACCAAAAACCTTCCCCCTAGCGGTGGTGGGGTGATCCGAAAATCCACTCGGGGTCGAGGTGTTCCCGCTCCACATGAAAGTGACAGTGAGGACTCAGAAATTCGAAGGGCAAGGGATCTTGACATCCGAAAGAGAGTGAGAAAAGAATTAGCTGGCTCATCTCATGGAGGAAAAGGAAAGAAGCAAGCCGCATCGAGAATCCAGTGAGGAGGATGATAGCATGGATGTTGATTTTGAGGGAGGAGATGCAAGTGATCATGAGAGTTCGGAGCATGAAGAAGAAGAAGAAAGTTTTGCTGATTTTTATCCAACCATGGACTTGAGGAAGATTAAGAGGAGAAATACTTTTCTTTTCGCCAGCAAATCAATATATGCTCCTCGATGCAGCAACCGTCAACAAATTCAGAACTATCTTCCAACAAAAGGTATACCATGAGATTTATTTAAACAAGGATTTTGCTGAGCATAAGTGGATTAACTGGGAATACATAAGGAAGATACCTCTGTTTGTTGGAGTGCCGGAATTGTTTCATGGTGCAAATGTGGCATCTTTTGTGAGCCTAAAGTGTGACTACAACGACGACATGATTCGCCAATTCTATGCCACAGTCTATATTTCTGATGATTTTGAAGAAATTACTTGGATGATGACTGCGGTGTACCTGAGATCAAAAGCGAAATTGAGCAGGCTTGGGGTATTTATCACAGTGGTCAGCCCAAAATTCACAGTACTTCTATTTTATCTCTGGATGAGCAGCTTTCCTTCTATGACCAAAATGCTCACGTCAGGAGGCCCGGTAAGATGGATAACCTTCTTCCCACTGCTAGCCTAATTAATAAAATTGTGAGGGTTACCATTCATCCAAAGAGTGGTAACTTTGATATGATTAGAGGCTTTGCATGGAATATCTTGGATAAAATCATGAAGAGGGAACGATTTGACGTCGTAGACTTCATTCTTCATGAGATTCACTCGTCTGCTGGAGACAAAAGTAAGAGAATATACTTCGCGCCATATATTATGTTGATCATCAAGTGGGCGACTGGATACCGTGGTGGCTGTGGGGGTGTCCACAAGCCCTATAAGCCGAGGGAGTTTGGTCCACACATCAATGAAGTTCGATCTTCTCGAAGATTGCCCTTTGAAATGAGAGAAAGTTAGGAAGAGACCCCAGCTTATCAGTACACAGGCATGGCTCATGATAGCTTTCAAGCACTGCAGGATGCCATGATGAGTGGTTTTGCAAATCTGAGAGCCGACATGTTGGGGAACTTTGCCCGAGTGGATGAGTATCAATCCCAAACCCGTCAGGTGGTCGAAGATGTTCGTGGTCGCTTGGACTCTCTTGACTCTTCCCTTGGTGAGCTCCGTTCTTCCTTTGAGGAGTACCGCACTCTACAAGCTCCAAGGACTTTCCATCGCTATGGGACTCGTCGTTCTCCTCCGCCTCCTCCTCCTTCATCATCCTGAGCGTCGACTCTTTCTCCTTTTTGGTACTTGATGCCAAAGGGGGAGAAGAAATAAATGAAGATGAAGGGAAAGTTAGCTTAAAAATGAAGACTAGCTTGTGTGTGTTTGCAAGGATAGCTTATGTTTCTCATTGTGCTTTATCTTCTTGTAAGCTATTGACCTTGTTTGTGGTTTGCGTCTTGCTATGGTGATGAGGACATCACCAACACGGATACAACCAGCGTGACCGCTGCCCCTCCTTCCTCTCCGGCTGCGCCAATGACTACCGACGCTGCTCCATCTTCGTCACAAATGATCGACACTGCGGGAACTTCGTCGCCGAGAGGCCTTAATCCAAAAGCTCGGCTATTCAAGCCCACATCAACAGACAAGGGCCTCAAGCACACACCCCCAAAACAGCCCACGCGTCAAGGAAGGCCCATATGGAAGCCCAAGATGCCAAAAAGCCCGGTTCGGCCATCCAGCAGCACGCCAACTTCAAACGGGCATAACTTGGGCTCCCGGACTCCGTTTTCAGCGTGCGACCACCCGTTTGAAAGCTTAGGAGATAAGCTTTCCAATGGATCCAGCCCCACTTCCAAATTCACTCCAGAACGACAGGAAAATGTGGAACAATGTCACGGGCCAGAAATTCAGGGTGCTGCGTCACCTCACTTTTGGGCCTATGGCCCATGTATCTTAGGGTTTTGGTGGCCACCACCCTTTTGGCTGCCCTACACCTCCTGGCCGCCGCTATATATGTGGCCGCCACCGTTTCTTTACGCTTAGGTTTTGTTGTGTTTTGGTAGACCCCTTGTGCGTCCCTCCTCGTGTTCGCGTGTGTCGACTAGACCACCCGTGACGAGAAACAGAACCTCACCCTTGTATCTTTGAGATTATTGGATTGGAATTGCTCTCACCTTGTTCTTGCTTGTTCTCGGTTGCAGCAGGTACAAGGATCGATCGAGTTTTGATTCGGTTGATCGCCTCGTGTGGTGACGTTGCGATTGCTTGGTTGCTGATCTCGTGGTTAGTAGCCGTTCCATCTACTTCGTGCACCATCAAACCGACGTATCGTTCTCATCAGAAGATCGGGCCGACCCCCGTGTGCATCAAGTGGTATCAGAGCGACGGTTGCCTGGTGAGAACACCCTTATCTTTGTTTAGTTCATCTTGTTCGTCCTAGAGTCCAGAAAAGCAGCCCCAAAAAAATCTGTTCGTCGTGTGTTTGATCTAATCCGAGCCCCTTTTGGCCTTTACTATTACTGCCTAGTTTAATTCTTGTTGAATTTGCGTTGCATCGTCGTGTCGTTGCTGGTCTTAGTGTTTTGATCTTTAGAGTTTCGAGTTCTTGTCACGTTCTTGTCACCGAGTTGAACTCCATCGCGTCGTCACGTCCAATTCGGATCCTCCTCTGTCCAGTTCGGTATTTTGGTCATAACTCCCTCATACGAACTCGGATTTTGCTGTTCTTGTACTTTCCTGAAATCTTGAGAAATTCTCTACAACTTTGTCCATTGTGAAACTTTCCAGAAACGCCTTCTTCTTGCCCAAAATCGCGTTGGATTAGAATCTGTTTTCGTCCTGGATTTTCTGAGCAGTCTGTATTTCGGGGTCAATATCTCTGGCTTCCGTTATCCAAAATAGACGTTCCATATATGCAAATCGATCAGCTCGAAAAGATCTACAACTTTCCAGTTATACTTTTTTCCATTGGAAGCCAGTAAAAATCCGAAAACAGCGTTTGAAGTTTCTGCATAGCAGATCTGTTTGCAGCAAAAAAAGTTTGAGTTGTAATTCATCATATGTGCCACTTGTTGATATAGAAGGAAGAAAAATTAAAAAAGGCAAGTGCATGTAAAAGAGCCGCACTAAAAGGTGGAAAAAAAGCCCTAGCTATTTGCTTGTGTCTTTGTGGTCATTCGATTCTTTGTTTCGTGACTTCATTGGTGTCGAGGCTCGCGTCTCTAGTACGGTCTAGCCTAGGACCGACAAAGTACCGCCGTTGAACGTTCTTTCAACTTGTTTTGGCTAGTGTGGTTCTAGTATATCCTGCGACATATTATACCTATCCAAGCTCCACCTACTATTAACCACAGGAGAAGCACCTTGCAATCGCTTTGTCACCCCGAAAGTGCAGATTGCCATCATCCACCGATTGAAACTTGAAAAGTCATAGGTAAGAATGGATAAGAACTTGGTCTAAGCTTGAGCGTGTGAGATCCTCCATCGTCCACATATTAGTAGTTCATAGGAACTAATTCTCTTGTGAGTTCTCTGTTTGTTGCCCCTAACAATGGCAGGTTCACATAGCAAGACAACTTACGAGGATGATATTGAGGATTGTCCATGCTTGACTGAAAGAGAAAAGAAATACTGGCGAAAACTTAAGCGACTTGAGTCCCTGCAGAAATCAAAGGGTGAGGCAGTCGAGCATGGGATTATCCTTCGACCAAGAATGAGAACACACCATCGAAGAAAGATTTGAAGCCTACCTCACCCAAGAAGAAGGATAGTAAGTGTATTTCAATATGTAACGATAAGAACGTGCTTGCTACTCCTGTGACTAACCCTGTAAGCAAGAATGATCAAGATGGTGTGCACCTGAGTGCTGCAATGACGGACAACTACATGAGCCTCATGTCTCATCGCCTACTTAGTGCACCAGTGGAACATGCCAATGAAACTCAACGCAACAACTTATTCCAAACTAAATTTGTTGTGCAAGAACGCACGGTACACGTCATCATTGATGGAGGAAACTGTAACAACCTCGCAAGTCTACACATGGTCGAGAAACTTGGCTTGACCACGACCCCACTTCAAACAACCTTACTCAATGGAATGGTTCAACTCAATTGGTAAGGTTCGTGTAACACAAAGCGTGCAAGTTCTGTCTCCATTGGTTCATACCATGAGCATGTTTGTTGTGATGTCATACCTATGGAATCATGTTCACTTTTATTAGGTAGACCTTGGTTATATGATGTTGATGCTATTCACTATGGTAGAACCAATCAATATACTTTCAAGTTTAATGGAAAGAAATTGGTTTTGAATCCAATGACTCCTGCTGAGCTAGCCAAAATTAATGCAAAAAGAACTAATGGTAAAGAACATGAGGATGACAAACTTGTTAGTGGATTACAACAATCTATACCAATGTTCAAGAAAGAAATTCTTTTAAATAAGATTATTTGCTCACATGATATTGCTTTGCAGACATCTGTTTCCTTGCCTCTTGTTGCCACTAACATTTTGCAGGATCATGAGAAGGAGTCGAGGACGACTCCAATTCAAGAAGGGAAGGATGATGAGGACATCACCAACACGGATACGACCAGCGTGACCGCTGCCCCTCCTTCCTCTCGGCCGCCAATGACTACCGACTGCTCCATCTTCGTCACAAATGATCGACATCAAGGGAACTTCGCCGAGAGGCCTTAATCCAAAAGCTCGCTATTCAAGCCCACATCAATAGACAAGGGCCTCAAGCACACACCCCAAAACAGCCCACGCGTCAAGGAAGGCCCATATGGAAGCCCAAGATGCCAAAAGCCCGGTTCGGCCATCCAGCAGCATGCCAACTTCAAACGGGCATAACTTGGGCTCCGGACTCCGTTTTCAGCGTCGCGACCATCCGTTTGAAAGCTTAGGAGATAAGCTTTCCAATGGATCCAGCCCCACTTCCAAATTCACTCCAGAACGACGGAAAAATGTGGAACAATGTCACGGGCCAGAAATTCAGGGTGCTGCGTCACCTCACTTTTTGGCCTATGGCCCATGTATCTTAGGGTTTTGGTGGCCACCACCCTTTTGGCTGCCCTACACCTCCAGGCCGCCGCTATATATGTGGCCGCCACCGTTTCTTTACGCTTAGGTTTTGTTGTGTTTTGGTAGACCCCTTGTGCGTCCCTCCTCGTGTTCACGTGTGTCGACTAGACCACCCGTGACGAGAAACAGAACCTCACCCTTGTATCTTTGAGATTATTGGATTGGAATTGCTCTCACCTTATTCTTGCTTGTTCTCGGTTGCAGCAGGTACAAGGATCGATCGGGTTTTGATTCGGTTGATCGCCTCGTGTGGTGACGTTGCGATTGCTTGGTTGCTGATCTCGTGGTTAGTAGTCGTTCCATCTACTTCGTGCACCATCAAACTGACGTATCGTTCTCATCAGAAGATCGGGCCGACCCCCGTGTGCATCATATGGTTATCTTGTTCAAACCTTGTTGGTTGGATGATTCTAAATGCGTTTATTTTGAATGTTCTATTGAAATGCTTATTGGTCTCTTTATATATTTTGTATTGCTCATAATTGCTTAATTGTGCATATCCTTGGCTCCTACATTCTAAAGGAAACTCTGCTAAAATTTTCAACTTTTCGCTTGTGCCTATTAAAGTTCACTACTCATATGCACATATGTAGGGGGAGTTTCAAATTTAAAAGAATTTATTTTAATGATAGCATGCTCTTACTTGTCCTCTCTTGTTAAGATAACATATCATTAGAATCAATTCTTTTGAGTCTACAACGTGTTTCCTCAAGTTGCAAACTCAAAAACTTCACTCTAACTCAAACAACATGAAAGGATTGTCATCAATTACCAAAAAGGGGGAGATTGAAAGCATCTAGGCCCCCAAATTTTCGGTTAAGTTTTGGTAATTGATAACAATGATATTTTGAAGTACTAATGTTATTTTATTGAGTATGGTTGAGTACAGGTTGGCTCAAAGCAGAATGGACAAGAGAATATCGACGCAAATTGTAGAAGATCAAATGAAGCAAGGCTAAATGACCCAGGTATAAAGCATAAGGAACCATTTTATAGTTTTACCGATCTCGGTGATCGAAGAGATGAGATCGGATTATTAAATTAGATGCCGTACTATTAAGAGGGGTCATTGTCGCTAGTTTGGCATCGAAAAATAGTGTCAAGGCTCAAATCACAGTTTATTAAATGTCTCTAGGGTCAATGATCAAAAAGTCAAATCAAAAAGAGTTTAAAATGGGCTACTGATCCTTTGGGTGCGGTATGACCACATGCCCATGCGGTATGACCGGCCATGCGGTATGACCGCGCCCCCGTGCGGCGTGTTTTTTCCAGAAGAGGAGTTTTTCAGTTTTTAAGCGTGCTGTATGACCGCATGCCCATGCGGTATGACCGGCCTTGTGACCGTTGGACACTGACCAATACATTTATTGCCCGCCAGTGACCGTTGGTCACAGAGGTGCGGTATGACCGGCCATGGGTGCGGTAAGACCGCACTCTCTGCACGATTTTGAGTCACTTTTAATCAACGACTACATTTGGTTGGTGAGGGGTATAAATACCATTCCACCTGTTATCTACAGCACTTCTTGAACCACATTGAATACACTTGAGCCCTAGTGAGTCTCCACATCTCTTTGTACATCAAATTCACATTTGAAAGAGCTAGGAGAGAATTGAGTTGAGCTTTAAGTGATTGAGCCTTAGACACTCACATTCGATCTCAAGCAAGCGTCAATACTTATTACTCTTGGAGGTTGCCGCCTCCTAGACGGCTTGGAGGCGTGAGGCTCCGGTGATCTTCACAAAGAAGATTGTGTGAAGGCCCGGACGATTTTGAAGGCAAGGAGCTCGCCTACCCGGAGCGGGGAAGAGCTACCTCTAGTGATCGGGGAAGGCTCAAGCAAGTGGAGCCGGCTTGAAGGAGTTCAAGTCACCTCAACGTGGAGTAGGGGAGACCGGCAAGTCTCTGAGACCACAGGATAAAAATTCACGTGTTCATCTTTTGTGGTTTGCATTGTTCTTACTATTGTTTCACTTTTAGCATTTTGATCATCATTGTGATTTACTTGCTCATCCATTAAAGTAGTTTAAGTAGAAGAATTATTTGGTGATCATCCGAATTGCTAGGTATCAAAAGTTGCTAAAATTGTCAATTGTGCTTAGAAATAACCAAACGTGAAATTTAGTTTAGAAATTTTAAAACCTCCTATTCACCCCCCCTCTAGTCGGTATCCTTGATCCTACAGCGGTTTTTCATGAAAAATCGCACACATAAATTTTTTCAAAATTTTTAATTTTTTTTAATTAGAACGGTTTACCAAATGGTTTTAGATCTCAAACCGGAGCGGTAAGATTGAGAACCGCGGTTTTCAACGGTTTTGTTATCCCTGCTCAGGAGAAATTGGCAGGAAGCTGATGCAGCCAAGGTAGAGAAAGAGAGGCAGTATCGCTCGGTCCAGAGAAAGAAGAAGGGAGAGACGGGCGCAGAGCCGAGAGGATCTCAGCCAAATTGGCCAGAGACCAGAAAAGGCAGAGAGGAAAAAAAAGGAAGGAAAGAAAGAAAAGGAGAAAAAGACAAAGGAAAATGAGAAGTGAGAAAAGAAAAGAGAAGAGAAGTAGAAAAATGAATTCATGCCGTGGATCGCGTCGATTTCTGTAATCGACTTGCGAATCACGTTAAAATTGAGAACTTATACTAATTATATTGCTCAGATAAAAGTGAATGACAGAAAAGAATTGGTTGGACGCCAAATTAAATAAATGAACCTTAAAAAGGCCCTAGTTGATATCTTGTGCTCTCAGGGCTCGACCTGAATTTGCCAACCAACCAGAACTCACCTTCGAGCGAGGTCAGACCGTCAAATATTATTCTAGGCAAGATTTCCTTGAGCAATTTTGTTAAATGCTTTTTAATGCTTTCACATACTTAATCATACCATCGCTGCATGAAAATTGTACTTTCGAAATGGAAATGTTGAGCTGGAATTGGGTGGGTGAATTGTGGTGGATGAATGATAAAAGGGTGTGTGATGGTGTATGGTGGGAATGGTAATGTGGTGAATGGAAGGAAATGGTATGTGGTCTTGGTGTTTGGAATGGAATGGGTGATGTGGTTGGTAAATGTTGAATGAGGTATGGTTGTGGTGAAGGAAGTGGTTGTGTGGTGTTTAGGTGTCCACAAGTGGAGTTATGGATAATATATTAGAATTAAATATAGTGGGTAGAGGGTGCAGGGGAAGATGGCGTGGAAATGTCTAGGTGTGGTAATATCCACTGCTGGTGGACCCTCTACATAGGCTATAATATAAGGACAAACACCTACACTTAAATAATGAGCCATATTTTCAATATCAACCATAGAAAGATAAATCACTGTCAGAAAAGGTTGTCCTAAGAAAGTGTTACGATCTCCACATTGGGTAAGTGTAAATACTACTAGAGCCAAAGTCTGGGTATACCGGAAGGCCCAGACGAGAAAGCTAGTTAATGTGAATATATATTTTAAGCCACGGTGGAGTTACTCCAGTTGGATATCGGGGTACAACTGTATTGTGAGTGGTGGAATCGCCTGAGGTAGGGATTTCCACTCGAATGCAAGGTTGGTGATCTAACACTGGATTAGTGATAAATATTCTGGAGCCTCACTTGTTGAGGCTGTTATGAGTAAAGTGGTACAAACCTACGTAGCGTCAAAATCTTGAATTCAAGCATGTCTCCTAGATTGGAGGTTACAGAAGCTAAGTTTGTCTGATATACGGGTGCTAGTAGTTGATTTTCAACAATTAAAACTTGCCAACCCTTAAAGAAAATCCAAAACCTAATTTCTGTGAAAGTTGAGTTGGAGGGAAGGAAATGGTGTCGTTGGAGAGAAAAATTCATATTGCATCTTGGGATAATGCTTGCTGAGTACTCTGTACTCACTCTTCTATTTCCTCCTTTACTAGAAGGAGAGCCTAATGGATCGGCATTTAAGGCCGGCGAGGAGGCCTATTCTCAAGCTCAGTTCCAGGGTTATCAGGGGGATCTCTATAAGGGCTACTACTACTCCTATTACTACCAGGAGGGCTAGGAGATTCTATGTCATATTATACTTCTAGAAGATATTTAGTATGTATAGGTAATAGTGTGATCTTTTGCTATATCGAGGGATCACTGTAATATTATGTAATGGATATATAGCTCTGCGTGGCTTGCAATGAATATATTTTCATTCAGTCTCTAATTATTGTTCTGCTGTAACACTTTGAACACGACATAGTAGCCGATAAAGCATCGGATTTTCCAATATTTTGCCGGCGGCTGTGCCAAGATTCGTGTAATTAACTTGGGGAGGTGGTAGTGTTACTGCCGCAACCCTGGGCTAATTATACGGGTTGCCACATGCATGTACAAACTACTAAAACTTGGAAGTTGTATTCTGTACCACTAGTTATATTCTATACTTATTTTGTTGTATAACATGCAATTTGACACTAGTAATTTCTTGCAAATTATTTACACAAGCAATTTCTGTAAGGTATTAAAATGTAAATAGTGTTGATATGTGAATGGTATTGGTATATCATTATGTGAATGTCTATTTTGCATTTGTTGGATTGATATGCGAGTAGTATTGGAATGAAAGATTATTTATTAACATATTATTGCTAAATGCCTATTTTTGCACTTGTTGGATTGATATATGAGTAGTATTGAAATGAAAGATTATTTGTTGATATAGTATTACTAAATGCCTAATTTACAACTTTCAATTGTCTAAAATATAGCAAAGGTTATATCGATTTTTTTCATATTTAAGAGAGATCATACCGGAATTTTTTCATATTTTTACATACTTTTTTAATATATTTCTTACATTTTTTATTTTTGCCCTTCACTAGATTTTTACAAATTTTACAATATTTTTGCAACTATTTTTTTTACATTTTCCCCATTTTTTCAAACGGCTTCGGTTCTTGGTGGTTTTCGCTAAAAACCGCTCGCTCATCAGTTTGACCAGATTTCAAAATAATTTGAATTTCCATACACAGCAGCAGTTAGTGCTTTGTCCCCAGGGTTTATGTAATGTTCATGACATTCTTGCACAACAAATATTTTCTTTTGGTCGGTTCCTTAGTTATGAGGTCAGGTAGAGGAAAGAAATTGGTGCTCCTGGGGCCTTCAATGTTGATGTGCATATGTTCCTTCCCTCCTGTCATTGTCATTGCATAAATGCATCCATTATTAATATCATTTGGTCGCAATTCCAGTGGAAACTTTAGCACTACAAACATGACAAAGAGACACTCAGCTTCTCCTTTTCTTTCAAGGACTGTTCTCTCCTTTTCTTTCAAGGACTTCTTCTAAGGCTCTACTCGTAGAATTCAAGGAAATATCCTTTTCCTGCTTCCCATATGAAATAACAACTTTTCTATTTAGAAAATCGTTCGAGATTTTCATTTCGTTTATGCATATGTAGTATTTACTGAAATTCGTCCTATTTTGTGTCCACTGACTGTAGTGTTTAATTGGATTGTAACTGAGAGAAACTGCTGTGGTGGTTTCTATTCTTTGGCACAATTACAATTGTAAATGCAGGACCTTTCTGTTTGAAAGGATCATTCTGGCAAATTTATTTACCATTAATCTGCAGATGCTCTTCATGTCTGAACTCAGAATTTTATGACTCACAAATACCCAAAAGAAAAACTTTATGCCTGAAGTCGACTACAGGAAATTATCCTTTGTTACTTTTTCCTTTAGAAATCATTGGAGATATTGATTAATCCATGCTTCAGCTCCTCTTTGGTATGTAAGCCATATGTCTATGAGCAATCCCTATTTGAGTAAGGCTTCCTAGAAATTCTGTCCATTTTACATGCTTGTTTCTTACAAAATGTAGAACAAAACCTTTGTTGGACTGAAATTCCTTTATAGTTATGTAATTTTATTTCTGAAAATATGCGTAGATGATTACTTGGGCAAAATTGCAATATTATCTAACAGGTTCCATGCCATGCTACTCTTTACTCTACAGGAAAGGGAAGACAACAGTGTAGAATTGATCTCCATCTATGTAGAGGACTGCTTGTCTAGCTCTGCATCCTACACAAATTCTGTCTTTGCAGAACAAGCACCTACTACATTGACAAATCAAAACACCGCAAAACCGAAGTTACCACCACCTTCATCTTCCAATTCCAGAAGAAAGAAAAGGAGCCTGCCCTCTGTAATAAACGACAAGGATGACCAACACTGTTTCACATTGTTTGTTGAGCCACCGCTACTCCTTGACCAGAAGCATTGGCTAGCAGAGAGTGAGCTCATCCTCCCGAAGAAAGACAAAGACCAAGAACTTGTCCAACAACAAGAACGAGAACAGGAGGAAGAGAAGGAGTGCAAGATGCTTGCAGGAATGCAGTTCCAGCAAGAGCAGCTGGTAAGGAGGTGTAGCCGCTGTTTATCCAACCAAACGCCACAGTGGAGGAGGGACCCATCAGGGCCTAAGACGTTGTGCAATGCGTGTGGCCTGAGACTCAAGGCAGGGAATGGGCTCACCACCATTTCCAAGAAGCTTTGTGGTCAAGAAATTGACAAAGAGCTAGAACAAAGAAAACGGCAAGATGACAAGAGGATCAAGAAGAATGCATATGTGAATGAGGAGCTGCCACCGGAGGAGCCAGTGAAGAGGTGCACCCATTGCATGTCCTACAAGACACCACAGTGGAGGGCCGGTCCTTTGGGGCCTAAGACTCTATGCAACGCCTGTGGCGTGAGGTTCAAGTCTGGCAGGCTGCTGCCGGAGTATAGGCCTGTTAACAGTCCAACTTTTGTGAGTTACATGCACTCCAATTCTCACAAGAAGGTGATGCAGCTGAGGCAGGCTGTCGCGCACTCAGGGAAGTGAGCTGATGGTGAAGAACATCTCCTGAATCTGTGGCATTCGGTTTTAGAGCATCTTTGGTTTAGTCTTGTAGATGCTGAGAAAATGAAAGCAGAAGCTGGTTAGGTCTCAGTTCACCTCTTTGTTAGCTCTAGCCTCTAGCAGTGTTTTACTTCAGTGATCAATTCGCTAGGTGTTTGAGATCTCCAATTCAATACCAATGGTTGGTTGCTACAATATTATCCCTGCCATTATCTTGCATTATGCTGTGTCTTCTGACCCTCTGAATTTGTTTGCAAGATTGAAATTGAACAGCCTCTTAAATTGTTGTTTTGCATGGTACATGATCTTGGCAACTAATCTGGCCTGTAACAATTGCACTAGTGACAGAAGTGGTTCATCCAAATATTTGGTATTATTTTTTTTATGCTGAAAAAGACAAGTTTACCTTAATTTTCATTTAGCTATTAAAACTACTAAAACAACCTTCACTAGTCGTTTATATGTCTTGGGCAGTATTTGCAAGATACGCAAGAACCTGCATGATTATATGCCGCACAGGGTTTGAAAAATCACGGTTTTTGATCTTACCGTTCCGGTTTGAGAAATAAAACCGTTTGGTTTATCGGTGGAATTCAAAATTAAAAAAAATTATCCAAAAATTCCCAAAAATTAGAGTCAATTGCTTTAATGAAGTTTGTAGATGTTTTTGAGCCATTCAAAATCTAGAAAATAGAAAAAGTCAAAAAAAAAAGAAATTAAAAGTATTTTTAAGAGCAATATTTGTTCAAGTATGTCAAGTAGCAATATTTATTTCAATATATTTTAATAACAATATTTGTTCAATTATATTTAGTAGCAATATTTATTCAGTATGTCAAGTAGCAATATTTATTTAAACATATTTTAGTAATAATATTTATTTAATTATATTCAAGAGCAATATTTGTTGAAGTATGAAGTAGTCATATTTGTTGAAGTATGTCAAGTAGCAATATTTGTTTAATTATGTCAAGTAGCAATATTTATTGAAGTATATTTAGTAGCAATGGATATAACACTGGCAAAATGGTACTATTTGTTTAAGTAGCGACATTTGTATACACAGAAATTATCTTATTATGGTATATTTTAATATGTTAATGTTATCCAATATTGAAAAGTTTACTTCTCATTGTATGCATTGTGATAACCAGGGTTATTAGTTTAATTAAATAATTAATTAAAACAATAATAGTGATTAGGCAAAGATAAATAAAATGTAAGGTTTAGAGAGTGTCGTTAGTCCCCAATGAATGTGTCGCTCATCGAGGCATCTGACCTATCCGAGACCTAGATAAACACCTATCGCTAGTTTGGGATTCATCATTCGGCATTTTAGAACTTACATGGTACGGTATACGGGTATCGTTAGCAAAATAGGCGAGTTATGTCCATAATGCCCTTATGACCAATAGCCATCAGTAAAAAGCCAAGGGCAAAGTGGTCATATGCCACAATGCCAAGTGCATAAAGCCAGCCAAGAGAGCCAACCAGAAGCCAGCCATTGCACTTCTGTCTCCCATTCCACCCACAAACCGAATGCACCACAAGAACACAGCCAGTTCCACCAAGCACAAGAACAAGCTTCCAGCCGAAGCAAGAAGAGGAGGGGAGGAACTCCAGAAGAGAAGGTGCGGCATCTCCCTAAGGGAAGGCAAGCAGAGTGACCAGAAGCCATCCAGAAGAGGAGGTGAAGGGCAACCCGAAGAGAAGTAAGGTGGAGGCATCCAGAAGCCCAGATCCAATATCACCTCTTATCCCCAGCTTCAACCTCATCCATAGCTAGCTTCACCTTCAACCGATCAAACCCAAGTGCACATACCAGTAGTACTAGAGTAGCTACAATGCATGTTTGTATATGCAGAGGGTAGATCGAGGGTTTAGCTAGCAAATGGGGTAGGGTAGGGGATCGATCAGGTAGTTCCCCGTGTGGTCTCAGTGGTTGGGGTAACCATTAGTGTAGTATCTGTTCTTTTTTCATGGATTAGCTCAAGCCTCCCAACCATCAACATAGACCCCCACATTGCTAGCATAATCTGTAAAACAAGCAAACAAAAATCAAGAAAATGAAATGTGGGTAGAAAACCCTAGCTCAGTAGAGTAGGAAGTAGAGTAGAGAGGTGCGGCTGACCATGCGAAGCAAGGCCGAGGCCGTGCGACCTTAAGGCGGCAAGCTATGGCCGGAGTCGCGTGGGTCCGGACAGCTTCAAGCCAGGGCCATGCACGGGGAGAAGGCCATAGGGAGGAGCCGCCAGCCGCTGAGAGAGATAGGCACAGAGGGGATCACCGAGCTTGAGGTGCGGTCGGAGGAAATGGAGAAGTAGTAGAGGAGGAGGAGGCGCCTTAGGAGAAATTGGCAGGAAGCCGATGCAGCCGAGGTAGAGAAAGAGAGGCAGTATCGTTCGATCCAGAGAAAGAAGAAGGGAGAGCAGGGCGCAGAGCCTAGAGGCTCTCGGCCAAATCGGCTAGAGACCAGAAAAGGCAGAGAGAGGAAAAGAAAGAAAGGAAAGAAAGAGAAGGAGAAAAAGAAAATGAGAAGAGAGAAAAGAAAAGAGAAAAAGAGAGAAGTAGAAAAATGAATTCATGCCGCGGACCGCGTCGATTTCTGTAATCAACTTGCACATCACGTAAAAATCGAGAACTTATACTAATTATATTGCTCAGATAAAAGTGAATGACGGAAAAGAATTGGTTGGACGCCAAATTAAATAAATGAACCTTAAAAAGGCCCTAGTTGATATCTTGTGCTTTCACGACTCGAGCTGAATTTGCCAGCCAACCAGAACCCACCTTTGAGCGAGGTCGGACCGTCAAATATTATTCTAGGCAAGATTTCCTTGAGTATCTTTGTTAAATGCTTTTACGTACTTAATCATACCATCACTACATGAAAATTGTACTTTCGAAATGGAAATGTTGTGTTGGAATTGGATGGGTGAATTATGGTGGATGAATGATAAAAGGGTGTGTGATGGTGTATGGTGGGAATGGTAATGTGGTGAATGGAAGGAAATGGTATGTGGTCTTGGTGTTTGGAATGGAATGGGTGATGTGGTTGGTAAATGCTGAATGAAGTATGGTTGTGGTGAAGGAAGTGGTTGTGTGGTGTTTTGGCGTCCACAAATGGAGTCATGGATAATATATTAGAATCAAATATGGTGGGTAGAGGGTGCAAGGAAAGATGGCATGGAAATGTCTGGGTGTGGTGATACCCGCTGCCGGTGGACCCTCTACATAGGCTATAATATAAGGACAAACACCTACACTCGAACAATGAGCCGTATTTTCAGTATCAACTATAGCGAGATAAATCGCTGTCAGAAAAGGTTATCCTAAGAAAGTGTTATGATCTCCACATTGGGTAAGTGTAAATACTACTAGAGTCAAAGTCTGGGTATGCCGGAAGGCCCAGACGAGAAAGCTGGTTAATGTGGATATATATTCTAAGCCACGGTGGAGTTACTCCGGTTGGATATTAGGGTACAACTATATTGTGAGTGGTGGAATCGCCTGGGGTAGGGATTTCTCCTCGAATGCAGGGTTGGAGATCTAATACTGGATTAGTGATAAATGTTCTAGAACCTCACTTATTGAGGCCGTTATGAGTAAAGTAGTACGAACCTACGTAGGATCAAAATCTTAAATTCAAGCCTGTCTCCTAGATTGGAGGTTACGGAAGCTAAGTCTGTCTCATATACGGGTGCTAGTAGTTGATTTTCAACAATTAAAACTTGCCAAAACTTAAAGAAAATCAAAAACCTAATTTCTGTAAAAGTTGAGTTGGGGGGAAGGAAATGGTGTCTTTGGAGAGAAAAATTCATATTGCATCTTGGGATAATGCTTGCTGAGTACTCTGTACTCACTCTTGTATTCCCCCTTTTTCTAGAAGGAGAGCCTGATGGATCGGCGTTTAAGGCCGGTGAGGAGGCCTATTCTCAAGCTCAGTTCCAGGGTTATCAGGAGGATCTCTATGAGGGCTACTACTACTGCGACTACTACTAGGAGGGCTAGGAGATTCTATGTCATATTATACTCCTAGAAGATATTTAAGTATGTATAGGCAATAGTGTGATCTTTTGCTGTATCTAGAGATTGCTATAATATTATGTAATGGACATATAGCCCAGCATGGCTTGCAATGAATATATTTTCATTTAGTCTCTAATTATTGTTCTGCTGTAACACTTTGAACACGACATAGTAGCTGATAAAGCATTGGATTTTCTAATGTTTTGCCGGCAGCTGTGCTGAGATTCATGTAATTAACTTGGGGAGGTGGCAGTGTTACTGTCGCAACCCTGGGCTATTTATATGGGTCCCCACATGCATGCACCAACTATTAAAACTTTAGTATGGAAGTTGTACTCTGTACCACTAGTTATATTCTATACTTATTTTGTTGTATAACGTGCAATTTGATACTAGTAATTTCTTGCAAATTATATACACAAGCAATTTTTGTAAGGTATTAAAATATAAATGGTGTTGATATGTGAATGGTATTGATATGTGAATGGTATTGGTATATCATTATGTGAATGTCTATTTTTACACTTGTTGGATTGATATGCGAGTAGTATTGGAATGAAAGATTATTTGTTAATATATTATTGCTAAATGCCTATTTTTACACTTGTTGGATTGATATATGCGTAGTATTGAAATGAAAGATTATTTGTTGATATAGTATGTCGGCGTACTTTATACCAGGGTACCCTCTCCGCCGCAGATAAGTAAGACTACGTGGTGGCCTAGCGAGCAGGCGGGCGATTATGACCCTCTCGTCGGGCGCTGTCCCACGTGGCGGGAGATCAGGCCCCACTCGTCGGGCGAGCGGTCCAAGTGGCGGCCTGGTGGGCGGGAGGGCGATCGAGCCCCGCCGCCGGGCGTTGGCCTCGTGGTGGCTCGACGGGTAGGCGGGCGACGAGCGCCACCGGGCGTTAGCCTCCGTGGCGATCGGGCGAGCAGCGGCCGACAGGCCTCGCTTCGCTGGCGTCGCCCACGTGGCACCTGGCGGGTAGGCGGTGATCGAGCCCGCCGCCGGTGTCGGCCTCCGTGGAGGCTGGCGAGCAAGCGGCGATCACGTCCTCTCTCGCGGCGTCCACATGGCACCGACGAAAGCGGCGGACGTTCGAGCCCTCTCGCCAGCGCCGCCCGTGATGGGCAAAGCGTCGAGCCTGCCCGTGGCGTCGACCTCGTGGCGGCCTAGCGGCGGCGGCGTCAGCCGCCGTACGCATCGGCCTCCGTGGCGGCTTTGGCGAAGCAAAGGCGTTCGAGCCCTCTCGCCGGGTGTCGCCCACGTGGTGGCTGGCGGGCGGCGGCGAGCGAGCCCTACTCACGGGCGTCGGCCTCCGTGGCGGCTGGCGGGCGGCGTTTAGGCCCTCTCGCCGGCGTCGCCCACGGGCGCTCTGGCGGCGGTGGGCGTTAGGCCCCTCGCCGGGCGTCGCCCACGTGGCGGCTTTGGCGATCGAGTTCGCCCGCCTGCGAGCATCGGCCTCGTGGCGACTGGCGGCGGTGGCGTTCGAGCCCTCTCGCTGGCGCCTACCACGTGGCGATCGGGCGAACAGTGGCGATCAGCCCTCGCCCTTTTGTCGGCCTCCATGGCGGCACAGCAAGCGGGCGCCAGTCCTCTCACTGAGCACGCGGGCGACCAAAAGAATGAGGAGAAGGCTTCGCCTCGGAGTCTCCTTCCCCTAACACGCTATGTTAGAGCTATTGATTGCGAAGAGATCTACTGTCGACACGACAACGGCCCATCTCTCTAACGCCTCACACCTAACCCGTCGCAAGAAAGTCACATCCCGGGCGGACCGGGCGAAGCCACACAGCGACATTAAATGGGGTTTGAGGGACAAGGCTACAGTGATGGGTGTAATAAATGAGTCGTGGGTCAGTACGATAAGTCCATAGTGATGGGTGTAATAAATGAGTCGTAGATCAATATGACATCACCTTCTTACACCGTCCGAGCCACCTAATACATAATATTACTAAATGCCTAATTTACAACTTTCAGTTGTCTAAAATATAGCAAAAGTTATGTCGAATTTTTTTCATATTTAGGAGATATCATACTGGAATTTTTTCATATTTTTACATACTTTTTTAATATATTTCTTACATTTTTTTTTATTTTTGCCCTTCACTAGATTTTTACAAATTTTACAACATTTTTGCAACTATTTTTGTACATTTTCCCCATTTTTTCAAATGGCTTCGGTTCTTGGTGGTTTTCGCCAAAAAACGCTCACTCGTCGGTTTGACCAGATTTCAAAATAGTTTGAATTTTCATACCTTTCGGTTTGTTCGGTTTTCAAGCGGTTTTTCATAGTTTTCGCTACCGTTGAGGTTACGAAATTTGGGTTCAAAATGGTTTTGTAAACCCTGATGCAGCAGCTGATCACAGCACTATAGACTGAGATATAGAACTGCTAACTGGAGCCATGTTTTCACAGTTTTGATTCACCAATCTTTCCTGAGGTGGGACTCTCAGCCTGAGGGCTTGTCAATTGTGATACATTCTGTCATTTTACTCTCTTTTATGCTGTTACTGTGCGCAAATCAAATCCTTAGACAAGCCCTCAATCACCTGATAGATTTGGGAATTGGGAGAGTATATTGCCTGTTCTCGTGCTAATGTTCAGATCAAACACCTGAACCCTGCAGAGCTACATGGCAAATGTGTGGTGCACTGTTATCGTCTTCCAAATGACTGATCTCTCTGACAGAAAATGTCATAAACCGATCGATTTCCTGGGAACAAATCTTGTTAAATTGTAGACCAGATGCACTGTATGAACCAATGCCCTGCATGTTTCAGACTCAGGCCACAAAGGTCTCTCATTCAGAAATCTCTGCGCGATGCAGGGACACTTGGATTAACTTTATATCGTTGGTGATGATAAATCATGATGCCGCCGTGCATACAGGTCCTTCCCTCCTGTTCACTCAAAGGAAAGGAAAGGTCTTGAATACCTTTCTGCTGTTCTCTTATCATCATAGAGCTTTTTCCGTTGCGCATGGACGGCCCTTTTTTTTTCCTATGTACTTTTCGGTCAATGGCACATATACTGACGCCATTCACTGGCTCATTGAAGCAACATCCTAATCATGTTTGTGCACTCCTGCCACTGCCAATTTGCTATACATGAGTGATGCTTGCTAGTGCAATTTTAACTCTCTTATACATAACTACTGAAAGCTAGAGCCTTACTCTAGTGCTGAAGAAGCTCGTTCTGTACTTGTCTGAAAAAAAAAACTCATTCTGCTCATGTACAGTTGTTTTCCCTTCCTAACTGCCATTAACTAAAAGGCAAAGTTGTCTATTAAACCAGCCCTGTCCTACTGTTGAAAGTAGGAATTATTGTACAACTACCTACAAGGGTAGCCATGTTGACAATGGAGATGCTAGTCCTGTAAGGCTGTAACTGCATAAACCTAACTCACTGAAGATGTCAGCCATCTTGGTTACTTGAATCTCAGGTTCAGAGATTCGGATGACCATCAACATGTAGTCAGGCACTCAGGCATGGCAGTATTAGATCTAGGCACATAGATCATCTACAGTAGCAATTGCGACCGTAGCTTACGGACTGCACGTGATCTCAGGCGTCCGTTCTAATAAGCAACGGCTTGGATCTACTTATACAGTAGGCGTGCTACAATGATATTATTGTCTACAATACATGCATAATATCCAGACTGAATTTAGGCAATCTGATTTGAAACCAGCGGTCAATTGTGCAACTGTTTAATTGCAGTCATACTACCTAGTACCTACACCATAGAACCGCCCCTAATCTAGGCCTCCAAGCATAGACGGTGGTCAAGTCTGCGTGGCTACAAGAACAATGGTGTAGGGGCAGTGCGGCAGCGGTGCGGTACCGGTGTCAATGAATGAAGTGGAATCCATTCTGGCACAGGCAACAGTGCTGCCAGTTCAGTGACTGGAACACGAAGATAGCCTGCATGCGTTACACCTTTTTGACTCATGCCGGTTTCTTTTGTTCTGCCAAAGCCAGTTAGCTGCTGCTGCAGCAGCAACCAAGGTCTAGAGCATCAATGTTTCATCAGTACTCTACTATTTTACCATTCATCTGTGTGTGTGTTGGTGTTGCCGTGTTGCACAGGTGCACCTGGCCCAAGGACCGGAGCACTGGTTTGGGCCTAGCAGTCGTTATCAAGTATACCGTTTTCTTGCCAAAATTTTTAGTAGAATACTGGACGCTTAGGTTCATAGATTCTGGCATGAACGGCATGACAATGCTATATTTCACACTGTCATCTGACAAAGGCCATAGAAAAGGAGTTCAATAAACAGGGAAGAGAAAATGCAAACTGTTAACACCACAGGGATGACAATGTATTCCCCATTGCTACACAAGCAGAATAAGCTTTATTTTACGGGGCCGCAAGCAGAACAACATGACAGCAGAAGATTGACACTCAACACAAGCAAAGACATCAAAGCTTTATTGCTGTGGACTCCCAGGACTGGAGAGATCGACTTTGAAAATAGCTGCCGGAATTTTGCGCTTTAGGACTCGACCACCATGCTCTCGGCTTCCTTCTTGATGGACTGGAAGAGCACCGATGAAAGATAGCGCTCTCCGAAGCTTGGGAATACAACCTACATAGAGGTAATAATGTCAACATTGGGATGCATGTGGAGATTGTTGCTAAAAGCCTCTCTTCCCTTAGTGGAGTATGCTAATTGTATTCATACTCCATTGTTTGTAATATGAGCATTGACAAGTATAGATGTTGCATGGACAAAAAAACTGAAGTTGGTCCCCTTATAGGGCATGCAAGTGTAAATCTGTAGTAGATCTACTCATTTGTGATTGTATAAAAGATGAGGTGGATTTCGTGGGAAGGACCCATGCAGCTGAAACATAGAAATTAACGGGAGGAAATGTATCACTTACAACAAAAAGTTTTCCTGCATTTTCAGGCCTCTGAGCAACCCTAATGGCCGCAGCAGCAGCCGCACCAGAAGATATTCCAACCTACAACATTTACGTCATCAATGGCTAAGACAACGATGTAATTTTGAATGATCCATATATGGATAGGCTTGACCCAAAAAAAAACAACAATGTGTGTACTGCTTAATAATAGATAATTTCGGACAGAAAACCCACCAGCAACCCTTCTTTCAAAGCAAGAGCCTTTGCAGTCTCAATAGCTTCATCACTTGAAACCTGGGAAACAATTGAACGCACAAAAAGGTTACACCAGGGTAAAAAATGCAGATGAATGCAAAGACAATCAAGAACGATGTAGATCTACTGCAAACTTCTTTTCGCACAGGAGAAAAGTGATACTACGAACCAAGTGAGCAAAAAATAATTCGGTGACAAATTGTTTATATAGTGTCTTCTCTACAACACAGCTTAATACAGGAGGAAAACGTACTTGTATAGCTTCATCAACGAGGTCAACATCCAAGACACCAGGGATAAAACCCGCTCCAATTCCTTGAATCTTGTGTGGCCCTGCTTACGAGAACGGAATCTCATGAGTCCAAAACAAGCAGGCATCAAGAAACCAAGCAAAATATGTTGATGGCTTTGTGCAAAATGGTTCACAAGGTCCCTTCTTCCTAAGGGATATCTTTCTTATATTGACCACCTAAAAAGCCTCCTCACAAGGCCACAATAAAAATGCTTAACCATCCATAATTCTTGTTTCCAGCCATCCGGAGACAACATCTGTTAAATCTACCTCCTTGACAAGATAATTAACATGACAAGTCCATAGCAATGCAAATCACAAAAAGGGAACTCCTAAGGATTTTTTTAGCTTTTGATAATCGTGGTAAAACTTAAAGTGCAGTTGATAATTTACATTGTTGTATATTCAGACACTGAAAACAACCGCAAAACCACGAGATTAATTTAATGGATGACTCTGAATGTAAAATGAAAGGAATATATGCCAGAAGCAAACATTACCAGGCTTCCCACCAGATAAGACAGCACTCTCTACTGGCTCCACACCATAGAGCTTACATAAGAAAAACAAATAAAAATCAGATACTGTTTTCATAAAAGTCAAAGTGAGAAGCTAATACTGTAGCGTAACAAGGCCTTCTAGTGCTTACCTTGATATTAGGATTTTGCTCTTTGAGGTATCGTCCAGCTCCAGTTATGGTACCCCCTGTCCCAATGCCAGAAACAAGGCCATCAATTTTCCCTCCTGTGCCCTTCCAGATTTCAGGCCCAGTTGTCTCATAATGAATCTGCATGACATACTTCAGTATGAGAACTCACGAGCGAACATCAACATGGGCACTAAGATGTTCTCCAAATATAAATGTTAAGTTATGCTACACCTTTGGGTTAGCAGGATTTTCAAATTGTTGAAGGATGTATGAGTTGGGTGTCTTTGCTGCTAGCTCTTCTGCCTTTTGGACAGCTCCTTTCATTCCCAAGAGTGGGTCAGTCAGGACCAATTCAGCGCCAAAAGCCTTCAATATGATTCTCCTCTCCATACTCATGGAGGCAGGCATTGTTAGTACAAGTCTGTAACCCTTTGCAGCAGCCATGAAGGCCAGTCCAATGCCTGTGTTGCCACTAGTTGGTTCAATCAGCACACTCTGGCAACCATTACATGGAAGGCAAAATATCAGTTAAATCAGATCCTGGCAGTCTGAAATTTTTAATAAATCTAGCTTTAGTAGAAAGTGTTTGCCACCAAATAAAAGCTTAATATTTATTAGCATGAATCAAATGCCTATGTGCCCTAGTGGATCGACAAGATTACTAATAAGGGCCAACATATCATCATTCATCAAAGGCATTGTCATTTGTGAAATATTAAATAAAGAGGCTATACTAATTGGATCACATGAATGGTAATTAGAAAGCTGAAACCAATGTGCTCGTGACGAGCTGAAATAAAAATGCTTGGGCCAAGTATCTGCACACAAATTAAACACAAAGGTGAAGGAGAAAATGAACAATACAGAAAATCAAGGCCACATACATGAACCATAGACATTTTCAAATATAATAATCTAGAAGAAACATCACACATCAAAACATGTTGCTATCACAAATAATGCAATCATTGTTTAGAAGAGTAAGAAAATAAAACTGCTGTACTGACGCAATGGAGCCAACATATTTTGGCTGAAAAAAGTCATAGCTTCTGTTATCTGTTCTTATGTAAAAGGCACCTCTAAAAAGGGGGAACGAGGAAAAATCGTATCTAACATAATAGGTCCAAACTAACCAGACACTTTTGAAGGTCATACTAGTTCTAATCAATTCAAAATGCTGTAAAATCAACCCAACAAAACCAGGTTATACCCAAGCATCAATCATTGGGTAATCTTCATTGCAAACAGTGACTAGTGGTTCTTTATATAGAAAAAGTCAGGGAATTATGCTAATGTGATATGGTAGAACAACTATCAAGTTACTATGATCATGCAGTTGAATGGCCCTTATTTGTTTTCTATACTTCAATATATCTTGATCAAAGCACTAGTGCACTAGGTCAATGATCAATCTATTATGCTATCTATTTTTTAATTGGGCTCTCACCACACGCACCAGTCAGCCCAAACATTTATTTTATGCACGTCCTTTCATCTACCCCAATGTACTACTACCAAACAACAACAAATGAACAATCCAGCAAACCAATGCAAAAGAAACTAATGCCATCATCAATCTCACTACAAATAATAACCAGTGGATATGGATCATCCAGTAGCCAACACAAATAGAAAGAAAAAAAAATGCTGCAGAAATGGCAATGCCAAAAGAACACCACAAATCCTTATGCTATATCAGGTAAGGTATAAATGGCCCTTTCCTTTATTTCCATTGTATATCATTTTGACTACTGAACTCAATAAAAACAAACTAAATTCCCTTGACCTGTGATATGTGTCACCTTAACCTCCTTCCTGCCCATAAAGTTGATACTTCAAGAAATCAGTGTGTGACATATTATGTTTTACTACTACACTAAATCACTAATTCTATCATATAAATCACCTTCTTCAGCAAACCAGACTCATGGAAAATATAACAGCCTACTCATGTTTCTTATCCAATACCATTTGTATTTTTTTATTGGATTGAAGCCAAAGTCAAGTCACGGCTAATGGAGACCAAAATTACAAGTTATAATTATATTCTAGGAAGTGCAAATTGTTTGTAACACCACACCAATTCCACTGGCATAATACAGGGAAAGCACCAAAAGGTTCGATTTTACCCACCCTGCCTGGAGTGATGAGCCCCTTCTCCTCTGCATCAGTGATCATACTGTATCCAATCCTGCACAAATACAAAACAACATCACACAGCACGAATCTTCACCTCAAGAGTCCAAAAGGCAAGTAAAGCAAGAACAAACTTATCCACAAACACCATGAAAAGCACTGAAACTTGCAGACACGCGCTTGCGCGCGCGCACACACACACACACAGGCCCTACTGAATAGGACAGGGAAAAAAAATCAGATCTTTAGTAACAAACCATCCATCCAAACTAAGAAGAACCTTACAGGATTAACCTTTTAGCTCACGAACAACCAGAGATTACCAAACTTCCCACTCACATAATCCACGCTCAGGTTACAGTAAAAGACGAGGAAAGTGGCTTTTAGCAGCGCCCACCTATCCTTGACGCTGGAGCAGGGTTCCATGGACTCGAGCTTGGCCGCGACGCGCCCGGCGCACCCATCGGCCACCTTGTTGAGGTACACCAATGGCGTGTTCCCGATCAACTACACATCACAAAAATTCAATATTTCTCAATCACATCCAACCGCCGGTACAACCGCACAAAGAATATTGGCAGGAATCGACAGACAGGAGATGCTCTCACCTCAGTGACATCCTTGGCGATCGCTGGCGATGCCTCTCCCATTCCGCCGTCAAGAAGCTGAAAAAATCCCAGAAGAAAAACACTAAAATTTAATCCTAGAACAGATAAGTCAGGTATCGCTCCAATCAATTGACGAGAATGGCAGAGAAATTTTACTACCGACTCGATGGAGAAATAATCCTTCCGGGGTTTCGCGAGAAGGCGGCTCTTGGAGATCGCTGGAGCCGCGGTATTGTTATAAACAGAAGAGGATGGTGGAGAAGGGCATGGATTCGTTTGCTAGAAAAGCCCGGTCCACGGTGAACCATGTGGCTGCACGTGGGCCCTCTGGCGATGGCTTCGATGGCTGGCGTACGTAGGCCGGGGTTGCCTTGTCTGGGCATGGCGAGAGACGGTGTTCGTTGAATCTGGACGGCGTTTTCTTCCACGGAGAATTGGCGACGGAGGCAAGAGTGCAGCTGCAGACTCGTACAGCACTGTACATAACTCTACGACTCTGAAAATTTCTCGCATATTATCCTTTTCTTGGACATGAATCACTCTTCAAATATGGGTTCCAGCAAATCAGATGACCTTGCAATGAATAATATCACTGCTTTGGTGGTTGCACGGGTACGTAGAGGGTGACGTAATGTATAATTTGGATCCTAGTTCTTGTCTGAATCAGTATCGTCTAGCTGGCTAAAGCACTGTGTCGACGTCGCCGTCCGGTGCCCGCCGGCGGCGAGGGAGTGCACCAAATCTTATCCTTAATTAATTCCCATCTATCCATATCGTTAATAGTCCCTTACGTGGATACGCATACCTCGCGTCCTGCGAGAAGCACCGGCGGATCCAGGAATTGCAGCCGATGCAGATGCGGCTCGATCAAAATTTTATAGATTACTTGTTTGTTTACATGCTCGAAAAAATTCACACTGTTTTGTATAAGGTTTTATAAATATGATGCTATGTGTGCGCGGAGATATTTGGATATATCCTATTTTTTGAAGGAAACTTGGGCTAGAGTGTTACCGCTAGCTCGCTCGATCGACGTCCATGTCGATTAATTTTAGCTTCTTCCATGGACGGATTCACGATTGTCCAACCTGCTTCTTTCGATCTCGCTCGGGCCACACATCTTGTGGCTAGCTAGCTAGCTTTTGTGTGCACACACAAAAAGAAGGAAAGGGATGATTAATATAAATAAGTATAGAAAGATCTTTCCGAGCAACATATGGCCGGGCAGCTCTCATGCACGGTTTATAGAAATCATGGTTTTCGATCGTATCAAGCCGGTTCGATATCTAAAATTGATCAGTAAACTAATGTAATTAAAAAATTTAAAAAGTTTATGCGACATAAAACTGATTGATTTTCGGTCAAAATCACGTACATGACAACGCCGTAGTAGTTAGCACCTATCAATTAGTCGGTCGATTTTCGGTAAAAACTGGCCGGTTTTCGGTCAAAACCAACTGATTTTCCGTGAAAACCGGTCTATTTTTTATTTTTTGAATTTGTTTTGAAAATTTTTGAATTATTAATCCTTTGGTTTTGACTTTTTTGAGCAATTTTTTGATTCAATATTTTTTATTTTTAAATTTCGAACGGTTTTTTGAATTCGATTTTGTGAATCTGCTCTCATGCAGGTCAAACGTTTGCGCTCGTAGGGATCGAAGAGATACAACGAGTGAATTAACCACTGGCGCAGATTACTGAAAGAAAGCAGCTGCAGAAAATTTACAGATGGCCATATCGTTATCGAATAATTCAGTCGTTGTGCAATACTATTCCAATTCCATGCATACATGCGCTAAAAATTCGAAATTATGTTACACATAAAATGATGAATTTATGTATGTATTAGTTTATGATTTTGACTTGTTTCCGGCATTATTGGTGTAGCTGTTGTCGATACTACCGAAGTATGAGTCGTTGGATGAGCCACTTATAGCGAGAGATGCCCTTTGGAGGCTCAGAGAGCCAGTATCCTAGCTAGTACTGCTACACTGCTACTGCATGTATGTGGTGTAGATAGAGGTGGGCACTGGATCGAGCTATTTTGGATTGGCACGAGACATGCTCTATCTAGTTTGACCTATGATCAAGACTTAAACCGTTTTAACGGCTAGTGGCCAAAGATGGCATAACACGGTTTATCAGGCGGCATTTGGGCTCGCCAATTGGGCACGATGATGCCCGCCCAATGATGCCTGGTCAGGCTCGGCCAAAGACGGCTCGAAATAGTCTCAGACGCACTGTGTTGTATATGTGGGTGAGCAGATCAAGGAGTAAAGGAAGAAAATTCTGGATAGACTAGAGAAAAGGAAGAGAATGCATGTATGTGTTAGTATATGTGGGTGAGCAAATTAAAGAGTAAATGCACGGCTGTATGTATGTGATTGGAAGGAGCAACCGAATCTATTAAATCAAGAAGAATAAATACAATACGACTTTGTTTCGACCAGAGAAAAAGGAAGTTTTAGATAGATAAAGAAAGAAATGAATCCGTGGTTATTTTCTCTCGTAGCAATAGTATAAATGGGGCAGATCTAGACCGACACTGCACGAATCAGGTATGAAGAGCAAATGGATCGTGCTTGGGCTCTCCGAAGACGAGTCGGGTCAGCCTGACCTGGCACAGCGAGCACGATCGATGGGCTGTCACATTCCAGCACGATTTAGATCCAGAGTATGATGGGTCCAGACCGAGCTGGCCTGGCCCGGCACGACACTCACTTCTAGGTGTGGAGCACCTGGATACAAGCTGAGCATAGTAGTTTTTATCTGCCAAACGAATAACATCGTGTGATTTGGGGACAAGAAAAACCAGCACCACCACCAAGTGTTCCTGAAGTACGTACGGCGCAGGAATCTCGGATCGAGCTTAATTAGTTTTATAAGAAAAATTTCCTTGCGTGCAACATCACGGAATTGCTACAGCTAAACTAAGTTAGCATCAACTAATGCCACATTCGAAGTAAACGTTTTGATTCCATGCATGTGATCTCAGCTGTTGCTTGTTCGTTCTTCAACGCATAGCTGGCGTGTGCATGCTTGAGCTGAAAGAAAACTATAGTCAAAGTCTGCATGCCGGGATTATTGATTCGATCGGATAAACTCGTGGGGTCACATTCATGTAGTGATATGTACGTAGTCATTTTCTTAGGTAGCAATGATCGGACGGGTTATTCTTCTCTGCAGATTATCGTGCACCGCAGCGACATTTTAAATTGTTAATGTCTCTGCAAGAGCTAAATTGTGAGCTGTTCTTCGGCCGCGATTTGCGACCGAGCCACGTTTTAGACCAATCTGGAACACCCAACAAGATCGAGCAGCAATCCCGGAGAAGCTATATATCCACTAACGAACGCAACTAACAATCAGTTGTTGCCAAAATTAAATTGCGATTTGCATTTATCCTAGGGACTTGTTGGAACTAACGGTATGTCCGCCTGTATTGTTGTTCTCTACATTCTTTTACAAGAAAAATGTGCTCCCAATAAAACGAATGTTCAGCTTCGAACAAGGCTGGCTGCAGTGATCTGCAAATTAGCTCCGGGTAACGACAGTCACACTATCATGACACCTGAGTTAATTACGCAAATCTCGGTATAGTAGCTAACAAAATATCGGACAACCTGATACTTTATCAGTTACTATACCGTGTTCAGAATATTACAGCAAAACAATAATTAGAGATTGAAAATATAACTCTTTATTACATTTCATTAAGCCACACAGGGCTACATATCCTTTACCTTAAGCCTTACACGGGTTCCAAATTTACCTTACTCTTACGTGTGTTCCAAATGCATCAAAATATAGTACAATCACCTATTATCGTGAGGTATGGACTATTAGATCCTCTGCTCCTCCTGATAGTAGGAGTAGTAATTCTCTTTCTGTGTAAGTCCTTTCTCTGCGAATAATCCTCACCTTAAGCCTTTGAGTGTCCATAGGACCCACTTTCTAAGCAAAGAGGGATTTAAGTAAGAGTGAGTATATAAGTACTCAGGAATCATTCATAACAAAATGCAATAATATTTTTCTCTCTCAATTCATCTGTGGCGACCCGCATAATTAACCTCGGGTAACGACAGTCACACTGCCATTACAGATGAGTTAATTATGCAAATTTTGGCATAGTAGCTAACAAAATATCAGGAAACCTGATACTTTATCAGTTACTACACCATGTTCAGAATATTATAGCAGAACAATAATTAGAGACTGAAAATAAAACTCATTATTACATTTCATTAAGCCACGCAGGGCTAGATGTCCTTTACCTTAGTCTTACATGGGTTCTAAATATAGCAAAATACAATTCAACCACTTATTACCCTGATGGCCTGCCATAGTGGGGGTATGGCCTACTAGACCCTCTACTCCTCCTGATAGTAGTAGTAATCCTCCTCCTGTAAGTCCTGGTCCTACGAATAATCCTTACCCTAGGCCTTGGAGGAGTGTCCATAAGACTCACCTTCTACGCAAAAGGTAGGGGTGCAAACGGAGCGGATAATTCCCGACCGTCCGTCCGTTCATATAAATTCAGATACTATTCGGAGCGTAATTTCTAATATCCATCTTTTCGAATATCGGATACAGATTCGGATAGTTTTTTTGGATATGGAAATGTATTCGGAACAAAACTATTTGTCGGATTTGGATATAACCGTAATTTTATTCGAATATATCTGGTATACTATCCAATTTGAAACCACAGTCATGACTCTGGTCCCGTGAGTCACAAGCCCTATAATTTCGCCACGTTCCGCCTCTGCCCCCACCTTGGCACCACCGACGCCTTCGACTGCGTCTTTGCCCACATCGACAACAACCCCTACTCCGTCCCCGGTTTCGCCGACAACGGCGATGGCTCCTCGTCCTCCACTACCGGAGGTGACGAAGGCAACCCCTCGTCCTCCTCATATGATGGTGGTGGCACCCTCCCCGAGCTCGTCCACCGCAAGATCCTAGAGTTGGCCTCCCAGATGATGGCTACGACTATCTCCCCCACCTCCGCGAGCTCCGCCCCTCCATCTCCTCCACCGGCAGCGGTGCCTCCGCCGCCTTCCTCCCCATCCGTTGCCGCGCCCACTTCGGCCTCCCCTTGGACGTCAAGGTCCATCCTTTTGTTGTCAACCCGCCGCATCGTTTTATCCATTCGAGGTGTCTAATTCCACTCATGTTAGCGGTGTAGGCTTATGATGTGAGTTGTGTTCGGGTTGGTTCCAGTAAGTTCACGGAGGCGTCGGCGTCGTTAGTGAGGTGGGTCGAGGAGGCTATCGACCTAGATTTCACGAAGCTGCTCGAGGAGAGCGATGTGACGGCTGCCTGGTTGGAGGATGAGGGTTTGGAGGAGGATTTTGTCATCGTTGCAAATCAACCCGAGGAGAAAGAGAAGAATATTGGTGTGGTTGACGATGCGGAGGAGGACAAGTTGGGCGATGGTGGGAGCAAGGAGAGAGTGCTGCGGTTGCTTGATGAGCAGTTTGATTCGGTGAGTTTTGCTACACCTAATGAATTAACAGTGTGATTTGGGAAAAGATCGTTAATGTCTATCATAGATTGCGAAAAATAATCAATCAGTTATATTAATTCACTGCGTTCATGCATTTCACTCCTGCTCAATAGTAATTTCCTAGGATGCTCGTGACTTGTATACATTCATTTCTACAATTGCGGCACCATTTTCCAACTACCCGTTGAAATTCCATGTGCAATCAAGCTTTTGATTGGTTTACAACACTTTCAGCTTTTGTTTACTATCTTCATGACATTTTTAAATTACAGGTTCTAAGGATAAGATATTATCACTTGCTGATGAGTTTGATTTGCACCTTGAGGATAAAGAATGTGCTACAACATACATAAATGACAGAATGAGGAGGTTTGCCAATTGTCAATTTGTAGTTGAACTTAGTCTTTGTTTTCATTTTAAGCTTCTTTACACCATTTTGAGTAGAGTATAGCCGACATCATGCTACGATTCTACTCTCGGCCTCTACTCGATAGCTGGATCGAGGTGTCAGCAAAGCGTTAGTCTTGAGCATCTGTCATTCTCCTGGTCCCTTACTCGATGAGTATCTCGAATCGAGGATGAGGCTAAGCAAAGGTGAGGGCTTGAGCGACGCCAATCTTCGACCTCTTACTCGATGGTTGGTTGCAACAAGTAGACATAAATGTCTTCAAAGAATAACCCTTGACCATGCGCCTCGGTGGTTGAGCCCCCGGGTGTACTTGGTGGAGTTTCATGCTTAGCGGGAACATGATGTGGCCCCTGACTTCCTGCTCGATTATGCCATCGAGGAGAAAGTTGAGCGTAAGTGTCATGTCTAGCGTCCTTTGGCTGTACGTATCGATAAGGCTTAGCGCTGCTTTAATTACTGAGAACTGCTGCAGCCGTCACGTCCTTTGGTCTTCGCGTGGCCCATCGTCCCTCGACGTCTCTTTGTCTTCCGCATTTATGCGAGGATACAGAGGAACGCCTTATAAACCAGAACCGACGTGTACTCCCATTGGTTCGCGACGTCTGGCCTAACTTACTCCCCGGCCTATAAATAGGCAGGAGTTTGCGGTTACTTGGCATCGCCTTCTTCTTGCCTTGGCTTTGCAACATCTTCATCTTTTTGCGAACACCTTCATGGCCTCCTCACCGCCTCCTTCTCTCTCTTTGGAGATCCTCAAGGGGCCTCCTGCTCGGGAGGTTTCCCCTGGGATCTCTCCTACGCCTCCTGCCATGGGGCCCTCGCCACCCACCATCATCATCATTTCCGAGGATGGGGATGATGAGATCGATTGGGACACAGTTGAGAAGGAGGTTTGGCCTGAGGAGGAGGAGAAGATCAACTCGATGGCCATCGAGAGGGAGGTGTGGCCCGAAGAAGAGGATGAGGTGATGAGCAGGTTGCACGTCGCTTCCCCACAAGACCATGCGACCTCTGCTTCCTCGGCGAGGGTCGCCGCCTCCTCCAACACAAGAGGAGAAAGAGGCAAGGCCGCTGGTGCCAGCGGCGGAGGTGAAGCTCAAAGCAGCTTCATTGGTCCGGTGCTTGCTTGCCCTTCAACCCATCACGACGGTAACCATGGTCATTTAGTGGCACGGGGGGTGGGTCTGTTCCCACGAACCAGTTGGCACCCGCTCGCCTCCTCTTCTAGCCCACATCAGTGAGGTCGCCGGTGATAGCATCTAGGCCCCCTAATTCTTTTATCATGTTTAATTATATGGTTTTGGTGTTGATGATAAGTCGATAATCTCTAAGCTATAAAGAACATTGATTTGGGCGTCAAAGAAGTTTACTGAAAGGACAAGATTAAGGCGCTTTGTTACTAGTTTTTGGCTTGGGAGATGATTCAAGCCAAGTAGCTAGGATTATTTTAGTTTGGCCGTACTATAAAGGGGGACTTTGCACATGTTAGAATTTTGGTTCATAAGGCTTAGACTAAATCAGACTGCTTGGAGTTAAATTTCTTAGTCATTCTTTACCTTGAACCAATTCTTCTCCCCAAACAAAGTCTAAATGTGTCCCGGACTAAACCTCATTTGCTCATCTCTTAAGTCCGGCGCAACTTTAGTCCAAAACTCTATTCTTGCCGGACCATTCCTAATTTAGTCTGGCGCCAAAGCAAACTTAGTCAAAATCCTTACCGAGCCCATCCCATTCACAACGGACCAAAATTCCTTAACAAAAATCTCAATCCGGTGCAAAAGCCTTTTTCATCGGACCCTTTATTTCTTAAGTTCGTGGTGAAAGAATCCTTGTTCTAATACAAACCAAGCGCACAGCATTCACACGAAACCAAACTTCGCTGACACAAAATTCAGTTTGGCGCAAAATCATTCCTCTCGGTTAAGTTCGTATTTTACTTCAAAAAGTCCGTTGCTGAAAACTTCATTGAAATCCATCTACGACGGACCAAAATTTTCATCCGGCGCACACGTAAAATTCTTGTCTCTCCGCCGGACCAAATCTTTCAATCATCCTATGTACGACGGACCAAATTTTTTCGTTCGGCATAAATAATCCAAATTGGTTCGGAGTACACAGAACCAATATCACTAAATTATTTTGCTAAGTCTGTTGTAAACGTATAATCCTGATTTTTGATCGTCTAACACGTTACAATGGTCACAGTGGTAGGTGTAACGGCTATTTTCTATCTAAATGCCTATATAAGCATTTCCTGAGCCATCTACCATAGAACTTTATGATCTCCATCCATAGAGCTTTCATTCACCAAGGAGACTATGCTTCACCTTTGAACCCTAATTCTCAACACTTTCTATGTGTTTTAGCTCCAAGCATAGTCTAGTTGTGTTGTGCCAAGTGAACTAAGAGACAGGGCTGGTGCAAAGTCTATTACTCTTGGATCTTAGTGATCCTAGACGGCTTGGAGGTTGTGGAGGTGTGACCTGTCCGAAAGTGTTTGTGGAAGGCCACCTTGTTTGTGAGAGGTTTGGAACTCACCTTACCGGAGTGGTGAAAGGTTGCCTTAGTGGAGACCAAAGCTACTGCGACTAGCTTTGGGGAGCTATACTTCGAGGAGAAGTGCTCTAACGTGGAGTAGGAGGCAGACTCCGAACCACGGAATAAATTATTGTGTCTCTTATGCTATTTCTGCTCTTAAGTTATTTTTTCGCTATTATTTATTTGCTAGTGCTTTACATTCTGTCTTCTTGCTTTGGTTAGCTATTTAAGTTCAGCAAGGAAATCTTTCTGTATTTAAGAAATTAAAATTTGAAAAAGTTGCTTATTCACCCCCCCTTTAGGCCAACTTGGTCCTTCAGCCAGCCCATTCCAGGTACCATCAGCGGCTTGCCCATGAGTGAGGAAAAGAGGAGGTGAGACGCCTTCGATGGCAAGTAGCTGTCGGGTGCCTTAGGGAATTTTGTCTGTAAAATATAATAGGAACTTTTTTGTTAGTATTGTAAATAAAACGACATTTACTTACCTGGTGCTTTCTGTTCTATTTGATCTTTGTCTATGCGACGTTTTTCTTTTTATGCGTGAAATTTTCTTAGCTGATCGATGTTCTGTGAGTTTTCAAGTATCACGCTGTCTGCTGTAGATAGCTGCACTGATCCTGGCCGAGTAGCCTCGACTACAACATAGGGACCTTCCCACTTGGGCGATACTTTGTTGCGATTATCTTGCTTCTGTACCTTTCGTAGTACTAAGTCCCCAACATCGAGTTCTCTTCCTTGGATTTTTGCGCTGTGGTATCTTCACAAGGCCTGTTGATACTTAGCTACTCGAATGGACGCTCGATCTCTGTACTCTTCGAGTAGATTTATATCGCTTGCTCGTTCTTGCTCTTGTTCCTTTTCAGAATAGTTCTCCACTCAAGGTGATTTGAACGTTAACTCAGTCGGGAGCACTGCTTCTGCTCCGTAGACCAAGAAAAACGGAGTCTCACTGGTGGCTCGACTAGTCAATATTCGAACAGCCCATAGCACCGAGGGAAGTTCTTTTGCCCATCGAGTGGAGTAAGCTTTTAGCCTATCGAATATGCGGGTCTTGATTCCTTACAAGATCATGCCATTAGCGTGCTCGACCTGACCATTACTCTAAGGATGAGCTACAGAGGCGAAGCAAAATTTGATTCCTAGTTCTTTGCAGAAGACTGTAAAAGCACTGCTTTTGAACTAGCTACCGTAATCGGTAATCACTCGATTCGGGATATCAAATCGAGTAACAATGCTCCTCATGAACCTCTTGGCTGCTTCTGAGGTTATGTTCCTGACGGGTTTGGCCTTGATCCACTTGGTGAATGTGTCGATTGCCACAAACAGGAACTTATAATTTCTTTGGGCTCTCGGGAATGGTCCCAAGATGTCCAAGCCCCAAATAGAGAAGGGCAAAGATAGAGGAATAGTTTACAGGGCTTGGGCTGGTCGGGTGGTTTGCTTACCTAGAATTGGCAGCTTTCGCACTTTTTCACCAGCTCACAAGCGTTCTGGAGGGCAGTTGGCCAGTAGAACCCTTGCCGAAAAACCTTTTCAACTAGAGTGCGATAGGACGCATGGTTGCCACAGATGCCTCTATGAACATCGAGCAATATTTTATTGCCCTCTTTCTGAGTGATGCACTTCATCAAGATTCCGTTACTCCCTTTTCGATAGAGCTTACTGTCTACCAATGCGTATAGCTTGGACTTACGTGCAATTTTCTCAGCTGAGGTTTCATCGTCAGGGATCTCTTGACCTTCGAGATAGGCTCGGAATGGTGTTATCCAGGTCGGCTCTCGTTCGAGTAGTGTAGCCCCTCGTGTCTGCAAGTTCTGCCTCATTGACTCGACCAGGCTGCTGGTCAAGTTGGGTAGCATCTGTTTCTCACGAAGAGGAGACAGATGGTTTGGGGAGTTTCTCAATGAAGACTCCCAAGGGTGCAGGTGAACGGGACGAAGCGAGCCTGGCAAGTTCATCGGCCGCAGCGTTATCACTTCGCCGGATGTACCTTACCTCAAGGCCTTCGAACTTGTGCTCCAGCTTGCGGACCTCATTCAGGTATGCTGCTATGTTGTCATCCGGGCATTGGTATTCTATTTGCACTTGGTTTACGACTAGCTGTGAGTTCCCTTTCATGAATAATCGCCTGATTCCTAGTGCGGCGGCTATCCGAAGTCCGTTGACCAGTCCCTCGTATTCTGCAACGTTATTCGAAGCTTAGAAATTGAATTGGATGACATATTTAAGTTCCTCACCTGTCGGAGATTTAAGCACGATGCCATCGAAGAACATCGTTCAGTGATCATCGGGCGTCCTCGCTTCTTTTTCCTCGACGTGGATCCATTCTGCGATGAAGTCTGCTTCCTGATTTGGCGCTGGTCCTCGGCGCAAAATCGACTTTGAACTCGTTGAGCTCGACCGCCCGTTGCGTGATTCGCCCTATTGCCTCTCAGTTGTGTAGTATATCTTTGAGTGGATACATGGTCATCACCATGATCTTGTGTGCTTGGAAGTAGTGCCGCAACTTTCGGGAAGTCATGAAGACAGGGTATATCATCTTCTGTATCTAAGGATATCGCAATTTGGCGCCATGCAGGACTTCGCCCACGTAATACATCGACTTCTGGATCTTGATCTTTTTCTCGGGGCAATCCCGCTTGACCACCAGGACTGTGCTTACTACTTGGGGGTAGCTGCAATGTAAAGAAAGAGCTCCTCTTTTTCGTTAGGTGAAACCAAAATTGACGGAGACGATAAATACCTTTTTAGTTCTTGAAAGGCTTCTGCGGCCTCCTTGGTCCACTCGAAGTTGTCGTGCTTGAAGAAAGGTAGCCCTCATTCGCCCATCCGAGAGATGAATCGACTAAGGGCAGCAATACATCCTGTAAGCTTTTGTACCTCCCTTAGCGTTCGTGGAGGGCGCATCTGGTTTACTGTCTCGATCTTGTGCGGGTTGGTCTCGATGCCTCGACTAGACACTAGAAAACTGAGGAGTTTGTTAGACGGGACGCCGAACATGCACTTCTCGGGGTTAAGCATCATCCGATACTTCCTAAGGTTGTCGAATGTTTCACTAAGGTCACCGATTAGAGTGCCCTTAGTTTTTGATTTTACTACGATGTCGTCAACATACGCTTCTACATTACACCTAATTTGGGACTTCAAGTAGTTTTGAATACAGCGTTGATACGTTGCGCCAGTGCATTTCAAACCAAAAGGCATTTTTACATAGCAGAATACACCGAACGGAGTAGTAAAGGCAGTTTTATCTTCGTCCTCTGCGGACATGCTAATTTGGTGATACCCCGAATAGGCATCTAGAAAACATAGCAATTCACAACCTGCAGTGGAGTCCACTATCTGGTCGATGCGAGGGAGAGGGAAAGGGTCCTGAGGACATGCCTTGTTGAGGTCGGTGTAGTCGACGCACATCCTCCACTTGCCGTTGGCCTTCTTTACAAGGACTAGGTTTGCTAGTCAGGTTGGGTGATGGACTTCTCGGATGAAGCCATCCTTTAGGAGTTTGCCGACCTCCTCTTGTATGGCTTGCTTTCGGTCCTCTGCAAATCTACGCTGCTTCTGCACTACGGGTTTGGTGCTTGGTTCCACAGCCAGTCGATGCTCGATCACCTCCTTGGGGACCCAAGGCATGTCAGACGGTTGCTATGCAAACACGTCGTGATTTGCCAAAGGAAAGTGACGAGCTCGAGTTCCTATTTGGGGTCGAGGTCGATGCCTACCTTGACCATCTTGGACGGCTCCATCGGGTCGAGGGAGATCGCCTTGACGTCTCCGCAGGTCTTGCCCTTCCTGCTGTAGTCGACTTGGTTGTCTGCGGCACTGTTGGACATGGAAGCCTGATCATTGGCTCCGGATTTCTGACACTTAGCTTTGCCATCGCCGGCACTGGCTACCGATCTACTGAGATGCTTGGCCATCTCCAGGTTTTTCTTGTCGCACCTGACCACCGTGCGCTGGTCACCCTTGATCGTGAGGACTCCCTTTGGCGCCGACATCTTGACTGTCTGGTATGCATAATGCACCACCGCTATGAATTTGGCTAGCATTAGGCGGCCCAGGATCATATTGTACACAGTCTCAAAATCTGCTACGTCAAAGAGGATCTTCTCAGTATGAAAATTGTCCGACGTGCCGAATGTGACTGCCAGCTTGATCTAGCCTAGCGGGGTCGATGATGAGCGCGGAGTTATGCCATGAAACGGCTCGGCTCTAGCTTTCATGTCGATCCGGGGAATTTCCATGTTATCCAGTGTCTTCGCAAAGATGAGGTTCATCAAGCTCCCTCCATCGACTAAGGTTCGGGTGACCTTGACGTTCACGATGGTGGGCTCGACCACCACAGGGTATCGACCTGGATGCGGGACCATGGTCAAATGATCCTACTGGTCGAAGGTGATCGGTACCTCTGACCGTCTGAGAAATGGGGGGAGAGATGGCATGGCCAGGTTGACCTCTCACTCGACTGCCTTGTATTGTCTCTTGGACTCGTATGTGGCAGACCCCCCGAAGATGTATGCCAACTTATGTTCTGCTCCCCGATATTCAGGCTCGTCATCCTCGGGCTTGTCTTTAACCTGCTTAATGCCACGCTTGGTGAGAGCGGCCATGAGTTTTTCCTGGACCTTCTTGTTGATCACCGTGCTTGTCCGAGTGATGGACGGGGCAGTATTTATTTCCTCCACGGCTTCGGCCTTTGTTTTTGCCTAGATTGCGCGTTTTGCCTTCTCGACCGCAGCTATGGTGCAGTCGCCTTTACGCTTCTCCCCGCGGCTCTTGTTCCTCTTAGCCCCCTACCTGGCACGCCAGCTGTCGAAGGTTAGTGATCGACAACACACTTATATTCAGGTACCTTCGAGATATGCAGGATCAAGCATGCAATCAAGAACACGTGATGTAGATAGGTTCGAGCCTCATCGTCGAGTAATACCCTATTCCTGTGTTGGTGATAATTGAGATCAATGAAGAGATTACAGATCAATGGGGGTATCCTGATTACAAGGAAGAACTACGAATCTGGGGGATGACTAGACTACGGCTTGTGGATGATCTCAGATGAAAGCTTGCACTCTATGCTGGTCTGATGTGGGTCGCAATTGGCTTCTCCTGGCTTGTTCTCGCTTCCGATTGGCTTGTTCTGGATGATGTCCTTCCTAGTCCTTATATAGCTGGCTGGAGTACCAAATCGTAGTCGATGAGGAGTCCTTCTACCGTTATGATCCCCGTATCGTACCTGATCTCCCATAACCGCCGAGTGTGTCAGAGTAGGTCTTCTTGTATGTGGAGTATGATCAAAACTTTCCCTGCATGGAGATATCCTTTCTGTGTATACCTTATCCCGCTAGTTTGGGCTAGAGACATGCAAAATATCCTGGTACCGGTAAAGGTGTATATGGTGAGATTTATGACTTTACGACATATGCCCATATTCCATATTTAGATATTCGACAGCACCGATCCGCCACAACCGAAACAAGCTCTTCTCTATAAATTCCAGGCTGGCCAGTGGCTGATGCTATTGCTCGCCAGTAGCACTGGGCCAGGGCCGGTAGCACCAGCCATATTGGCCAATTATGCAGTCTTTGATGATTTTTGTTTTTCGTTTGAATGCAATGCCATGTAAGTATCGAATGCACAAGAGTTGAGCCTTTAAACATTTTTTCGGCATCGAACAAATTGTCAAGACCCCCTCTTAATAGTATGGCACCTATTCTAGCAATCTGTCTTTTCTCCAAAACTCTGAGATTGGTAAAAATTATAAAGATCCTTAAATTTTATACCTTAGCCATGTTGTCTCGACGTGTTAATCTTCTTTTTCGTCATTTTCATACTTCCACGATCGCCGAATTTAGGATCAACCTATTCTCAATACACTCAAAATAAAAATATTAGTCCTTTAATTACAATTGTTATTAATTACCAAAACCAAATCGAATTAGAGGCCTAGATGCTTTCAATATCCCCTTTTTGGTAATTGATGATAACCTCAACATAAATAATGAAATGAATTTGGATTTTGAGTAGGCAACAGAAAAGTCATGTTGTATACTCAAGAATTTTTGTTTTTACAATATTTTGCTTCTTGAGATGAAGTAGTGAATTTGGTGCAAAATATTATTAAAACCATAATATTTAATTGACAACTCCCTCTAAAGGTGTGCATATGAGTGAAGACTTGTCATTTGCACATTTAAGATTATCTTTTGAAAATTTTTGTAGAGTTTCCCTTTAAATATTGAGTCCGAGAATAACAATATATATGTAATGAATATATCAATCATGAAAGTGAAAATGAGATAATGAATCAGAGATGAAATTTTAGTGCAAAGCTAGAATAAACATTTAAACCACATAAGTATCCAAAAGTTAGCATCCAATGCCAACATCCAACATTAAAATCCGAAAGCAATAGTTTTCAACTATGACCATAAAAGAACCAAAAGATAATGAGGTTCATTAGCTTACAATACACACACACATACATATATAGATAACTTAAGCTAATTCTCCAAAGCGGCTAAAACTTCTATTCTTCAATCTTCAAACTTCTCTCCCTTTGGCATCAAATACCAAAAAGGGCACTCCAAGGCAAGCTCAAGAAGATGGAGGTGGAGGAGGAGATGGAGTATGGTGATGCTCATAGCGATGAAACATTCGCAGCACCTACTCAGCACGATACTGTTGGAACGACGAGCGAAGCTCCTGAATGGTAGAATCAATGGAGTCCAATCATCCTCGAATCTCCTCAACAGCCTAACGAGTCTGACTTTGATACTCATCAGCATGAGTAAAATAGCTCATCATGTCAGTCCTGAGACTCGCGAAGCTACTCATCATAGCACTATGCAAGATATAAAGATTTTCATGAGAAAGACCAAAGTAGAGCTATTGTGCTGGATGAGTTTGTGGCTCCTCCTCCCCGAGATCCTACTGCTATGGCTGCTGAGATGATTGTCCTCTCTATACAATAGCCTGAGGACCTGCCTCTTGTGGCTTGTATGACTTGTTGGAGTTGCCACAACCGCCACAGTACCCCGTCACCCTCTTGGTGGTCATCATGATGTATGGGATGAAATAGACCCTCTTACCCCGATCACAAGCAGAGGAGTGCATCTCTCGAAGAATGAAATCAACCACATCAAACTTCTGCCTATTCACGATCTTGCTCATTATGTTCCAGGCATAGCCTCTAATCTCATCGAAGTTACCGCTGTTAGGATAAACAGTAACCCTTACAATCCTATTTATGAGGCTTGATGTGAGAAGCAAATTCGCCATTTTACCTGGCCTCCTGACATGAGCAACTGGATCATAGAAGTTGTAATGATTGGTGAGAGGAAGAATCCTATTACTGTGTATTTTAGGATGCCCACTATGGAAGATGCCCTAAGCTTGCTTAATCTCTTCCTTTGAAGCTAGATACACTGCATCATCCGTCATCCATATGATCTCATCATAGGAGTCTGAAACATGGAGAGTGACGTAAAATTAATGAATCATGTCATCCCTGTAATCACATCTTATGCTAACAAACTCAGCCAGACCATCTCCATGAAAAAGCTCGGGCACACCAACAAATAGTGGAATTTTTATGATATGCTTCTAACTCACCCACTTGTGATCTGCAAACTCCTTGTTTAGTTATATCTCATGATACAACTTCTGTTGGAACATTGTTCAGAACTTATCGAGAGTGGCACTATGGGGCAGCATGTACTGATTTGCTTGTCTTAGTGAAAAATACCTCTCCTCCTTTATTTTTCTTAGGTCCAATGTGGGCTTAAAGTTATCAAAATTTTCTTCTTCTTCTGACTCTTAGTCTTGAGATGCATCACTGTCATTCTCATCCACATCCATGTTAGTGTTTTCTTCTTCTTCCTCCTCACTTGATTTTGAAACAACTCTCTTCCCTTTTCCTCCCTGAGAACTCCCACCAAGTTCTGCTTGAATCTTCCTCCTAATTTCGCTGTCCCTCGCCGCCAGAGTCTGCAAGTCCTTGCTGTCACTATGGTGAGAAACTGGAATACCTCTTCCTCGTACTGATTTTTGAACTACCCTACCACCGTGAGGAGACATAATCTTGGTTCTCGGCATGGCGATTGAGAGAGCAAGGAATATATAAAGTGAGAATAAGGATTAGATGCCCTAAAGTCAGATTAGAATGCAAATGTGACAATTTTTGGAATTTTTGGCCAGCAACCCCGGTGCTACCACCCTAAGGCCGATTGTACCGGGCATGGGTGGTGGTACCGCCCTAGGGCCGGTAGCACCGGTCATACGGTGCCAAAAACCTAATTGTTGTGAAATCTCAAGCTTTGAGTAGATAGAACCACTAAATGGCACATATAGACATCAAAAGTCGATAATCTACTCATTTCTTACAAAGATTTCAATTTGTTTCACAAAATTTTGCTACATTATACATCAAACCCTAGAAAAGCAAAATGTGAACCCTAGGGCATGGAAATGCAAGGAGTTTCAAAGATAATGGAGGGGAATTGATACCTTGAATTAGTAGATCGAGAAGAAACCAAAAGATTTACATGGAGAGACTTGAATCGGGAGAGAAGATCTTGCAAATTTGAGAGCAGAAGAGGTGAAGAGAGAAGGAGAAAAGAGAAATGAAATGGGAGGAGCACGGGCAGGCCAACAAAAGAGGAGAGGGGGTCGGTTAGATCGAAATAAGGAAGAGGCTTGGTTGTAACCGACTGGTACGGTACTACTGCCCTAGGGCTGGTAGTACTGCCCACGTGGTGCTACCGCACCAACCATGGTAGCACTGACCCCATCAGCCTGAAATGCCACTCAAAAGCCCAAATGAATTGAAATAGCTCACATGTTCACATAACTTGATGAACAATATTTTTGAGCACTTCAACTCAATAAACCTATCAGAGAGAGAAATTTTACAAATAATTTTTATTAAAATAGACTTCTTTTGAGAAAAAGAAAGATCTTTTGTAAATCAAACACTTGACATAAGATGAATTTAGCATTTTGGCATATATGAGTTTTAAAATACATTTTGCAACACTAGATATGATGAAAATCTAGTTCCAAGGCAATTATTCACAATGTGAATTAATAGGTCAATATAGACCAAGTTTTGGATTGTATAGAGTTTTTGAGAAAATCAAAATTTTGTCCAAAACATTTTAATTTATTTTCCAACATAAAGAAGATTAATTAGTTTAAATGTATTCAAGGATGAGGTTTACATATTCATATTTTGAAAATGAAGATTTTGAGAAATTACCACCTTAATACTCAAAATAAGATAATTTTAGGTATTTTGACCTAGTGGTCTAGAATCTCCTTTTTTAAAGGTATTTGCACTTATTTGATATTTTCATATTTAGGGATGTAGAATACATATAAATTGGTATAATACTCCCCCTTAATGCGTTGCTCATCAACATGATTAGAAAGAACAAATAAAAAGCCAATAACTCCAAATAGAGAAACAACTAAGGATGCATGTATTCAAGCTACATTTAAGATATATATGACATTTAACTCATTCCTCAATTTGCAAAGGTGGGCTTCATCTAAGGGCTTGGTGAGCATATCTGCTAATTGATTTTTAGTTCTAATGTGACTAATCACAGTATCACCTTTACTCACATAATCTCTTAAGAAATGATGGCGGATATCTATATGTTTGGTTCTTGAGTGTTGGACCGGATTGTTGACTATTTTAACAGCACTTTCATTATTATATAAAAGTGGCATATTTTTAAAATTTATTCTATAATCCATTATAGTTTGCCTCATCTATAATAATTAGGCGCAACAACTACCGGCGGATATATATTCGGCTTTGGTGGTGGATAAGGCTACGGAATTTTGTTTCTTAGAGAACTATGAAACAAGAGATCTACCTAGCAATTGTCAACTTCTCGAGGTGCTCTTTCTATCCACTTTGCAACCTGCATAATCCGAATCCGAATATCCAACTAAATCAAATTTATCACCTTTAAGATACCATAACCCTATATTTGACAAATGTTTTAAATATCTTAGAATTCTCTTAACGACCACTAAGTGGACACTCTTTAGGTGAAGCTTGAAAGCGTGCACATATGCAAACACTAAACATGATATCGGGCCTAGATTCGATAAGATAAAGTAAACTACCAATCAAAGAGCGATAAAGCTTTAAATCTACCAGTTTACCTCTCTCATTTATGTCAAGATGCCCGTTAGATGCCATTGGAATATTAATGGGCTTCACGTCTTCCATGCCAAACCTTTTGAGTAGATCCTTTACATACTTGGTTTGACTCACGAATGTCCCATTCTTGAGTTACTTAATTTGAAGTTCAAGGAAGATGCTTAACTCTCCGATCATGAATATCTCAAACTCCCTAGACATCATATCACCAAATTCTTTACAAAAGTCTTCATTAGTAAAGACAAAAATAATATCATCAACATAAATTTAATATACAAAGAATTCTCTATCAATTACTTTAGTGAAGAGTATTGTGTCAACCTTCCCAATTTTGATTTCTTTTGAAATTAAAAAAATCTCTAAGTCGCTCATACCATGCTCTAGGAGCTTGTTTGAGATCATATAGCGCCTTAGAGAGTTTGTGTACATGATTTTGATGTTTTGGATTTTTAAAATGAGGAGGTTGTTCAACAAATACCAATTAGGATATCTGTCCATTTAAAAATACACTCGTTACATCCATTTGAAATAACTTAATATCAAAGCAAGATGCAAATGCTAGCAAGATGCGAGCAGCTTCTAATCTAATAATGGGAGTAAATGTTTCACCAAAATCTAAATCTTGTGTAGCCAACCTTGCCTTGTTTCTTACCAAAATACTGTTCTCATCTTGCTTATTTCAAAATACGCATTTTGTGCCAATAACATTGTGATCCTTGGGTCTTTCGACTAATGTCCATATGTCATTCCGTGCAAAATTGTTTAGTTCTTCATGCATTGCATTTATCCAATCTGGACCATCTAGTGCCTTATCTACATGAGAAGGTTCAAAAGAAGACACAAAAGAGTAATGTTCACAGAAAGAAATGACACGACATCGAGTTTGAACTCCCTTACTAATCTCACCGAATATTTGATCTATTGGATGATCCTTGGAGATAGCATGATGGACTCTTTGAGGTAGTGGTTGAATTTGTTGATCGTTCTCCTTCTCATCCACAACAATTGGTTGAGCTTGGCTTGGTATTGTGAAAGTAGACGGTTCAACTTGAGTGAATGAGGGTTGATTTTCTTTATCTACCTTCGGCTTGATGTCTCCAAGCATCATATTCTTCATTGCTTGTTTTAAGCCTTCATTACCTACACCTTCCAAATTTTCTTGCCCTTCTTGTGAACCATTAGTCTCATTAAATGCAACATCACAAGTTTCTTCAACTAGGCCTTTGGTTTGATTGAAGACACGATAACCTTTACTATTTGATGAATAAACAAGTAAAAAAACAACATCACAATGATTTTAAAATTTTGAGAGCAAAATATAACACTTGCAACCAAAAACTCAAAAATAGGAGATGTTCGGTTTTCTTCTAATGAGAAGCTATAGAAAGTATTTTTCATAAGGCGATGCACACAAAACCTATTTGTTGCATGACAAGTAGTATTTATGGCTTTCACCCAAAAGCTATCGGGAGTACTATATTCATCATGCATAGTTCTTGCAATTTCAATAAATGTTTGATTTTTTCGTTCTACAACTCCATTTTGCTCCGGAGTGTAGGTGGTGGAAAGCTCATATTTTATTCCAAGTTCATCACAATAATCTTCAATTCTTGTAATTTTGAACTTAGAACTATTATCACTACAAATTTTCTTTATCTTAAAATCAAATTCATTTTGAGCCCTTTTTGCAAAGCTTTTGAAAATACCAGATACTTCAAATTTGTCATCTAAAAAGAATACCCAAGTATATCTTAAATAATCATCTACAATGACCAAACAAAAAGATTTGCCCCCGATGGTCTTATAGGTTGTCGGACCAAACAAATCCATATATAAGAGCTCTAATGGTCTAGATATAGACATGATACTCTATGAAGGATGAGAACTAGCCACTTGCTTGCCAGTTTGATAAGCACTATAAAGTCTAATTTTCTCAAACTTCGCATCTTTCAAAGCCACAACTAAATCATTTTTTAAAATTTTTTTGAGTTGAATCATCCCAACATAAGTTAGTCTGCTATGCCATAACCAACCCAAGGAGATTTTCACAATTAAACAAGTTTAAATATATGACTCATGTGAGGTGAAATCGAATAAATACAAATTTCCAAATCTAAAACCTTTGAACACCAATGAATTATCATTTTCTTTAGGAATAACAACACCATTTCTAGAAAATGTACAAGTAAGACCAAGATCACAAGTTTGAGTGACGGATAGCAAATTGAAATTCAATGTTTCTACTAAAGACATATTTGAGATAGAAAGATCATTTGAGATAGTGATTTTACCCAATCCTAATACTTTTCCTTTGCTACTGTCGCCAAAAGTGATTTTGACATGTTGGCCACTTCCTACTTCAAATGTGATGCGTGCATCCGCTATCCAATACCCAATATCATCCACCGGTTTTGTAGTTCACCTACAAAAGAAAATCAAACATTTTTAGATACCCAAATTTATTTGGATCCTTGGAGGTTAGTAACCAAGGTTTTGGGCACCCAAATGACATTCTTTCCTTGGTCAAGTATAGGACTCCCAACAAATTTAGCAATAATTTTACCATTACTATTTTTCTTAAAGACATAGTATGAATCATAAACATTATTTTTAGATGATTTGTTCAAAGGACAATCATTTGCTATGTGTCCTATATCATGACATTTATAACAAAGCTTCCCATTAGATTTTACAAATCGATGAGCTTTGTTACTAATTTTCTTACCCTTCTTGGGAATATACCCAAAACCTTCTTAGTTATAAGAAGACCGTTGGTTGTTCAAGATTTTATTATGTGTTTCTTTACCCTTAAAATATCTATCTAAGCTTTTGCTTAATTTGTTCACTTGGACCTTAAGCTCATTATCTCAACAATTAAATTTTCATTACTAGAAATAGAGCTAGATCATGAACTTGAAAGCATGTCAAATAAATCTTCACAAGAGGTAGATATGCTAGTTTTTGATATACAATATGAATCAATTTCTAAACTAGGCATATCCTCAATAATATTACAACTAGTGCCTACATCATTTTAAGGCTTTGAATGCTCCTTGCCAAGAAGAGTCTTATGAGCCTCCTTTAGCTCCTCATAAGAATCTTTGAGTGAAAGATATTCTTTTCTCACATACTTATATTTAGACTTCTCCTTGCCGAGATACTCATTCAAGTTCTCAAGCATATCTATTAGCTCATCATAAGAAGGTTCATCATCGTAATTTGATTTTACCTTAAATTCTACTTTTGGCATTAAACAAAGAGGATGATGAATGGTGAAAAAGCCTCCTTGATGGCGATACCGGTGAGACCCTTTTTCTTTGAAGGTGTATCATCTTTAGAGGAGTCGGAGTCCAAATATTCTTATTCGGAATCCCACTCTCCAATGTGGACCTCGCCTTTGCCGTCCTTATGAAGCTTCTTGAAGAGATTCTTCTTTCCTTAAAAGGACGTCTTCTTGGGCAACTCGTTTTTGTCATCCTTCTTCTTTGGACAATGAGAGGCGATATGCCCCTTCTCATCACACACATAGAACTGGATATTTGCATACCGATTTGTGCTAGAGTGTTGTCCCTTCTTGAATTTTTGAGAAGCGCTTGAGCTTCAGCGCTTCTTTATGAATCTTCTCATTCTTCTTACGAGGAGTGCCATCTCCTCCTCGGTGTCATTGTCATTGGAGTCATCAAATGCCCCATCGTTTGACTCTTCTTTCGTCTTGAAGGTGACATTCTTTTTCTTCGAAGAGTTTTGCTCCAAAAGCTCTTTCTTGTCCTTGTAAAGCTCATTAGTGATGAGGTTTCTAAGAAGTCCGGTGGATGTCATCCTTGGTAACTCCGGTGAGTTGAGAAATAATATCACCAAAGTCACATACTTGTCCGAAGAACTCTAAGCATCTTATGAACAACATCAAAATCCGTTAGTGACGCCCCAAGACCCTTGAGCTCATTTACTGTGTTACTGAGCTGTGAGTACATCTCATTGATGCTCTCATGGGGTAACATAATGAAACTCTCATATTTTATCCAAAGTATATGCAATTTAGCTTCTTTCACTAAGGATGTCCCCTCATGAATTTTTGAGAGGGTTGTCCAAATCTCATGAGCAGTTCCAAGGTTGCTCACTTGATTGAACTCATTCGCATTCAAAGCACCAAAAAAAGCATTCAGATGAGTGTTTTTCTCTTCTTGTTCAATTGTGAGTGTAGGATTTACTTCTGTAACGAAACCCTCATCTACAATCCTCCATATGCTCGGGCACATAGCTTTGAGATATACAGTCATACGTATTTTCCAATATGCATAATTTGTGCCATAAAAAAAATAGTGCTTTACCTATAAACACCCCATCGCTAGATATCCTTACTCTCTAGGTGGTAAAGCCCTAAAAAAGAGTCCAAACTCTAATACCACTTGTAGGATCAAGGATAACTGACTAGAGAGGTGAATAGGAGGTTTCTAAATTTCTTGGCTCTAATTGCAATAAATAAAATTACTAAGCAAGATTACAACTTTTGACAATTAAGCCTAAAATCTATAGGGTTCACTAAGTGCTCCAACAATCTAAGTATAAGCAAGATATAATTCTAAGCATAAGATCAATACACTTAAATTGCTCGAAATGTAAATTGTGCACATAAGAATAGAAAATTTAAACCATAAGAGAAAGTGACACAAGAATTTATCCCATAGTCTTAGAGACTTGTTAGTCTCTCCTAATCTACGTTGAGTTGACTTGAACAACTTTAAGCTGGCCTCAACCACTTGAGCCTTCCTCGATTACTTGGTAGTTCTTCCCCGCTCTGGGTAGGTAAACTCCAGCCTTCACAATTTTACTAGGGCTTCTCACAATCTCCATCGAGAAGCTCACCGTGCACAATCAGCTCTAAGCTATCTAGGAGGTGGCAACCTTCAAGAGTAATAAGTCTTAACACTTGCTTGAGGTCGAATCAAGTGTCTAAAGGCTTAACACTAAATGTAACATTTGAATTGCTCTTAACTCTCTCAAAATGAGAATTTAATGCACACAAGAGTATTGGAGACTTGCTAGAGCTCAAATATGATCAATGAGGTCCAAGAGTTACTCTAAAATGCAAGTAAGGGGTATTTATAACCCTCACCAACCAAATATGGTTGTTGGCTAAAACATCTCAAAAATGCTCTAGAAACCCGATCATACCGCCCTAAGGCTAGTAGCACCGCTCCTTAGAAGCCAACGATCTCTACAGTGCATTAAATGCACTGTTAGTGATCATTGGTCAGTCTGGCCGGTATGACCAGAGGGGGTCCGGTCATATCGGGCTTCAAATTTTACCCTTCGGTCGAAATACACCTTCTATGGAAAAATGGGACAGGGTGTCCGATGCTACTGCCGGCCGGTAGCATCGGCCTACCATAGCCGAAGCAAGCTCTCCTCTATAAATTCTAGGCCGGCCAGTGGTCGGTGCTGCTGCTAGCCGGTAGCACCGGCCATAGTGGCCAATTGTGCAGTTTTTGATGATTTTTATTTTTCGTTTGAACGCAATGCCATGTAAGTATCAAATGCATAAGAGTTGAGCCTTTAAACATTTTATCGGCATCGAACAAATAGTCAAGACCCCTTTTAATAATATGGCACCTATTATAGCAATCCAATATTTTCTCCACAACTCCGAGATCGGTAAAAACTATGAAGATCCTTAAATTTTACACCTTAGCCATCTTGTCTCGATGCGTTCATCTTCTTTTTCATCATTTTCATGCTTTCACGATCTCCAAAATTAGGATCAACCTATTCTCAATATACTCAAAATGAAAATATTAGTCCTTTAATCACAATTATCATTAATTCCCAAAACCAAATCGAATTGAGGGCCTAGATGCTTTCAGTAGATTTGTACCACTTCACCCATAGTTACACCATCCTGTGATACCTCAGAACATTTATCACTAATCTAGTATTAGATCTCCAACCTTGCACTCGAGTTGGGAACACCTATCTCAGGCTTCCCTATAACTTGCAGATACAGTTGTACTCCTCAAAATCAGTGGTACTCATCCATGGCTTCAAATATACTGTGACAATTTAGTCCTGCCCTCCAGGCCTACCCTCATATCCATGTGGCGCGCCCTAGATTTTTTTACCCAATGTGGAGATTCTAATACTTTTATAGAACAATCTTTTTTGGCCGATTTCACACACCATGGAGATACTGATTTACAACTCATTGTCCAAGTGTTAATTGTTTTGACTTTATATTATAACTTATGTAGAGGACCCCACCGGTATGACAACCCTTCTCATCAGTGCTCTCTACTAACTAAATGAACCAATCTACTACCAAATCTAATTATCCATCCATCAATCTATTTTTCAACACATCCATCTATTTTTCAACCCATTCTTCCCAACCACTTCTAGTTTAATGCTTTCATTTGTAAAATAAGCTTTCCCATGCAGTGATGATATTGATAAGTATATAAAAGTAGTTGAAAATATTTAATGGAATATGATCAAGGGAAAGTTTACCTAGTATAATATTTGAAGGTACGGCCTCACTCGAATGCTGGGTCTGAGGATCTGGTGGGTTCAACTCGTGTCCTGAAAACCATAGCTACATAGCATATTAATCCACGACAATTTATTTGAACATAATTTATGGTGTCCAACCATTCCAATAGTAGCAATTCCATTTACATAAAGAGAGTTGGTTTCCATTTTTAGTTGTCATTTTTAAGGTTATATGTAGCTGCCCATTTACTTAATGCAGCTATTTACCATCTTTTTTATTGCTATGCATATAACTAGCTAATAATAAACCATATAATGTTGCCTGGGCTAGCCGCATGGAGAGGGGAGCCACCTGTCACCCTTTTGTTTTGCAAAAAGTCCTGCGTTTACGTAAATTACGGATAGGTCCCTGTGAATTACAAATAGGTCATCCGTGATTTTTTGTGAGGGGGAGATTTTTATTTTTTTTCACGTTTGGGTCCCTGGTGCGGTATTTTACAGAAAAAACTCCCGTTAAATTCAAATCGCGAATAAACCCTTTTCTAATTTTTCAGGATAGCGGATAGGTCCAAAAACGTAACAAACAGGCCCTCGCTATTTACGTCCAGGTCCTTTCTTCGTTTTTCACGAAAAAAATATTTTCGACACCAGAAATATGTGTGCATCTCTAAGAAGGTTGTCATCCCGTCTAGGTCCTTTCTCCGTTTTTCCCAGGAAAAAATGTTTTCGTCACCAGAAATATGTGTGCAACTCTAAAAAAGTTGTCATCACTAATAATTTTTCACCCTTTTCCCTCTAAACTATTTTTCCACCTCGGTCTCCGATATTTCCCAAATAATTCGTCGAAAGAGATATTTCTACAACTCTAACTCTCTATTTTTTCCCCCGTAACTCGGTTTCTGCTGTTTTCTGGAGTGAGAAATATGTTGAAGATCGGGTTGACGTCCTTTCGTCGATTTTTTCCCCACGCCTACACAGCACGGCGTGCAATAGCACGCTACCCTATCTAGTTATCTATACTAACCATAGATTGCGACAATCTACCTATTTTCTTAGCTTTTTTCCTCTTTTTTTTTCTTTTCTCTTCTTTATTTTCCCTCTTTTTTCTTTTCCTTCTCTTCTCTCTTTTTCTCTCCCTCTCTCTTTCTCTGGCCGAAGCCATTCGGCTACTCTCTTTTCTTCTCTGGACGTTTCCCCAGCCGACTGAGGCTCTGGCTCTGAATGGCTGAAGCCTCTCAGCCTCACTTCTCCCGACCTCTCTTCCCTACTCATACTCCCTTGCTCTCGACTGCTCACCATACTTGGCCAACTGCTCTGGCTTGCTGTTGCTCTCGATTTTTCTCTCCTTTCCTGGGAACTCCTTCCTCACCTAGCCAGCGCCATCCTGCTACTACCTGGCTCCGCTCTGGCCTTTGGCTGGCGCCACCCTAGAGTTACCAGGAAGAGCTCCTGCCTAACCTTAGCTCCCTCTCCGCCGAATCCACTGGGCGACTTGGCTCAGCTCGGTTGGATTCTTACTTACTAATTTTGCAATTTTTATTTTGGGTTTTGGTTCTATTGCTTGCTGGTTGCTTTGAGGTGAGCTTGGATGGATGATGGTCTTAAGGTAAGCTAGGGTGTGCTCTAGGTATGGTAGGCGGGGATGACGATACTGGCAACACTTATGCTCCGATGAGGGGTACGATGGTGGCAATTCATACTCTACTGAGACCACATGGTTCTTCCCCGATTTATTCTCTACTCTACCAAATCTACTCATTTTGTATACTACATTCTAGAATTTTCTACTTTTGTGCACTTGATGGCTGGCTCGGTTCTGTGTGGATGATGATGCTGGGATTGGGGTAGAGGTACTGATGAGGTAGCCAATCTCCTGGGCTTTTGCTCGGTCGGTTCCTCCTCCTTACTCTCCTAGCTCCTGCTCCGGTTGCTTGGCTCCTTCTCCTGGCTCTTGGTCTTGCCTTCGGTTCTTGCTCTTGGTTTGGCTCTGAAAGTGGAATGTTAGTTGTGTTTTGGCTTCTTGACTTCATTCTGGGGTGTGGAAATAGTAATGCTGGTTGTGCTCTCTGGTGAGTATGTCAATGGGGAATGGATATAGTGTGCCTAGCTGTTGCTTGGTTGTCTCTTGGGTGGAGATGAGTGAGGGGAGCCGAATGGCTGCTACTGCTTGCTGTGCTCGGCAGGGAAATGAGAAAGAGAGATGCACTGACTGTGCCTCAGTTGTAGAGAAGAGCAAAGAGGAGTGAACCTATTGCTGCCTAGTTTTTATCTCTTTGCTTTGCTCTAGTTACCCTTTTACCCTTGCCCTTTTTACTGGCTACGAAAGACATACTGGTCATTCCAGTTCATTAATGCGTAAACATGATTATTCAACTTGATTATTCATTATCTTACTTGCTTAATTAATAGTCTTATTAAACTGACTAGAATTTTAGTGCCCTCAGACTAACTAGCTGGATGATGGAATCGACCAGGCCTTGGTACTGCAGTGCAGAGATTTTGCGCCATGTCGCCGGCGTTGGGAGTCGGAATACACGTAAAATTAAAGGCAGCGCCGTGGGCGGCCGTCGGCGACGGAGAAGAGGGCGCGGACGGCGATTACTGGGTGTCAGTCAGGCCTCAACAATAAGCGGGCTCAGTCGAATCCTACCCGCACGTATAATAATACGTACTGTAGACTAGTTTTGATAAGGATACGTATAATAATACGGGTAAAAGTAGTACTACACTTTATAGCATGTGTACAATGACATGCACGTACGAGCGTTGCATATATTACATCATCCTCCCCTCGTTCAACTCCGCGGCGGCGGCCACCGCTTGGTCGACGCCATTCACAGTGTCGGCGGCGGCGGCGGCGGCGCGTTCCTTCCCCGCGTTTCGCCCCGCGGCGGCAATCACCTTCTCGGCGTCCTCCCTCGTGACCACCTTGTTGGCCGGCAGCATCGACGCGGCGCTGCCTGCTGGGTCGCAGCCCAACCAGAGCAGCGGGCCAAGGTCTCTTGGACCATCTCCCCCCAAAAAGCTAGCTCAATGAGGGGGTACTCTCTCACCCTTATAAATCATGCTCAAGCTCTCTCCACAACCAATGTGGGACTATTCCCAACAATCTCCCCCTCACACATTGGGCCGAGATTATCTAGGAACCACCTGAGGCCACTTGGGCTCTGATACCAATTGTTGGCCTAGCTCCTCACTCAACACACACAGCACAGAAAACACTCGGATGTAATTTGCTCACCGGAGAGAACTCACACTTAGTCACATAGGAAGGAAGACACATAGGGAATTCTTTTTTTTCGGCAGCACTGCACACCAGCGCTAGCTCCTTCTCATTTTTCTTTCATTCACCACAACGACTTAATAATACCCACGCACAAAGCTCAGCCACTCGTTTGGCCGCATGAACCGGACAAACACTTGCATGCAGCTACACTCAAGGAGTGGCCACTAACTCAACTAAACGTGCATGCACTCTCAACTAACAAACACTTGAACACTTGCATGCAGCACTACGTCTTCACGGCGCAAATCCGCACGCGTCCAACGTTCATGCATGGCGCTCTTCTTCCATGCCACGATCCGCATGACCTGCGCGCCTCCGATCCGCACGACCCGGCACCTCCGATTCACAAGAACGGCGCATCCACTAACTCATGCATGCAAGTCTCACTTACTTGCAAGCACACACAGCCACTAACACAAGCATGCACACCATGCTTTCCTTGATCACACACACACTTAACTCCAAAACACTAAACAAATCAAGATTAAGTCTAACAATCACCCCCTAATCTTGATTGCCTTTATTTTGCACCTCCACACCGGACTTCATAGCAGCGTGGGCTCATCGTCAGCATCCGCCACGGCGAGTTGCGCCACACCCTTGGTCATCTTCTTTGGCTTCTCGCACTCATCAGCGAAATAGCCATACTCACCACAGTTGCGGCAGTCAATCTTTGACTTGTCGAACTTGCGGCGAAACTTCTTCTCACCATTATTGTCATCACCGCTCAGCTTCTCTTCAGCAACTATGGTCTCCCACTCAGTGCGCGTGAGCCGCGGCTCGGCGTGCGCCACCAGCAGCTTCTCCTCTTCTTTGTCACGCCGTCGCCCCTTTGTAGACTCCTCGAACGCCCGCAGGCGCCCGATAACTTCCGCCACCGACATCGTCGACACATCCCCCCATTGCTCAATGGTGCTCACAATGGGAAGGAACTTGTCGGGGATGGAACGCAGGAGCTTCTCGACGATGGTTGCCTCCTCCACTTTCGTGCCGAGAGTGTGTATCTCGTTCATGACAGTGGTCACCTTCAAAACAAACTCATTAAACTTTTCAGACTCACCCATGTACATGCCATCAAGCTCCCTCTTGAGGGTTTGTACTCGGACCTTCTTGACGCGCTCTTCACCCATGTTCATCTCCTTGAGGCGCCCCACGCCTCCTTCGCCGTCTCCTTCTCGGATATGGCCATCACCACGGACTCGGTACAGCTGGACAATGGCGGCGAGAGCCATTTGGTCCACTTTGTCATCCACCGCTTCCTTGCCCTCCACGGCCGCCAATACACCTTGTGCGCGCATGAAGATTTTCATCTTCACCGCCCACGCACCGTAGTTGTTCTCCGCGAGCATGGGGTAACGCACTGTCACCCCCGCCTCCTTCACTTGCTGCACCACCAGCTCATGGCCACCACGGTTGACGTCGACGTCGTCGCCGCCATCGTCGCCGCCACGAACTCTAGCAGGTGGTGGTGATTCCGATCCCGCACTTCGAGTTTGAGGCATCACCACAAGATCAGTAGGCTCAACCAGAGCAGCGGGCCAAGGTCTCTTGGGCCATCTCCCCCAAAAAGCTAGCTCAATGAGGGTAACGCACCACCAGCTCATGGCCACCACGGGTAACGCACTACGGCTCAATGAGGGCCGTAGTTGTTCTCCGCGAGCATGGGGTAACGCACTGTCACCCCCGCCTCCTTCACTTGCTGCACCACCAGCTCATGGCCACCACGGTTGACGTCGACGTCGTCGCCGCCATCGTCGCCGCCACGAACTCTAGCAGGTGGTGGTGATTCCGATCCCGCACTTCGAGTTTGAGGCATCACCACAAGATCAGTAGGCTCAACCAGAGCAGCGGGCCAAGGTCTCTTGGGCCATCTCCCCCCAAAAAGCTAGCTCAATGAGGGGGTGCTCCCTCACCCTTATAAACCATACTCAAGCTCTCTCCACAACCAATGTGGGACTATTCCCAACAATCTCCCCCTCACACATTGGGCCGAGATTATCTAGGAACCACTTGGGGCCACCTGGGCTCTGATACCAATTGTTAACCTGATCGCCACACGATCAGCACACGACGTACTCACGCCACCAGTACAAGACGCTGCCTTGTTGGTCGCAGGCCAACCAGAGCAGCGGGCCAAGGTCTCTTAGGCCATCTCCCCCCAAAAAGCTAGCTCAATGAGGGGGTGCTCCCTCACCGCTTATAAACCATGCTCAAGCTCTCTCCACAACCAATGTGGGACTATTCCCAACACTGCCTACCACGTCCCTCAGCCTCACCTTCTCCTCCTCCCGCGTCTCCGGCTTCATGTTCGTCTCCGCGGCCTGCTGCGCTGCTGCCGCCACGCCGCCGGGGACGACGCCGGCAAGACCCGTTGCGCGCATCTCGGCGGCCTGCACCGCCGCCGCGTCGGCGAGGTCGACGGGCTTGTTGCCGGCCGAGGTCTGCGCCGCCGCCTGGAGGGCCTCGCCGATGGTGACCGCGTCCGTGGCCTCCGTTACCTCCCTGCCCGACACCGGTACGGTGAACTGCGCCATCACCTGCATGCGCGCATGCATGCGTTTCACGGACAAAACGTCACCGATATCTTGGAAAGTGCATGCAAGCATACAGTACACCACTAGCATATAGATGTAACTGGCCGCCGGCAGTGGCGGTGACGACGCGCCTCCCGGAGGGGAGGCCGGTCTCGCTGACATGGAGGCCGCCATCGTGCTTTGGCTGGGCGTCGACGATCTTGTCGCGCTCGCGGCGCGCCTCGTGGTAATCGGCGGCGGACGTCGGGTAGACATCGCCCGGACGGATGGGCTGGGCCTGGCCGTGCTTCAGCTCGCTCATGGTGTCCAAGAGTGGTTTGGCTAGCTCCTTAACTGGCAAGTCCTGAGCTGCAGCAACCTTTCGATCGGTTTTATATTCAAATCTGAACGCGTGTGAGGAGACGAGAAGGTACCAGCTAGAGCGGCAAGAATTGGCCCTGTGTTCGACACGATGCGCTCGCCTGCAACGACACCTGCAAAGTGGATAGGGATCACCGTTAATTCCAGAAGCTGCCTTTTGATCACTGATATACTTTGTCACATGCATCTGAGATACAAGATTATCAGCAAAATTACTCCCATATCACTATATTTTCTATATGAAATGTTCATAAATACTTAAGCAGATATGCATCAATGTTCGAAAGTTAAACTGCTACAGAACTGGCCTTTAATACCGACCCATGCATCTGTGTGGGTTGGACACGAATCAGGACTGATAGTTACAACAGTTTTGGTTCAACGGCTACTGGGCTGCAGGGGCAACTCAGTACCAGTTTAAGACACCAATCGGTACTGATGATCTAACATCAGTACCGCTTCGTGTCACAAACAGGTACTAAAGAGCCCTCGGCAAAGTAGTACATGCTGAGGCCGGAACATAGGGGCTCATTAGTACCGGTTGGAGGTATTAACCGGTTCTGATGTTAGAGCATCAGAATCGGTTGGTGCCTCCAATCGGTACTAGATCCCAATTTAAACTTCTTCCTCCCCCACACTCTACCCGATCAAGAATAGTGCAGCGCGCAACAAGAACAGCGAAGCTTCGGCTAAGAACTTCAAGGGAGGGAATGTGCTGTCCAAATTTTAAAATTTTGGCCATTTTACTCGAAGCCAAGTTAACTAAGGTTAGTATAACAACATTTCTCACTACATTTGGTGTTAAATAGAGTTTCTTCTTTGCTTGAAATATGAAGAAAATTTGATCTTTTCCTATGATCGATGAAAGATTATAAATGTAGAGATCTAGCTCGATCTTTTTAAATAAGTTGCAAAAACTTGCTGTGTAAACTTAAAATTTGCTTAGATTGTAATGTAACTCGCATTGAAGGTGTGGATCTAGCTCAAATTTAGGTTTTGGTTCCATCGGTCGATTAAGAATTTTGAATATAGATTTTAATCGATCAATTCTTTTAGTAGGTTGCAAATACTTGTTGTGTAAGTTTGGATTATGATGTAGCTCGAATTGAAAGTGTCGATCTAGCTAATATTTAGGTTTTGGTTCTATCGATCGATAAAGAATTTTGAATCTAGACTTTAATCGACCAATTCTTTTAGTAGGTTGCAAAAACTTGTTGAGTATGAATACCGAGCAAATAATCAGTTTATAGAAAAAATATGTAATTAAATATAGTCCTTTTAAAACCATGTAATGAAATAAAATTATTTTAAAAATATAGTTTTCTTAAAAGTAACAATTTTTATAGAAAAATATACGATGAAATATTGTTATTTTAAAAATATTAACTTTTTAAAGAAATTTTACTTAAAATTAAATTTATCCACCTAAAATTTAAAATAATTTTTAAATAAAATAAATAATACCCTATATACTAAAGTGGCAAAAGTTCCCAGCAGGAGAGCCACTCCACGTCACGCCCACACCAAAAATAACGGCCTCCGGATGATTTGAGCCGAGCCAGCGGCTTGGCTCAAAATTTTTTTTTCGTGTTTTAGTCCTCCTAAAAATTTTTAATTACGTATAGACCTTTTTCCATTTTTAGCGAAGAGGACCTTCTGGTTCAGAAAAATCACGGATTTTTCGTTAGAAGACTCTAAATAGATACAAAAAAAAACGTAGTGACATTCGGATCATTCCATCTATTTTTTACGAATAGGACTTTTCGATTTACCGCGATCGCAAATACGCTTGTATCCTTTCAACCGTTTTTCGCGTTTCCTCCACGGTTTAAAAAGAACCCGATGGAAAAAAATTGTTAAAGGACCCTAGATAAATACCGAAAAAAATAGTGGCATTTCGATCATTACGTCGATTTTCTACGAAAATGACCTTTCGATTTAGCGTGATCGTAGAAACGTTTATATTCTTTTAACCGTTTCACTCGTTTTCTCAATGGCTTTTTTTTAAAAAAAACATCAGCGAAAAAAACGAAATTATTTTTACGAGAAAAGCGACGCACGCAGGGTGGCACGCCGCGGAAGCTATCCTAGTACTAGCTAGAGCGGCAAGAATTGGCCCTGTGTTCGACACGATGCGCTCGCCTGCAAGACACCTGCAAAGTGAATAGGGATCACCGTTAATTCCAGAAGCTGCCTTTTGATCACTGATATACTTTATCACATGCATCTGAGATACAAGATTATCAGCAAAATTACTTCCATATCACTATATTTTGTATATGAAATGTTCATAAATGTTTCAGCAGCTATGCATCAATGTTCGGAAGTTAATTATATGAAGAAAATTTGATCTTTTCCTATGATCGATGAAAGATTATAAATGTAGAGATCTAGCTCGATCTTTTTAAATAAGTTGCAAAAACTTGCTGTGTAAACTTAAAATTTGCTTAGATTGTAATGTAACTCGCATTGAAGGTGTGGATCTAGCTCAAATTTAGGTTTTGGTTCCATCGGTCGATTAAGAATTTTGAATATAGATTTTAATCGATCAATTCTTTTAGTAGGTTGCAAATACTTGTTGTGTAAGTTTGGATTATGATGTAGCTCGAATTGAAAGTGTCGATCTAGCTAATATTTAGGTTTTGGTTCTATCGATCGATAAAGAATTTTGAATCTAGACTTTAATCGACCAATTCTTTTAGTAGGTTGCAAAAACTTGTTGAGTATGAATACCGAGCAAATAATCAGTTTATAGAAAAAATATGTAATTAAATATAGTCCTTTTAAAACCATGTAATGAAATAAAATTATTTTAAAAATATAGTTTTCTTAAAAGTAACAATTTTTATAGAAAAATATACGATGAAATATTGTTATTTTAAAAATATTAACTTTTTAAAGAAATTTTACTTAAAATTAAATTTATCCACCTAAAATTTAAAATAATTTTTAAATAAAATAAATAATACCCTATATACTAAAGTGGCAAAAGTTCCCAGCAGGAGAGCCACTCCACGTCACGCCCACACCAAAAATAACGGCCTCGGATGATTTGAGCCGAGCAGTGACTTGGCTCAAAATTTTTTGTGTTTTAGTCCTCCTAAAAATTTTTAATTACGTATAGACCTTTTTCCATTTTTAGCGAAGAGGACCTTCGGTTCGAAAAATCACGGATTTTTCGTTAGAAGACTCTAAATAGATACAAAAAAACGAGTGACATTCGGATCATTCCATCTATTTTTTACGAATAGGACTTTTCGATTTATCATGATCGCAAATACGCTTGTATCCTTTCAACCGTTTTTGCGTTTCCTCCACGGTTTAAAAAGAACCCGATGGAAAAAATTGTTAAAGGACCCTAGATAAATACCGAAAAAATAGTGGCATTTCGATCATTACGTCGATTTTCTCTAAAATGACCTTTCGATTAAGCGTGATCGTAGAAAGCGTTTATATTCTTTTAACCGTTTCACTCGTTTTCTCAATGGCTTTTTTAAAAAAACATCAGCGAAAAAAACGAAATTATTTTTACGAAAAGCGACGACGCAGGGTGGCACGCCGGAAGCTATCCTAGTACTAGCTAGAGCGGCAAGAATTGGCCCTGTGTTCGACACGATGCGCTCGCCTGCAAGACACCTGCAAAGTGAATAGGGATCACCGTTAATTCCAGAAGCTGCCTTTTGATCACTGATATACTTTATCACATGCATCTGAGATACAAGATTATCAGCAAAATTACTTCCATATCACTATATTTTGTATATGAAATGTTCATAAATGTTTCAGCAGCTATGCATCAATGTTCGGAAGTTAATTCGTTAGAAATTGGCCTATGAGTGATTTATTTTCTTTAATTCTAAAGCATATATATAGTTTAGTACTATATTTTCTAACCAAGTGGAGGAAAGACAATTTAAAAGATGGAGTTCTTACCATTCTTGAATAATGATACTTGGTACGAGAATAGCATAGGGTAGATAGTGGCTAAGTACACACGCACACACGCGCATTTGCGTATTTTCGCGTGAAAATTTGCGTGACTTGTGAATTCACCTTTTGTTTCCTGATACTTTGAATTCACCTTTTATTTTGCTAAACTTTGTAATTATCTCTCTATTCATTCTGTTTAAATGCGATTTAAACATCTGTTTTAATTCGGTGTAATTGACATAAACGCCATCAGTTTCCAGTGAGTTAATTGACATTATGCTATCAGTTACTAGTAATTGTCGTATTTAACTAACATAATGTGGTCAGTTAATGGTACACGTCTATATAAACTCCTAGAGATATCCAGGATAGAGACACTGAATTCCTCCTCCATTCTTCCTCCCCATCTCTGAAGTGTTATACTGTTGTGTTGAACTGTTGAACCTTGCCGTTCTTCCTCCTTGACATGCACCATAAAGGAGGGTGAGCGGTATCTCCAAGCTATTGCCACAGTGTTCACCTACATGGGGCGGTAATAAGGTTTCCGAGTAGCGCATCAGCATGACCGCTCTGCTTTTTCATCGACATCGACTACTTCTACGACCGTGTCTGCGCTGCGTTGTTTCCTATTCTTCCGCAAGCTCAATTGTAAGTCGTTCATGTGATAAATCGACTCTGTTAATATACAATTTTTAAGTATATTCTGAAGTACAATGTATTACCTGCTATTTTATGCATCTCTAATTTTTTATTATTTTTGTCTCAATATAAAATCTACAATAAAAATATTGTACCTATTTTCAACAAATTCTGGGAAACAAAACAGCTCGTTGGTATTTGCAGACGGACACTCAAGTCAAGTTACAGACAAACCAGAGCCAGAAATGCTCACAAGCATTTAGAGTAAGACAAGGCATCGATTGATAAACATCCTGACATGCAGAAAAATATACCAGTCCTCGATCCCTCTTAGACATGCTCTGTTCCGGCAATCGTATCCCACAACAAGACTCTGGTTCACTGAATGCAAAGTTCCAGTGTATCCAATCATTGTAGACAGTTATTCAAGTTTCGATCAGGTTTCAGATCACTACTTCGATATGAGCCATTCAAGCCTTACTTCCAGTGGACGCTTACCTGTGGCTGTGGATGTGTGCGTATATTCAGTCTTGGCATTGCTCAGCTTCTATCGTTGCTTTCAGTCGTTGATCTGCAGCTATATATCATGTGTGATGGACTGATGATCGGCCTCTCGATCGGCAGCACGTTGTCATCAGTTACGACCACCACAAACTGGGAATAGATTTGAATCAAGTCTCAGGAAGGTGTGCTGTGGGGTTCACTACGGTGAACCGCAGAATGGCTGTCGTCACAGTGAGCACCCTATTGCGATGATGGCTACATCAAAAGCTTCTGTAAGAGTCGTGGTTCTTCAGTTTTGAGCTTTGCCTCATGGTTAGCTAGCTATAGGCTTCATTGTTTGTAGGTGGTGATTTTATTGTTGCTCCATAAGATTTTTGCCTTATAGGTTAGGTGTAGTTGGTGTTTTCATTCGAGGTGCTGGTTTAGGGAACCTTTAAGGTGTTGGTGATGCCCCTCTTGAGACTAGTGTATCTTGGTTTCAAAAAACAAAAAAAAGTCTCAGAAAGGTGGGCAAGGTAAGATTGATGCATTTTTCTGACAAAATCGAGCTGTAGGATCACATACACTACCGGATTGCTAGCAATACAGATATTATTGCATCTGTGCTATAAGTTAATCCCATGCATGCATGCGCCGGGATGGGCTGCAGAACCACATTCGAAATTAAGTGAAACAAACAGCTCAGTTCTCTATTTGCATCATGAATGCTGATTTTCACTAAAGTACTACGAGGTCTAAAGGTGAATATGTTTGCATCAAGAGAATGATATTCAGGAGCAGCCAAGTTCCAGACATTAACTCTGTGCAATGATGTAATTTCTCCATTTCCCTTCCCCTTCCTCACCGTTGTCTGAATCATTAATCAGATGCAGAGTTGTTGGACTATCAGTTAGCCAATCAGAAATAGAGCAGAAATAAAAGTGGAGCAAATGGCCAGACATGCTTCTATAGTTCAAGGTCACAGTTCTGGAATGAGAATCAGCTCATTGATCTTTGCAGTAACATACTCCTAGTCCTAGTTACAGATAAAACAGCCAGAAATGCTCACTAGCATTAATAACTCAGCGAGCCATTGATTGATTACATCCTGACATGCTCAAAAAACAGCAAGTCCTGGTTCCTCTACGGAATACAATCGCAGTATCACATCACATGTAACGAGTATCAGTCAGCAAGCACCAGAGATTCACAATGACAATTCTTCAGAAAGTTCCAACATTCAGAACAGAGCTTGTAACAAACCGCAGGCGATGATCTACATTACAATGTTCGCTTGAAGTTGCCCACCTGATCACTTGAATCCTCATCATACACCAGCCTCCTGGAGTACCTGGAATTCCAGCTCCCATGCTGACAAACCATCCCTTGGACTCCTTGCAGGAGATGTAACCATCTTCTTCCTACTGCGATGCTCCTCATCGTGGTCATGGCAATCAAAGCTATGCCACTCGCTGTCCCTCATCTCTGAACCTGATCTGGCTCTGCTCCTGGACATTCCTTTGCGAGTTGAGGTGGATGAATAATAACATTCTGATTGACGAGATTGCACACCAGCATCTCTGGGGCTTTCAGCTTGCCTTGCATGTGCAGAAGCTTGGTGAACTCTGGTTGGGAATTCCCCACTAAAGGAACTAACAGGAGAAATAGTCAATGTTGAAATACAGGTAAGATATAGGCGTTGGATTGCCTTGCATGTACAGTCTTCTTCACTGATGGTCTTGAAGATTCTCCAGTTTTGCTCTTGACCTCAGAATGTGTCAATTTCTCTTGAATGTCTGCCGGATTGCTTCCTGCTGTAATCAGGTGACCACCTTCAGGAGTAACTGGTGGCAGGTTGTCCATATGATGCTTCTTGTCCCCTTTCAACACCGCAGAAGGAGTGAAGCTCCGAGATTTGCCACCTAAATTGCTATCAACAGAGCTTATCGGTTTCCCTGAACCACTTGAAAAACCACTAGCCCTTGATGACAACAAGCTGGTGATTGTACACCCAAGGGTTTGATTGGGAATAAGGTCATCTGCAACTGTTTTGATACCACAAACACACTTCGATTCGGCAATAATGTAGTCTCGAATGCCTGAGGACAAATAAACATGTGGGGTAATTTTTCATTCGGTATGCAACTACACTACCTATAATAGAATCAAATTTGGGGTACAACTAATGCAATCCAAATCTGAACAGAAAATATTGCAGTGATTATCAATAGAATTTAAGGATGCATCCGGAATCAAATTTACAAACTTTTGGCCACTTGCATTTATCACAGAAAATATCAAAACATTACCTGCTTGTCGGCACTGCATCAGTCATAACCTTCTTGCACAGTGGGCAGTGGAGTTCTAGTGGCAGGTCATCACCAACACTGCTAGACATGAGTGGGGCAAGTTCTGTTGGGATGCCATCAGCAAAGATCAGAGATACTACTGGAACAAGCGAACAGGTTGTTCTTTTGGAGCCATAATTCCGATCAACATACTTGGGGCAATGATGAAAAAAGTGCCCTAGGATCCCACATTTGCGACAGATATAGCCAGGTGGAGGTGTCTTCCTTTCCATTGGGCAATGCTGAATGAAATGTTAGAAATGAGGTCCAAGTGGCCCATTTATCTCTAATGCCAAAGCTACAAAGATTAGTACCATATTGCTAACTGAGAGAGGAGAACACCAGTTTAAAAGGGAGAACTCCCACCATGCCTTGTAATGAGACATATGGAGGGTGAGGAGCACGGCTAAAGTCACACTGCAGCGCTGCAGCGTATTTCGCAATACCGTGTATTTCCGCGTGTTTTCCCACGTGACTTGTGACTTTAGCCGAGATTAAATTCTCGCACGTATTAAATTCTTTTTAATTTTCTTTCTCCATTATGGCGCCGCCAATTGCCATTATATGGCGCCAATTGAAACAAATCTATTTGAATGACCTCAAGCTATTAGCGATAATGGTGCCGTAATACCAATTTATTGACCGGCATCGGTGCGAGGCTATAAAATCGAGACGCCCGCATGTGATGGAACTTTTGTCTATTGCGCCGCTCATATATCGTATTGTGTTGTGTTCGCCACGCACTTGTTCTTCATCGACCTTCCTCTGCTGCACCGCGAGGCAAGGAGAGCGGATCTCCGAACCGGCATCATTGCGAGAACCCGCACGAGGCGGCAATAAGGTTTCAGGCGTGCGTTCGCGACGCTCAAGTTCTTCCTCCTCGGCGTCGACTACTTCCCCTACTACTGTTCGAGTTGACCAAAAACCCATGTGTAGTTGCATGCCTGGGGACTCCATGACTTTGAGGGCCCAGGGCGGCGGCGCACCACTGCCCCCAGTAGCGGCCTGACAAAACAATGTTCAATGCTGCCAACTCCCTCCTTGCGTGATAGCAATTCGCATGTACAAATGTAACTAGGTAGTTTTTGTGGCTATGCCATACATATATCTGAATATAAGTTAAGAGCGTTTGTATACATGTAGGTGTCAATTGACCAAGAAATTGATGTTGGGTAAAGAACCCGGCGTTAGGCCGATATCGATGTTTATATGAGATAAGGTATGGATGATTGGCTAAAAAGATCCTAGTCTGGGGGGCCATTTATCGTGCTATGGAAGGCTAAATCAGAAATATAGAAATTAATATTAGCTCTGTGTATATTATTGTATATAATCCATATTTTAGAATGAATGTGACAGGTTAGTAATAAGATTAGGCTAGTTTTGTTTGACTAAATCATCAGCTATGGAATGTGCAGTAAAGAAGGAACATCTAGAAGGAGCGTTATTTCTTATTGGCTAAGACATATCTTGTATAAGAGAGCGAGATAGTAAGATTTGGTTAGATGAAATGTAGGATCTGGTCGATGCAAAAGAACAGGACAAAATATATAGATGATTCGATGTTGGTTGTTTTGCTGCAAGATAATATATTGAGAAAGAAACAAAGAGTTCTGTGAAATTGTTGGTCCATTCTAAGTAAAAAATCAAATGAAGGAGAGTCATAGATTTATCGATTTAGAATATGTTAGATTCTATATCAGAATCTGGTAAACTAATAGGGTTTATCGATAAGCATAATTAATTACATGGATAAAGTATAACCAGGTACAGGAATAAGCAACAGGGTCATTAAGCATTTAGCAGGAAGTATACTGGCATAATATAATAGAGCAGAACTAAATTGATAGTAAAAGGATGATAGTTATTACCGCAGTGAGCTAGAAGGATAAGAAATATAGTCAGCAAATGTTGATATTACAAAGATGGAAATATGTCAAAAGACGTAGCTATAATTGTATGTATGATCAGGATTAATAGAGCAGGAAAGAAATCAAGAGTTCTGTATTATTCTCGGCTCAGGCTAAGTGAAATGAATCAAGGTAGAGTCTGTAAGGGATGCCAAATATAAGTTTTTTTGGCTGAAACCTATTGTACATGTTATTTTGGAAGCATGTACTTTATTCCAGTACAGGTAGGTTATGAAATAATCAATAAGTATAGTCAAAGATATGGATAAAGTATAATTCAGCACGTAGTATATGATTGCAATATCATATAGCAAAATAAAGCTGACTGACAAAAGACGTTGACTATTGGTGCGGTGAGCTAAAAGTGTAAGAAAAGGCGACTATTAGAGAGATTAATATTACAATGACCAAAATACGCTTAAAAGACTTAAAGCCATAGGTATATACAAGATTTAAGGTATACATAGCACATTTTGTTGCCGAAGAAGACAAAATAGGGTTCGTGAGAGCTTAAGAAATCTAGGTCCTGTGATGAGTAGAGAACGCTTGGAGGTGCTTTAATGAAGGATAATAAATAAGAATGTATGTAATAAGAAAAAGATCATTTATGAATCTACCTTATTTACTCTCGAACCGTGTGCTTTGTCCCTAGCAATTTTCTCTTAACGGTTTTTCCTGTGATAATCTTTGAGATCATATGTGTAAACGCAAGCTATGTCAATACTCTATTAGAGATGACTCTGAGATAGTATGCAGGTGTATATGAATGGAAACATAACTCTGTAGGGTCTTTGGCAGCACAGATCTCGGATCATTAGCACCTAATTATCTCTTGAGTGAAGATCGTCTAGTAGATAATATCCATAAGCAATAGAAGTGAGATCTGGCAACAATAATAGTGAAGGGTGAGTAATAAGAGCCGGAGTTACATAATTCATTTTAGTCGGCCACAGGGTGATGTATGTGTTCACGAGATGAATCGTGGTGGCTCCAAGTTTTTTCTTCGGTATTTGATATATATATATATATATATATATATACATATGTGTGTGTGTGTGTGTTAAGATAATGAGAAGATGCATGTATAAATAAGTGAAGCTTGGTCTGTATCATGGATAGACTCTATCATAAATATTATGATCAAATTAAAATGTGAGGCGTGATGATTGTTTGGTTATGTAATCTATAACAAAACAGTTTTTTTGGGTTGTATGTAAGTAATGTCTTACAGAATGAAATATATACGAATTAGAGATAAAACTATGAAGGTAGAAAGATGTTAGACAATGTAAATATTAATAATAAAAAGCTATATATATGTACATAAAACAATGTGCAGATCAAAAAACAAAGTGAGGAATAAGAATAAACCTTGAGAGATGCAGGAACTTCTTGAGAGATATCAGCCAACAGAGCTGGAGTTGATGCTATAGGTCAGAGCTGGAGATATCAGCCGACAGAACTGGACCCAGTAATAACAAACAAATCACTTTTCAAGTGGTTAGGTTCTTCTGCAAGACATTCGAAAGTGTAAGGTGGAAATCATTTACATGTCATGCTTCTAACATGCAAAATTCGGCAGTTTCTCTCTATTTGCCATGTTTCATCATAACTTGGTGTGTGGAGAATCAAGTATGTGTACTATTAAAACCACACGAAATTGAGTAGTGCAGTACCAAACTAAAACCTAGAATAGACATTGAGCTGATAATGACATAAGGATACATATGTGTAGAGAAATATAACTATGTGGTAACTTTTATAAGAAGTGTGTTCTTACTTGCACGACCAGACGGATCATCATCTAATCGCAGACATGGACTAAAGAAGGCAACAGATTGTAAGGTGGCTGTTGGATGCGTATAAGTAATAAGCACAAAGATGAGAGGATTAGGCAGTTAGAATGCACATAAAGTCGGCGATGGTGCTGTATATATGGATACATTACGTAGTGTAATTAGCACTGATTAAACATGAATCGAGTGGTCCAGTGTGATACATGCGGTTGTGTTTCTTTTATTGTGTTTGTTAAATAAGAATCATTCTACAGGGCGTAAGTAGTAAATGGCACACAGAGAATAAATTAATTAGCTTGTATTGATAGGCAAGCTTACTTCATTCAAAGACTTCCCCTGTACCAAATGTGGGTAAACAGGTGTCTTTGGGTTCGTAAATGCGACCTTGTGTGAGATAGAAATCATCTTCGGTTGTTACAGGAGTAAGTTTTTTCTGCACTGGAGAAAAAGAGGAAATGCATTTTCATAATTACCTTGGAGTTGCTATTATGTAGAGAAGTTGAGAAAATACGGTATGATCTTACCTTCAAGAGGCCTCCGTAACAATCCCGAATGATAAACCTTCCTCTCGGTTGATCGATTGAAGTTTCAAGTGTCCATTTTTAGACTTATTATTGCAGCCATCATTTTTAAAGCTTCCAATTTGATACCGCATCAATATCGAGGAAAATACAATAACCGAAAGAACACGTCATGAAGTTTGAATCCTAACAATGAATTATAGTGAAGATCAATTAATTGGAACATAAGTGATAGGTGATTGTACATCGCACTTGGGGATATCTTCCCGCATTTTCAGGTCGACAGACAGCAAGACTAAAAATTCAATTAAAATGCATAATTGGATTTATTCATGCATGCAATCAATTTGTCGAAATGTAAATTTCCCAATAGTTTTACCTAAATTCAGGAGAGAGAAAATACCAACGCAATCACCATTGTAGACATTTGGATGAAATGAAAAAGCTGTGCTTTTACCCATTCACTATCTCGGCCTTGGAGCATTATAATTATGAGATGCCCCCAAAGTATTGTCAGAAACCATAATTGTACAACCGATATACAACGATGCAGGGGATTAGGGGCTAACCTTGAGTCCAAGAATCAAAGGGGCGCCCGACATATGCTCTACTCATGGACGATGAGCGTCGTCCTCTTGATCGCGATCCTAGACAATGGTCGCTCACCATTGTGATGAGCCACTACAGAAACAATCAGTCATGTCATCAACACACATAGCCTCTTATTCCTCTCAAAAGACTGAAAAATTCCCAACCGAGATAGAAGCTAAAGAAGGGGAAAAAAGAAAGTGTAGAGCACAATACCTATCAAAATTTCAAAACAAATTGTGGTCTGCAAGAAAAGAACGATTATACTAAGAAAAGTCGGCAAATTTAGGACCACCTTCGAGATGACAAGGTGCGATTGAGTCTTTGCAATGGTAGGATCGGAGGAAAGAGCAGCAATATATAGCCAATCACCGAGGTAGGTGTGTGTGTAATATTGGGTTACGCATATTCTGTGATTAGCAGCGTTAATATCGGACATACACGAAAGCTGTAAGAAATCACACTGACATCTTTCAAATGGGTTTGTCATGTCCAACGAGATTTAGATTCGATGCGATTTGTCAAACGAAAATATACCACCATATCAAAAAATGATCATCCGCTATATTTTTTAGTGGACACAAAAAACGATGAGAACTTTTCTCATCTTTGTAAAAATATTGATATTCCGATGTTTGGTCATTGGTCAAATGCAAAAGTGATAGTGAAGAACATCTTGATGATTATTGTAAGTTCTCGAGGTATAGATGCAACAATAACAAAAGGCAAAGGTTAGATGTACTTTAAAATTTTGAAGTTCTAAGTACATATGCAGAGAAACCTATGGGTAATTTTTGTTAGAACCAGTACATATTAGAATATGTTGTAATATAGATGTCAGGGAAATGGAAAAACGACAATAATATATACCATTTCCTAAAATTGCATATTGACCATTTGAAGAGAAATTGGCTTCAGTCATTATGTTGGGAGACAGTTCTAAAGTCATACCTCTGCAAATTAACAGACAAATATTAATTAGTAAAAAATTAATAAAAAGGTTGTGAGGATGTTAATAACAAAATTAGAGGAAATCATGCACTTCATAGTTTAATATCTAAAGCAAAATTTTGCAATGATAGCGCTAACTGACCTTATCCCCTCCATTTGCATCCAATATATATATATGGTTGTGAGTTGTCAAAAGCATAGACTTGCCATTGTTACTAAATTTGATGCCATAAATTTCAGACATACATGCAATCGACCAAAAAAGTGATAAATGGACCCGGATATTAGATTAGTTTCCCAAGATAAGTACCTTCCATGCTATTTATAAATATGATTTCCGGTTTTAAGTTGAATCAGATATTGTGATCGTTGGAGCGGGTCACCAAGACCCAAACACATAATAGGTTCCGAGTAACAAGCGTATATGATGAAAGAAATTTGAAATTTCTACCAAAACACAAACTACTAATGTAAGCATAAATCAAATTCTCTACCCTTTGAGATAATGAATAAATTTATGCCTAAATATTCTATCTAGATGCTCATGCTATTACTCGAAAAGACCCAATCCATCATAGAAATGGCATATTTGTAATTATGTGTGATGAATTCGATAAACAGGACTATTTCGCTCTAGATGATAACAATTATTTACTAATGAATCCATAGAGGACCTTTGTGAGGATCGTGAGCCTTGAGAGCATCGTGGAGTCCCCAGAGCACATTGTGCCCTTTCCCCAAACCAGAAGCGCGATTCCATGATCGTCTCCTCGATCAAAAGCTGGACCAGTTCATTCCCAAAGAATTTCAGCACTCACTTAAGCTACACAACATCGGTTGTTGTGCCAAAAAAAGTAGCAAAGAAAAATGCATCTAAAATTTGGAGGGCGCCTAAACCCCAAAATACTAAGAACAAAATATCAAGGAAAAGAGAATTAGTTCAATTGATTTCCTCAAGGCATGACTTAATAAGAATGAATCGAAGCAAGTAAATCACAAAGAAAAATAAATCAAGATCTCGAATTCGTGGATTGTGAGCCTCCAAAGCATTGTAGAGTCCCCGGATCATATATTCATATGAAACACGGAGGCGCGGCAAGATCGAGTGTTGTGCCTATAAAAAGAAGTTAGGGAAAAATTCATCTGAAATCGGAGGGCGCTTATAAATCCCAAAATACTAAGAACAAAATACGGCGAAAAGAGGAGTAGAGACGCAGGGCTGCACCGAGACGACCATGACGAGGCGGGGCGGACGGGCGAGGTCGAGGCATTTGGGCAAAGGCGGGTACAAGGCGGGGGGCGGCGAGCTCGAGGCGACCGATCGCCGATCGAGCAAAAATCGATCAGCTCCGCTCGATTCGAGGCGAGTTAGGCGAGACGGCCTGAGGGCGAGTAGAGGCATGAGGCGCGAGGCCATGGTGAGCGCCGGCGGGGATGTAGGCGAGGTCGGGTATTTGGAGCAAAAAGTGCAGCAGGCGGGCGGCGGAGCTCGCGAAACCGAGAAAATGAAAAGAGGGAGGCGTGGAAGAGCATGCGCTAGAGTTTTGGTGCGGGAGTCGGAGAACTGATTTGAGCCGTTCGCTGGGATTTCGTCCAATTCGGTGGCGACGCAAGATCCAGAGCGTGGATCCGATCGGACGGGCATGGCGCGAGAATAGTACGGAGAAATCCGATTCGGTGGTGATGCAAGATCCTGCGACGCAAGATCCAGAGCGTGGATCCGATCGGACGGGCATGGCGCGAGAATAGTACGAAGTGCGCTGGGAGGCCGGCAAAACTTCCACGCTTAACAGAGATAATATTATTTGCAGCGTCACGCGGTACTGTAGCGTCGCGAGCACTGTAGCATCACGGTTACTGTAGGGCGCGAGTGACTGTAGCGCCGCGAAGTCGCCGCCGTCTCGTACGAAAGTCTGCCCTTTTCTTGTGCCGCTTCAAACCTCACGGAGTCCCTCTCCTCTGGCCTTCTTTTTTTTTTCTTTTTGCTGCGGCTAAGCCAGGGTTCTCCTCTCTCTCCCTTTTTATACTTCTTCAACCCTAAATTACATTTATACATGTAAATACACCAAGCCCAATAACACATGGCCTAATACATGTACATAGCCCAAAACTCACATATGCATGCGTACGGCCCACTTGCCGTACTCGCATGACTTACTCGTCTGCACGGCCTACTGGCCACTACACTGCATCATTCAACTGCGTAGACCTCTACGTGTCTCGACTCGCTGCACCTGTGTCCTTCGCGTGTTGCGCCTCCTGCACCTGCGATCTCGCGTGCCACGTACCTACACCTCTGCGACCTCGCATGCTGCACCTGCACCTCTGCAACCTTCGCATGTGTTGCTCTCAGGGTACACGTCACCTGCGCGGATTCTCCCCACCCTGTAGTGTACGTCTGTCTTTGTTCGTCTACGTTGCAACGTGCATCTCGCGTCCCTACGTTGCACTTCCTGTTGCCTGCCTGCATCTCCTATCACAAATAAAACAAATCTTCGCAGTATCTTGTTTCATAACAAATATTGTTGTCACATAAATCATCACACATATATTCAATTGTTGTCAAATTAATCATCACAATATAAATTTCGCAAATAGAATTAACATTCGCAAAGCATTAGCGCTTGTTACAGTCTTCTTCACTGATTGTCTTGAAGATTCTCCAGTTTTGCTCTTGACATCAGAATGTGTCAATTTCTCTTGAATGTCTGGCGGATTGCTTCCTGCTGTAATCAGGTGACCACCTTCAGGAGTAACTGATGGCAGGTCGTCCATATGATGCTTCTTGTCCCCTTTCAACGCAGCAGAAGCAGTGAAGCTCCGAGATTTGCCACCTAAATTGCTATCAATAGAGCTTTATCTGTTTCCCTGAACCACTTGAAAAACCACTAGCCCTTAATGACAACAAGCTGGTGATTGTACACCTAAGGGTTTGATTGGGAATAAGGTCATCTGCAACTGTTTTGATACCACAAACACACTTCGATTCGGCAATAATGTAGTCTCGAATGCCTGAGGACAAATAAACATGTGGGGTAATTTTTCATTCGGTATGCAACTACACTACCTATAATAGAATCAAATTTGGGGTACAACTAATGCAATCCAAATCTGAACAGAAAATATTGCAGTGATTATCAATAGAATTTAAGGATGCATCCAGAATCAAATTTACAAACTTTTGGCCACTTGCATTTATCACAGAAACCATCAAAACAGCACCTGCTTGTCAGCACTGCATCAGTCATAACCTTCTTGCACAGTGGGCAGTGGTGTTCTAGTGGCAGGTCATCACCAACACTGCTAGACATGAGTGGGGCAAGTTCTGTTGGGATGCCATCAGCAAAGATCAGAGATACTACTGGAACAAGCGAACAGGTTGTTCTTTTGGAGCCATAATTCCGATCAACATACTTGGGGCAATGATGAAAAAAGTGCCCTGGGATCCCACATTTGCGACAGATATAGCCAGGTGGAGGTGTCTTCCTTTCTATTGGGCAATGCTGAATGAAATGCCCAGGAACATGGCACACGCGACAGACATGGCCAGGCGGAGGTGTCTTGCTTTTCCATTGGGCAATGCTGAACATGATGCCCAGGAACATGACAAATGCGGCAGACATAGCCAGGCAGAGGTGTCTCCCCTTCCAACGGATGGCGGCCTTCAGTTACAGATAAATATTTAAAGTCAGAGAAGATGTGAAAATTTTATTAAAAAATGCAAAAAAAAGTGCAAAATATGAGCATAGTACGAAATATATTAGGTAATTATGATTCGGAATGAATTTGTTTTGCAACCATAATATAACTTCCTAGCAACATTAGGTGAAAGAAGAGAGTATCACATTTAAATCTGGTGTAGTATAAAGTTAAACCCCTAACCATCCTCGTAAAACTAGCAAAAAATTTGGCACCATGTATTGAGTCATTTTTTTGGAAGCAAGGTAACAGGTGCAGGGAGGTTCCCCACCTGAAAAAGATGATCCATATATTTTTTGTTTTGCAATCGTGTGCTTGTTCTATTTCATTCTTCCATTTCACATAACTTGGTTTGACAAATCACAACGTTAGTAAAGTAATGATTGAGGACATTTGAAAATTTAAATAGAAGCAATTATTATATACATTACCAAAATGGCAGTCCGACATAATTCTTCCGCCAGCATGTCCTCCTCCAGATGAAGTACCTTCCCTGCATAAGCAAGCAAAATGGATCAGCATTAGACAAGGTATATGAAAAACTAGCTACAGCTTTCCAGGTTACTGGCAAAAAAAAAAAAAAAAAATAGACAGGGCTATATATCTAACCACTTAAGCCCAGCTGCATCGATTACCGTACTAATTGCTGCTGTCCCTTCACCCAATGGAGGAGCACTGTAGAATTCTGGGGAATCAAGGTATTTTTATCTGCATATTCTGGATTCAACAACAATAAACAGGGAAAGGAAACATTAGAGTACCATAGCAGATAAACAATCTTATAACTGGCAAGAAAACTCTCTAGCATTCCCAGAAGATGTACTTAAACGAAAACAGAGGTTACAGAGCAAGATCTAAAACTATCGATATAAGCAATCGACACGAAAGAGTGCTGTCCAAATTTGCGGTGTCGCCAATTCGTTAACAGCCCTCAACCTGGGTTAGCTGAACTAATAGATACAATGATGAGCTGAGAGCATGATCGATTGCATACTTGCATGCCGATAAATAAGTAATATCACAAAGGCAGGAATCTCCGTGCAGGAAAAATAGCAACAATTGACCTGTAGCAGTAGCATGTAACATATGCTGCATTAGAAGCATGAAATGTATGAAACAGCTTCCTTAGGAGCCTTGTCATGCAATGTTCCGAACATATACAACGCATTTCATCAAAAAAAAATGGAGTATGCTACAACAAATGGAAACGAAGAGCAACAGGCAAACATATTTCAGTATCAGATTGAAACGGGTGGCTCCAAATTGCATCACAAGCAAACACATGAATTCACTTCTCGTGGTGGCTAGGATTGGAACAGCAACCGGACGCTACGACACCGACACGCTAGCAATCAAAGCTCCGAGGAGCGTTTCGTCATCGAATAATCGCACCTTCCCCGGAAGAATTTTTTTAAATAATATTTTTAATGAAAAATTATAGAAATAATATGCCAAAAATAAAAATTCCAAATATACCTACCTGTCGCGTTTTAAATAGCGACAGAGAGTCTGTCACTATTTGAAAAAGTGACAAAGATCTGTTGCCAATCCAAATGATGACAGAGAGTCTCTCACTAGTCTCTCTGTCGCCATTTCGCCGTTTGGATTGGCAACAGAGAAGTAGCCATTGCCTTTTTTACCTCTTTACCTTGGTTCTGCTATTCGGTCGAGTGGTTCCACAGATCTCCCCTTTTGTAAAAGGTTTATCAGTCCTCTGAAGTAGTTAATGGTATACAGGATGGACTAGTTCCCGTTGGAGTCTCTTTTTCTTTCAGTATTATATTTAATCTATCTGGTCTATAACAAGGTCTTTCAATAGTGTATTATAAAAAAAGAGAAATAAAAAACAATGAAATTTTAAAAATTTTGTTTGCAGAATTAGCCCATGTGGTTTTTTGTTGGGAAAATAGCCCCTTGGCTCGCATATGCCGCGCACAATTATTTGCATGTTATGTATTCTATGTGTTGTCACATCCATTGATGTTGTTGTTGCAACTGGTACCGTCATTGCATGTTTAAAGTTCAAAAACAACATAAGGAATGAAATATCACATTTCATAATAAAAGGGATTACATGGCGCATACATTTCGGGTGGTACAAATGGTGACACAAAGCAGCCACAAAAATAGATAAAAGTACTATACTAATGCGCCTTTTGGAAATGTAAAAGGGTGGTATGAACTATGCTTTATGGACGGCGGATATTAAGGCTCGAATGGGTAACTATACAGCACCCACAGGGAGTGTTGATTGTCAGGACGACATGGATGGAGCTGCTGGTCATGGTAGTGGTAAGCACAACTACAGCTAGTATTGCCATAGTAGCAGTAAGTATGGTAGTCGCTACTAAGGTGGATGACCTCGCCATTGTTCCTCTCTCTAATCCTTTGACGGTGTAGGTCATCATTCTGAGTTTGGAGCTCCAAGTTTTAGCTGCGGAGCTGTTCATTCTCTTTCTTGACCTCTATGAGGTCCTCTTGCATTTCATCAAGGCGATACAACAATAAATCGATATAGCATTGGACATCTATAGGATACGGTGGGTCTATCCATTCAGTGAATTACAATCAACAGTCTACAAGGAAGATTATGTATCATATAGAAGACATGAGTCGAATGGTATATAAGAGTTATAGCAGTTATCATGCATAGAGGGCATCGGTAGAAATGACATCTTGGGCTGGCATTGAACTCATCACAAACTTGCACAACGGTGTCGAGATCGTGCTTGCATTTCAGCCACTGCAGGGAGCAGAATGGTTGGTCGTCGTGGATTGGATTTTGGAGGTTGTAGTAGTCCCTTGTTCGAATAGGAAGATCTAGGCTAGGGGATCAGGGTCTAGGGGACCGTAGATTGTAGTATACTCAAGGTAAGGGTCACGGCCTCGAAACCATGAAGGGTTAGGGGCTCGAGTTGATGTCCAGCCCAGTCTTCCCCATTTACCCCTCCCACTACTTGAGCTACCTCCTCTGTCAGTCTTTGCAATGAAGTGGAGGTTGGGGCAGTGAAGAAGTGCTGGCTAGGTGGCGAGTGGTTTTATATCTCACTTTTGTCTAAGAAAGGGGGCTACAGCGTATTGTAATTTTGGTCTAAGAAAGTGATTGGCAGTATGTTGTCACTTCGCTTTGAGATAAGCAGTGTGTTATCCATTGCTCTGAGATAGGTAGTATTTTGTCATCTTACGGTGCACAGAGTGTTGTCAAATTGACTTGAGAAAGTTGCTAATAGCGTGTTATCAAAACACATTGAGAAAACTGATGTGTGTGTTGTCCAATCAGTCTAACAACTGATAGCATTACAGAAGCAAAAGATCGTATCTTAATGTACATAACTTAAGAAAGCAAAAGGCCATATCTGAATGGTACATAAGTTAAGAAAGCAAAACATCATATCCGATTAGTACATCAGGTATGAAAGAAAAAAACTAGCTGGCACCCCTACGTGGTGCGACCCTCATGTGGTCCCAGGCTTCCTACGACGTTGCACATGTCCAGATGGATACGTGAGCTGGTTAGAGGGCAGTCTAGAAGTACTCCTAGAAGGTCTGTACTAGTGCTATCAGAGTAGCTAAGGTAGGCTGCGATGGCTGACTCGGTCTGGATGCATCGACGAATTGCAATGGACCAAGGACCGCACCCGGCGACACTGGTGGGGGCCCATGAACCACCCTAGGATCTAAATGTCGTCGAGGGAAGTGAAGTCATGGAGTGGGTCGCCCTCTGCTCAGGTGCTGCATTGATCGTTGCTAACAAACCTTTCATGTTAGTACATCATTCAATGTAAAGAGCATAATAGCTGAAAAGAAATCACGCAGGTGTACTTGGAGTCATGTGGACGTCCGCCATACCTACAATTCAATAAAACAATGTTAGTACGAAATCAAATACACAAAAAAACTGAATGTAGTAATTACAAATAGAATTTGAGTACAACAATATGACGTACAAATTCGAATACATAAACGCTAACACCTTGTAAATTCTCAACCTACCCATACTACTACACCTATGTCCATACATGCATTACTCATACGAATTCGATACGAATTGAATGCAATAATTACACATCCATACATGCATTACATACGAATTCGATATATTACATTGACATGCGACTAAAGTACAACAATTTCATATTCAAAGTCCATACAATAATTTCACGGCCTCAGAACCATCGGGTAATACTTGAAAGTGTACCCCGTCTCCTTACAAACTGAACATTTCTTCACATGATACCCACTTTCCACAGCGTCCATGTCGTTCCTTATACGCCTTGTTTGTCGCCGCCCTACGCCCTTCAGCCTACTGACATCTGAAATCCATCGTGTATCCTCCCCTCTTTGATACTCCGTGAACAAACCCACCACTTAAAAACCCTAAATTTCTTCGCTCTAAGTTAATGTCACCACTTCTTTATTAAAGTATTGTGACAAGAACATATCTGAATGCATATGGATTATTGAGTAGGCAGCCATGATGTGTGAGCATGGCCTGTGTAACAAACAAAGCTTGTTGCAGTTGCAGACATATGTTTGCCTTTGTACTTTTCGCCAGTTCATTCCACGACCAGTTTCTCTTTACATAGTACCTCGAAACGAAGCTCCCTTGTACCCATATTCAATGCTCTATGCATCTCCCTCTTCTAGCCTTTCTCCTCCATGCATGTACAAATTATCTCGGAGTATTTCACATTAGGATTACTCATGCGGGCGAACACCCTAGCATAGCGATCCACAAAGTACTTCGCAATACCACGAAAAACATCCTCCACTATAGAAACCAGGGGAAGGGTTCTCAAGCCTCGCATGATCCAGTTGTAAACCTCAGCTAGGTTTATCATCATGACCCCATACCAGGCATTATCGGTGTCATAAAGCAGAGCCCATTTCTCTCTAGGCTCATGCTCTATCCATTCTAAAAAGCATTTGATGGACTTCCGTTCCTATGGATCAAGTACGAAGGGTCTATGGGTAACACTTTGAGTGCTACTAGGGCCTCCTCTGTGCCAAGCATTGCCCTCTTCGCTGCCTCCACTGTATGCCTTGATGTCGACTTTTCTATAGTACATCAAACTTTCTCTATTTGTTCTAATCGCACAACCTTTTAAAAAGTTTTGTAAGCTCGTTGTTCCTGAATTACTTGTAGAAGTTGGCACCCATGTGCCACTTGCACCACCTAGCTACTTCGCAGATTAGGCCATCGATGTGTTTCATCTGCACCTTGCTGCAACTTCATGACCATCTTTAACAGCTCGGGATGTTGATCGTGTATAACACACACTCCAGACCACTGATCCACGATGCCGATTTTCATGTTTCTTAGAAACCAGAGTCATCTTTCTATGTTCTCGCCCTCCACGAATGTGAGCATTACAGGAAGAATCTAGTTATTGCCATCTACTTATATGGCAGCCAATATCTAGTATTTATGCTTTCTAGTCAAAATGTCCCATCCACGCATAATAATGGACGACAATGTTTTAACGCATTGATGCATGCACCGAAAGCAATGAATGCCCGTTTGAGTACCATCTTCCTAGGGAAGCGCTACAACAACTGCTCACAAATATCGATATAAGTTCCAGCATTCCTTTCCTTGATCACCTCAAGTATACCTGGTAAATTCTGATAGGAGTCTTTGTACGTATCAAACCTTATTTCCAGTGCCTTCTACTTCGCTATCTATGCCTTAGCATAGTTTATGGTGTACCGGAATATCTTCTCTATTGTAAGTATGATGGCACGTGGCTCTAAATCTAGGTTTCTCACAATCTCTCTATGCATTGCATTCGTAACAAAGCCTGAAGATATGTTTCTATGTAATTGGGTAGACTCCGTCTGCACACATATGTGTGGAACAACCATAGAACACTTTCAAATAGTATCCTACTTAGGCTAGTACACATGCACCCGCCATGGGGCAACCCTCTATCTAGCATTTAACATGATACACCCGTTGATCTGACTTTACAACCTTAAAGGTTCTACACAGTGACACTGTCACTACTTCCTGAACCTTAAAATTATTCTTGTAAATCGCACATTACCTCACTTCATTCTGATTGGATGGCTATGCGAAGTGTTCACACTCGTTGACCACTAACCATCGAACTGACACTCATCCTACTATGCAAGGAAATGCTCTTCATCGTCTTTGTCGTTACTCAAAATCTCGTAGTCCTGGCTCTCTATCTCCATCGCTTGCACCAATGTTCAATATGTTCTCTCTCATCTGCCACACCCATTGGTTCCTACACCTCTGGCATTGGAACATCAACTTCCTCGCCTTGCACACCCTCATGGACTCGAGCTAACATCCTACATCACTAAGCATTCTCTAGTTCGACTGCTCTCCCCTACTTCCTTTGGTTCATCACCAACAATCTTCTCCTGCGTCACAGGCTAGCACTGGCTTTTTGAAATGCTTGCATCAACAATACTAATGACCAACCATTCTTAGTCGCCAATCTTACATATGAGCTCCATAACTTTGGCCCCTTCAATTCCACTAATTCTCAGTACGTGCAATTCCGTCTCTGACACCCTACTCTGTGCAACTTGAGATCATGAAATTCACGATCTAACGAGAACATGTGATACAATCATCTGGTAACTGTGCCCCATGAACGCTCCCTGGCATATGACATGCCAGCCACGACACTTGGAAAATGACCAAGTTCCATTCTTTGTGCACCCATGTGTGGAATCTCTTCTCCATAATGTAGTTTAAATCGTACTCGTTCATCCACAACGGTCAAGCATTTCAAGAATTTCTTAATATGAGCACAACGTAACACTAACACCTTTTAAATTCTCAATCTATCTATACTGCTACACCTATGTACCACGACAACATACTCTACACTACTTCAAATAACTACTACAACCATACAAAAATTATATTTTTCAACTACATAGTATCTCGTATAATTCTCGCAATTTTTTATATCCATAACTATTGTTACTCTATACAGCTAATTACTTCTAAACTTAAATAATCCAGTCACTAAGTCATGAATGTAAAAAACTATTGGCAGTCTACACAGCTAATTACTACAAAACTAATTAATCTAGTCTCTAAGTCATGTGCGTAAATAACTATTGCTACTCTATATGACTAATTACTTACAACCTAATTACTCTCATTGCCATGTCATCTATCTAAATAATTATTACTTTACAAACCTAATTACTTACAGATTTATTTAATCTGGTCACTAAATTACATTTATAAATTTTAATTTAAATGAACAATAAAAATTTTACTTGCACAAATAATAGCTTTTCTTCCTCCTCGCCCTCTTTTTCTTCCTCTTCTCCTCCCCCTCCTCCCCTCTCTCCTTTTCTTTCTTTCCCTGCGCAACGCTCGGTTGAAATGAGGCCTAAGGCCTCGGCGACGCTGTTAAAACGCTCTCTGCCGTCATTTGGAATATAGACAGAGAGTTGAACCGTTGGCGACAACGAGTATATCACTTTTTCAAACGGTGAGAGAGAGTCTGTCGTAATTTAAAACGATGATAGGTAGGTATAAAAATTGGAAATTTTATTTTTGATATATTATTTCTGTAATTTTTCGTTAAAAAATATTATTTAAAAAAATTCCAGTCTCAGTGCGAGGGTCGCAGAGGGCGGTGTTCTCCCGCGGGCCGCAGCCCGGGCTTCGGGAGGAAAGCGCAAAGGAATGGTGTCTCGGCGGCCGCGCGCCGCGTTTACTCCCGGTCTCGCTGTGTTGGGCCTCGTAATGTGGATGTGGGCCGCAAGGCCCATGTACTTGGCGTATTTAAGGTGGGCACAGTAGTTTACGTGAACATAACGCGCTAGCGGGTAGTTGGGCTCCGCAAATGATATCCCTTGGAGTCTTACGAACAGAGTTCTCGGCGAAAATCCTAGCCTCGTCCGGAGATGGAGGCAATGGCGTCCTCTAGTACTTCATTCGATTAGAGGATTTGTGAGAACAATGAGCTTTGTTATTCTATTATGGAAATTCAGTGTTAATTAGTACTCAATTAGGCAGTAGAAACTAGAAAAATATAGAATTAGTCTTTGTCATTTGTTCTCCAAAATATTGGAAATGTGGAGCTGCCAATGGAGTCGATACACAAGAAGGCCAGTACACGAATATTTAGGATTTTTGCTCAATCTTATTCTATATTTTTAGATCAAATCAATCTTATTCTATATATATTGTATTTTTTATTTCATTTAGTATCCTACAGGTAGGGTTAATATATATGATAACTCGAGGACTGTGCATTTTCACTGTTATTGCGTATTAGTTCTGGTACACGACACCCTACCTTGGATTTTTTTTCCGGGTTCGCCGCTGCTTAGTACTCTCTGTGATAAATATAAGTCATATTTTGATTTTGCATTAGGATTAAGGCGATTGTATCAAGATTAAGATGACGATGAAATTGAGAAAGTTATGAGAGAAATTGACTTAGATATCCCTCGTAATTAATTATCTTGTGTTAAGATAATTGTATTCTGTTATCAGTTCGTATTCTGTTATTGTTGTACACGCGTTTATGTAACAGATCAACAACCGTTTAGTTAGGATTGTGTGTTATCCGGTTGTTTTCAGATCTGCTACAGTTGAGATTCATCAGTATATAATGAATACAAGATGCGCAGCCTGGATTGTGCCATTGCCTCTAATTATTCCTGCTCTCTGTAGTTCTTTTATGGTATCAGAGCCTAACACCACAAGCAAATCCTATGTCCATCCATAGCCACAATATGAGTTCCACATTGTCGGCCAACACCTCTTCCATGGCCGGATTGTTGCCAACTCCGTCTGCTCCTTCATTCAATTCCCTTGTTACCGTCAAATTGACGAACACCAATTACCAGCTCTGGAAGGCTCAAATCATCCCTTATCTCAGGAGCCAACAATTGCTTGGCTATGTTGATGGCACCATGTTGCAGCCGTCTGCTACTATTGTTCAGGAGACAGCTAATGGTGCGACTCAAGTTCCCAATCCAGCGTATCACCAGTGGCTGATTCAAGACCAACTGGTATTGAGCGCACTGCTTTCCTCTCTGCAAGAAGACATTCTTGGCCGAGTTCTTCTTCTTAATACCTCGGCAGAAGTCTGGACTGCATTAGAGAGGATGTTCTCGTCAAGCTCCAAACCAAGGACTATGCAGATTCGGATGCAGCTATCAACCATGAAGAAAGTGTTGTAAATCCTGGAAGCTTGAACGCCGGGATGGAACACACCTGCACAGATCTCACATACACAAGAACAGAGCTGTTGTGGACAGGATGTTTGTGCTGCAAAAACCGGCAGCGTTTTCTGTATGTATTGCATGATTATAAAGGAAACATTACTCCTAAACGTGGCAGCACTCTGCCCTACATGTGCGGCAAGCCACTGAATCAGACCTGCCATCACAAGACCATGAACTCCACCATGCACGATCCCCTGAACTCTAGGACACACCCTGCATGTACTCACGCATGCAACAGACTCCTAAAGACTCGCACAAGCCAACAATCTGGCCGGCCCTTATTCTCCTAATAAAGCAATGCCAAACTAACTAAGTTCAGGATTACAAGTGACATTCTCCTCCTAATCCTGAAACTTATGCTTGACGTTGATGACGCCGATACGATCGCAGAGTTCCCTGAACTTCTCTCGCCCGAGCGGCTTCGTCAAGATGTCCGCGAGCTGATCTTGGGTAGAAATCTGCTCGAGGGTGATTTTTCCTCCATCCACACACTCTCTAATGTAGTGAAATTTAGTGTCTATGTGCTTGGTCCGATCGTGGTGGACGGGATTCTTACTCAAATCAATAGCAGACTTATTGTCTACCTTGAGGATGGTGCTCCGGGCTCCTCACAGTGAGGTCCTTCAACAGTAGAGCTAGCTGGACCCTTGACACGCTTTTCTTGCCTTTGCGATGTACTCCGCCTCCACAGGAGAAAGCGCCACCACCTTTGCTTGCTAGGCGCCAGTGATGGGATTCTTGCCCGAGCGAAAACGCCTGGCTGGTGCTTCTCCTGTCCCGAGATCTCCGGCGTGATCGCATCACATGTGAGTCCCAGCCAGCGGGATCCTCCTCCGCCATAGAATACCCCATGGTCGGTGTGCTGCAACATACCTCAACATGTGCTTCACCACTTTGCATAGTGGTCTTCCTTTGGCTCCTCGAGAATCGGCTCAAGACCCCCACCGAGTAGGCAAGATCTGGCCGAGTGTTCACCAAGTACCGGAGTCCACCAACAATGCTCCGGTATTCTGTTGCATTCACAGGAGGACTCTCATTTGTCCTGGTGAGCTTGCTCTTCTTCTCCATGGGCACGGCACAGGCATTGCAACCTTCCATCCCACTCCGAGCCAATAGCTTGGCTGCATAAGCTTCCTGCCCAATGCTAATCCCTTTCTCTGTTTGCTTCACCTCCAGACCCAAGTAGTAGGACAGGAGCCCCAAATCGCTCATTTTAAACAGCTTCATCATTTCTGCCTTGAACTGTTTGATGCCGCTGCGCCCCGTGATCACAAGATCATCCACGTAGACTCCACAATGAGCCGATCACTTCTGTCCTCGTGACATACACACCGTGCTCCCCGTGCTCTTCGAAACCAAGCGACAAGAGGCGTCGTTGAGCTTGGCATTCCGGGCCCTTGGCGCTTAGCGGAGACCGTAGAGAGCCTTCCTCAAGTCTGATACCTTGTGTTACGCTCCCTCAACAACAAAACCGGTGGTTGGAGACATACACCTCCTCTACTAGGTCTCCATTCAAAGCAGCTCTTCACATCCATGTGGTGGACCTCCCATCCCTCACATCTTTGCCGGTATAAGCAACAAGCGGACCGACTCCATTCTCGCCACTGGGGCAAAACCTCATCAAAATCAATACCTTGGCGTTGGGCGTATCCTTTCGCCACCGATCGCGCCTTGTGCTTGCGATGTTGCTTGCCTTCGTCCGTTTCACCTTGTAGACCCACTTCACCCGATCGCCTTGTGCCGGCGGAGGTCGACAAGCCGCCAAGTCTGGTTCTCCTCAATCGACTTCATCTCGTCGATCATTGCGCGCCTCCAGCTCGGATCTTGCTCAGCTTCGTAGAAACGACACGGCTCCTCGCCATTGTGAACATCAGTTCACCCCGTCAAGATTCGCCCGGCCGGCCGGTGTTGGTGCATCCCCGACAAATTTGCGATGGGCGGAACCGTCTGGGGCATCTTCATCGTGAGTACGCATCAAATGCATCCTCCAAATACGTCGGTGGAGACACAAACTCCTTTGGTGGACCCCTCACGGCGCCATGGGGGCGTCCCGGCGATCCTCTCCTCCTTGTCTACGCGCTTTGGGCGGCGAACTCCTCACGGCACGGTGGGTGTCTGGCGTCGCCTCTCCACCTTGTCTTGGGCGATGGATGGCGGCCCTCGCGATCGCTCCTCCGGTTGCTTGCTCCCGATTAGAAGCTCTTGGTGGCCCACCACGCCGTAGTCCACCGTGAAGACTCCTCCGGCACCATCGCGATGCGGTGAGTCAACGTCCAGCTCCACTTGGCTCCCTCATCGAATCTGGCGTCGCGTGGCGTGCCGCGACCATCCACCGGATTGTACATCCGATAGGCCTTGATCGGCCGTATCCCACGAAGATCATGGGAGTGCCGGGCCTCAACTTCTTCGGATGCGGCTTGCGATTCTTCCGTGGTAATCTGACCAAAGTGCGGAGAAGCTTACGGTGGGCGTTCGCCATGCCGAGCTTCGAATGGTGTCTTCCCGTCGAGGTGCTGCGTCGAGGATCGGTTGAGGATGAAGACCGTGGTGGTGGCCTCACCCTGAACATGCAGGCAGGCCCTTTGCCAATGACATGCTCCGCGCCATGCCGACGACGGATCGGTTCCTCCGCTCCACGACCCGTTCTCTTTGGGCGTATAGGGAAGCCGTTTGTGCCGCTGCACACTGCACCCGCACGCTGATGGCGCCAAACTTCGATCGATGTGAACTCCCGCCACGGTCCGTCTGCGCGGCAGACCAGAGCTTGCATCGACTCGGCTTCGGCCGCCGCCTTGAACCTCTTGATCGCGCGGCCGCTTGATCCTTGGCGGCTGGAGATCGAGCCACATATAGCGGCTCGGGTCGTCTACTAGCAACAAGTACCGTTCCTTTCGGCGTTGTTGGCGTCACCGCGCGAATGTCCCCATGCACCAAGTCGAGTCGCCGCAGCTCTCCGTCTACTTCTTGTTTGAGAGCGGATGGCGTCGCGCTTCAGCCGAGACACCACAGCAGCACTTAGTCGACATAGTCGATGTGCGGCGAACCGGACCATGTCGCCCGACCGCCCGCCTTGTGCAACGTCTGGAAGCTGATGTGGCCGTAGCGCTCGTGCCAGCGCCATGCCTCGTCCACCCGCCGGGCTGTCAGGCACACCGGGCGAGTGATGTTGAGGTGGATAGAGTAGAGCCGGTTGGGCGAATGGCGAACCCGCGCAAGTGGTCGGCGTTGCTGCGTCGTGGATCGTCATGACCCTTTGTTAACACGGATGTCGTACCCATCTTCATCCAATGCCGACGCCGTCGAGTTGGTGTCGGTAGCGGAATGAGGTAGACTCGGTGAGCTCCTTGTGTTCCGGACTTGCTGCGTGAACGGACCGTCCGCGCCCCTCGATCTTGGCGAGATCCGTCCTCAAACGCATGCGCTTCGGTGACGCTGCTTGTCGATGTCGGAGAAGGCGGTCGCGACCATCATGTGATTGGTCACGCCGTGTCGAGTACCACGCCGTGTCGTCATCTCATTGCCATTGTCGTCTGTAGCGTGGGCCGCGCCTCCACCAGCTCCACAGAGGTGCGGGACCTCTTGGCGGCGTGCTTGGCGGGTCCTATGGCCCCTCCGTCGGGACCGACTCCGATTGAGCAGCCTGACAGCGCCGAGGAGTTCTCGGTCGGCCGGAGTTTCCGCCATGGGGATTTGGAGGAGTAAGGACCAGCTCAGAATGAGGATTGGGGTCTAGGTGAGAGTGTCCCCCTCCTCATCTGCTTGCACAGCATGGGCCTCCCCCATCTTGGGCTTGCTCGGGCATTCCCTGGCCCAATGCCCTGTCTTCCCGCATTTTCTGCACTGGTTGCGGCCAACCTTGCGGCCGGCTCCAGTGCCGCCTTGCTCGTTCGACGCCACGCGTCGTGGTCGCCGTCGCCGCTCCCTCACTTCGGACGTTCCACCGTCCGCTCTTCTTCTCCTTCAACGCGCCTCCCGCTGCTCCTCCGTGAGGTAGAGCTTACCACCGTGGCATGGGTGGTGGGTCGTCTTCTTCCTCGGCGCCTTGACCTCCCGGTGACTTCCTCGATGGTGAGGTCGACACATCGAAGCGTCTCGATGGAGATTACAAGTTGCTTGTACCTTGGGCCAGGCGATCGAAGATACCAGCAACGACCTTCTCCGTTGGCTCGGGTCGCCGAGGCGTGAAGCTGGCAGCGATGCGGTGAGCCGGAGGTGAAATTCTCCACGGACTCGCCATCCGGAACGCATAGCGTCTCAGACTCGCGCCCGCGGCTTCTGCGCCGAGGTCTTCTGATCGTTAAATCGCCGTCGCATCGTCTTCAAAGTGTCCCACGCCTCTCCTTCGCCGTCGGCTTGATCTGAGTGTCGAGATCATCTCGGCGGCGCCGCTGCGAATGATGTCGGCGCCATGCGATCCTCAAGGTCATTAGCGCGCCGGCTCGATGGCGTCGAGCCAGCGCTGCATCTTGACCTTCATGAGAAGCGCCCGTCGTTGTAGTTACGTCGGCGTTAGCGTGGGGTATCGCCATTCCTCTGTCTCCGTACCACCTTGTGGATCACCATCGCACCATCCGTGCGGCCACCCGATCTTGGCGAGGCGAGGAACTCAGCAGGTCGGCGCGCCGAGGCATTGCTGCCGCCTACGAGTGCGATCGAGGTCTCGGGAGCTCAAGCTCGATACCAAATGTTGTAAATCCCGGAAGCTTGAGCAGGGATGGAACACACCGCAGATCTCACATACACAAGAATAGAGCTGTTGTGGACGGGATGTTTGTCTGCAAAACCGGCGGCGTTTTACATATGTATTGCATGATTATAAAAAACATTACTCCTAAGCGTGGCAGCACTACTGCGCCCTACATGTGCGGCAAGCCACTGAATCAGACCTGCCATCACAAGACCATGAACTCCACCATGCACGATCCCACGAACTCTAGGACACACCTGCATGTACTCACGCATGCAACAGACTCCTAAAGACTCGCACAAGCCAACAATCTGGCGGCCCTTATTCTCCTAATAAAGCAATGCCAAACTAACTAAGTTCAGGATTACAAGTGACAGAAAGGTGATTTATCCATGACTGATTGTTTCAATAAAGTGAAAAATCTTGCAGATACTCTCTCTGCCGTAGGACAACCACTTCGTGATGAAGAAATAGTGTCCTACATGCTTACTGGTCTTGGAGAAGACTATGATGCCCTTGTCACCTCAATTACTACCAGAATTGAGCCTGTTTCCCTCACCGATTTGTATGCACACATGCTGAGCTTTGAAATGCGCAAAGAATATCACAATAGCGCTTTTCAGATCTCTGCCAATAATGTTGTGCGCGGCAATCGGGAAGGTCGAGATGGTTCAAATGGTAAGTACAGAGGAGGAAGCAACAGCGGCCGTGGCGGTGGCCGTGACAATAACGGTCGAAGTGGCCGTGGAAGAAGCAACAATTATTCAAGCCCGATGAGCCCGATGCGTTCTGGAAATCCTGGCAATCGCCCGCAATGTCAGATTTGTGGCAAACTGGGACATGTAGCCTTAAAATGCTACAATCGGTTCAATCATTCTTATCAAGCTGAAGATTCACATGTTGCTGCTTTGGCAAGTGTTCCATCCTATGGTGTGGATACAAATTGGTACACCGACTCCGGCGCGACAGATCACATTACCTCCGAGCTTGACAAGTTGTCTGTCAGTGACAAGTATCATGGCAAAGATCATGTGGAGACTGCTAATGGAACAGGTATGACAATATCACACATTGGTCACTCTCATATCTCTGCTTCTAATTGCTTCTTGAAACTGAATAATGTCCTTCATGTTCCAAAAGCTCACAAAAATCTAGTCTCAGTGCATCATCTTACGGCTGACAACAATGTTTTCCTTGAATTTCATCCCAATTATTTTTTTGTCAAGGATCGGGACACGAAGAAGCTTCTGCTTCGAGGCAAATGTGAAGGAGGATTGTATCCATTGAAAACATCCTTTTCTGCTGCCTTGAACAAACAAGCTTTTACCGGTGTCAAAGCCACGACAAGACTCTGGCATTACCGTCTTCGTCATCCCTCCTCTACTGTAGTTCAGCATGTTCTCAATAAGAATAATCTTCCTGTAATTCATGACAACGCAGAGCAGCATGTATGCAATGCTTGTCAAGAGGCTAAAAGCCATCAGCTTCCTTTTTGTATTTCAAATAATGTATCCAATGCTCTGTAACATCCCAATTTTTGGCTTTTCGTGTATCAAAAATTATTTTAATGCAATTTATGATTTTTGCGAATTTCTTGGATTTATTGGAATTTCCTGAGATTTATTCGGATTATTTTAAAAGTATATTGTCTCCTATCGAAAATTAATTATAAAAGGGAAATTTAAAATAAAGACTGCTCCAAAAGTATTTTATTTAAATATAAAAGGACTCGAAGTATTCTTAGGAAATTTCTTTTTCTCTTCGAGATTGAATCGGATTAGGAAGTGATTTGATCGATACGGATGGATTAGCGCTCCGCTGCATGCGTCTGCCAGAGACCAGGCGTGTGTGAAGAAAACCCTTCTGTTTCTCCAACACGTGCTCGACCTGAGCTCGACGCAGGCGCCAAAGCCATCGAGGAAGCGAAGCATCAGGCGGGAGGAATAAATGCCGTAGCTGATTCAAATTCTTTGGTACAGCGTTGTAATTAACATCGAGTCTTTTGTCACCCACGTGGGGAAAAAGTTGAACGAGCCGAACTGGCGTCAAATTGGTAGGACTCGAGTCTTTCCTTGTTAGCGCGGGACTAGGACACCGGACCGAGGAATACAGCGCCGTGTTTCGATGGAACTCGGCCATCTCAACCGGAAGGGCTGCCGATCCCTTTTTCTGGAAGTCGACGTGGCCAGCCGAGTCTCTGCATCCGGAGTTCCAGACCGTGATGGCGTGAAGACCTGCGACGTGTTCGGCTGGGAGTCGAGCGCTCGACGTACCGAAGGAATTCGCTCAAGGACTGCGCGGGAAAAAGGAAAAACGTCGCCAATTCAAGTATGCGCCGACTCGGTTTCTAAATTGCTGCGCATGCCGTTTCCGACAAGGAGTGCTACGCCTTCCATCCTTACGCACCAGCCAAGGCTATAAAAGCCCCATCCGTACCCTGAGGTCTTTCATCCCAGAGCACATCCACTGGTGCTAGTTTTCTCCGTTGAATCGTCGCCTAGAAACCAAGCGAGCGTCCAAGGAAAATTGAGAGCGATCGAGGAGTTGCGCCAGCGTTCGTTGGATTTCACGAAGGATAGCAGCACGTGGCGTCGCCAGAAGAATCGATCAACGGGAAAAGCGGGTCGCGCCGTCGTCCGAGGGAAACAAAGAGACCGTCGGGAGATTTTCGCGCCTTATTTCGCCGAGTTGTCGCCGAGGCTATCGTCTTCGTCTTCGGTGAATTCGAGCCACCGTCGCTGCATCGCCGATCGGGAGCTTCGTCAGCCGTAGGATCTTCATCGAGCGATTGGGAGTAAGTCGTAACGTTTGGAATCGATGGCGTCTTAGATTAAAAATCACCCGCTGGATTTAGGTCGGACGGTTGATATTAGGCCACGAGTGGATTTACCGAATGTAGATTAGATTGAGTTTCATCGATCTAGATTTCTTCATGTTTTGTCCGTACAAGCCGGTATGGAAAATCCGTATTTTCCTTCTACGAAATAATTCGGAAAATAAGAATTTCTAATTTCGAATTAACTAAACTTCGAATGTTATAACTTTTGCATATGAACTCGGACTTAGGTAATTCAAATTCCTAAAATTTATAAAATTGAGATCTATCTATTGATGGTTTTTATCTGGATTTTTGAGTTCATTTGCTATTTGTTCTTGGTGTTTATTTGCTATTTCTTCTCGATTCGTAGAGACGTTGAATTGTGCGAGGCTTCGGAAGGGGATTTCTCAACTCAGGAATTATTTCCGGACGGAGCGGGGAGCTTAACGAAGGCAAGTTGTGCTTTGATCATGTTGCACCCATAAATTAGATTGCATGCTATTTTGATTTACCTTATCACTTGATATTTGATATGTATAAATGATTTCAACATAAGTTTGGATTTAGTTACCATACCCTATTGAATTACACCTACCTTGTTAAATTGTATGCCATGAACCACTTGTCACCCTAGGTTGGTTAATTATAGTTGGTTAATAGAAAATCAACATGGATGGTTAGACAGGAATAGATTTGCTTAGCCATGCTACGTCATCACATGTTCATGAATTAGTGGTTAATAATCTTGACTAATGGAATATGGAACGATGATGTTGAATTGATGCTTGGTAATCAAGCGGGTTTGATAATCATTTAGATTGAAGCAAGTGGTAGGGACAAGGGTGTCGAGGTGGGCAGATGGGCGAGAAAGGGTATGAGTAAGTCTTGCTTCAATCAATCCTAAGGACCTAACCTTGCGAGCCTTTGACTGAGTCTTACTTGCAACCACATATGCGGAATGGGACGACTTAGTGACTAATTTGCAAATGCTTAACTTAAGTGCTATCTTGGTGGTGTGGGTTAGGGTTCACGGAGGAAACTCACATGGCGCAAGAGGGGGCCTGTTGTGGTGGTTTAGCCCTTGATGTTGAAACCTTAGCGGGTAGCATTGGGTTAAGAGGATGCATTGTAAAGGCTTGTTACGATCATTCGCTTGTGTGGTGCATGGTTGTATCATGTGGGTAAAGTGCATAACCTCTGCAGAGTGTACAATCTATTAGGATAGCCGTGCTCACAGATTGAGCAATGCTCGAATTACAGATCAAGGGGTAGTTAATTAAAATGAACAACTGTTATGGGATAGCAGAATGCCATGTGGATAATGGAATTTGATTTAGGTTGAGACTTGGGTTGATTTGCAAACAATGGAATCTATTTACTTGTTATTATTTGTTTTACTGTCTTTTCAAACTACATATTGCTTATGTTTGAAAATACTGCTCACTGCTTAAGAACCACTTAGCCATTCCTTTGGAATAAGCCTTGCATATAGCTATGATAGAATTGCATTCTGTGCACAACTTGTTGAGTACGTGTTGGTGTACTCACCCTTGCCTACAAAAATCATCGATCTTTGAAGGAGTACCATGAAGGGACGAATGTTTAGGGTGCGAGCCTTGTCGGTTACTGTGGTATCTTGAGGGGTTATCTACGTCTTCATTCATTGCAGTTCAATTTGTTGTTCACCTTGTGAGGCATTGCTAAGTAAGTTGACCATAAGGTCATACAAGCTGCTAATATTTAATATATTATGTCTTTGTCTTATTTACGTTGTGTATGATTATGATATTCACTAATGTTGAGCCTGTGTGCACTAGCGTGATCCTGGACTAGTGCAGTATACACAGAGGGTCTGGATTTGCATATTCGGGTCCCGACATGCTCCTTTGAATCTTGTCTTCACTGATGTCTGGGGTCCTGCCCGCACTTCAGTAGGAGGCTTCAGCTACTATGTCAGTTTTATAGATGATTTCAGCAAATTTGTTTGGTTCTATCCAATTAAATTCAAGTCTGATGTCACTCGTGTCTTTGTTCAATTTCAACTTCATGTTGAACGCCTATTGAATAAGAAAATTCTGGCTGTTCAATCAGATGGGGGAGGGGAATACCAGGCGCTAAACAAACTCTTTCAACAAAATGGCATTAAGCATCTCTTTTCTTGCCCTCATATGCACCAACAAAATGGCTCAGCTGAGAGGAAGCATCGGCATATTGTCGATGTTGGTCTCAGTCTTTTAGCTCAAGCGTCCATGCCATTGAAGTTTTGGGACGAAGCTGTCACCTCTGCCTGCTTCTTGATCAACCGACTACCTAGCCGTGTCATCCAGCAAAGAACTCCTATTGAAAAACTATTTGGCACCAAACCCGACTACAATCTCCTCAAAACCTATGGCTGTGCATGTTGGCCGAATCTCAGACCATACAACCGACACAAACTCTCTTTTCGTTCAAAAAGATGTGTTTTTATTGGCTATAGTAACTTTCATAAAGGCTACAAGTGCCTGGATGAACAAACTGGGCGTGTTTACATCTCTCGAGATGTAATCTTCGACGAGTCGGTTTTTCCGTTTGCTGAGGATAACAGCACTCGCATGATTTATTTTCAGCCCAATGATGTTCTGTTACCTCTTCATCTTAACACATCTTCACACATCATTCCTTCCATTGAGAGAGACCATGTGCTTGATAGTGTCAATACTTTGTCCAATTACTTCATCACTAACATTGCGGTGATCTCGGTGATGAACATATTGCGAACTCGTCATCGATACTTCTTCCACTCCGCTTGATCTTGATACCTTCACAAACAAGGAATACGCATCAGTTGCAACATGGCATTCAAAAGCCAAAAATCTTTCATGACGGCACGGTCAGATATTCAACCAAGGGAAGGCACATTACATTCAATGCTGAGACTGTGGCTGATTCTGCATCGGTTGAGCCGTTAAATCATCAAGATGCGATGCAAGATCAGAATTGGCGACAAGCTATGGATGCTGAGTTTGAGGTACTTCAGCGAAATCAGACATGGCATCTTGTTCCAAAGCAGCATGACCAAAATGTGATTGAATGCAAATGGGTATTCAAACTGAAGCGCAAGGCAGATGGCAGCATTGATCGGTACAAGGCTCGGCTGGTTGCGAAAGGATTCAAACAAAGACATGGTTTGGATTATGAAGACACTTTCAGCCCCGTGATTAAACCAACAAGCTGTGAGACTTATTACGTCTCTCATTTGTTTCTCGTGGTGGTGTCTTGACAAATCGATGTGCAAAATGCCTTCTTGCATGGAGTTCTAGAAGAGCATGTTTATATGAAGCAACCGCCGGGATATGAGGATCCAGGCTATCCGAATCATGTATGTAAGCTGGACAAGGCAATATATGGTCTCAAACAGGCGCCAAGAGTGTGGTATTCAAAACTGAGTTCAAAACTTGAAGAACTTGGATTCATTCCGTCACAGGCTGACACATCATTGTTTATTTACAACTGCAATGGTATTGTCATATACATGTTAATCTATGTTGATGACATTATTATTGCGAGTTCTTCTACTCAAGCTGCTCAACACCTTCTTGATCAGCTTCACAAGGACTTTGCCATTAAGGATTTGGGTGAAGTACATTATTTTCTTGGGATTGAGGTGATTCCAGAAGAGAAAGGACTTGCACTTACTCAGAGAAGATATGTTGGAGATATCCTTGCAAGAGCAAACATGCTGAATTGCAAGCCTGTCTCGACTCCAATGACAATACTCCGATACTTGGTTGCCTCCATGTCAGTCAGGGGATCACCATGGTTTAGGGACAGCTTTTCACTTGAGGACATTGGAGTCGAGACAGGCTTGCAATTCAGCATGTTTGCTCTTGCAAGGATATCTCCAACATATCTTCTCTGAGTAAGTGCAAGTCCTTTCTCTTCTGGAATCACCTCAATCCCAAGAAAATAATGTACTTCACCCAAATCCTTAATGGCAAAGAATACTTTGTGGGAGTGGTAATGAATAAATACTCATAGTTGAGAGATAAACAAGGGGACAATAGGAAACAACTCATCAAATCTGTATGCAAGCTTTGTACTATTCTTTAACAAATCTATTTAAACTATAGGCTTTATATTTCTTAAGGTACGGAGTACTCTCTCGGTTCACAAAAACTTATCGATTTAGGATACATGTAGTCAAACTTTTAAAATTTTAGCTATTTATATCTTTTTAAATATTTATATTGGATGCATCAAAACCATGTGTAGATTCATCTCAAAACATACTTTAATAATATTATAATTTTGCTGGATATTTTAAATACATGATAATATAAATTTATAGATGTCCTGAACGACAACTATTTGTGATAAGAGGGAGTGTAATGCAAGAAGGGAAGCATTTCTGCAGTGGAAGGTTTTTCTCACAGTGTGTTATTGCAATTACCAGGCTCACAGTACACAACACCTGTCGATCTAGCTGAGGCGAGTTGCCAACGAATATGACGTGAAGGATGAAACTAAGGTCATACGCATGATGGTAAAATCCCAGAGGCCAGCCAGAGGGTGATTTGATTCAGTTTTGTTTCGCCTGTGTTTGCTGCAAGGTTTTTAAGCTCGATGGATGCAACCGTGCCGTGTATTGCGTTTTGCCATCTCTTCTCAATCTTTAAGATTTGAGACCTCAAATCATCGAGCATTTGTTGAGGACCGATCGAGGTGGTTTGATGCAGGGTTTACAATATCAATATCGCGATAATCGATCGTATCGAGATTTTCGATATCCTGCTAACTCCAAGCGATTATCAACCATACTGTGAACCCTATGACTGATGATGACCTGACTTGTCTGCATGCATGATAAAGTTGTGAACTCATGCTAGTGTTGTAGAATTTTCCTGACTGCACATCCAATGGGAAGTTGATATCAGTACAAGTGCATGAAGCAGCAACCACACAAGAAACCAACACAAGAAGTAGACAACCGTGCTTCTGCCACGAGCCAAGAAGTACACCATGCGTCGTTGAGCAATAGTACAGTACTACTGCTACCACAGACATAGAATAACAAGAAGAGCGAACGCGCCCGAGGCGCGTTGGCGAGTAGACGAGCTCGACTCGCCTGGCTGCGTTCGAGCCTCGGCTCCCGCAGTCGCAGCGAAGGCGAGGCGAAGGGGCAGGCGTTGCGTCGGCGTCGCGTCGTCGCGTCGTGGGAGGGAGGTGGGTGGGGGGTGGGGTGCGTGTGTGTGCGTTTGTATTTCATCTGTTATATTTCTCACATAATGCATTCTTAGGCTCCTGGCCAATTTTCAAAAAAAGAATAACAAGAAGAAGAAGAAAAAGAAAGAGATGGTGCTAGAACTCGGTCTTGCATTCTGACGAAGAAATCAGAGAAAAGAGACGTCGAGAAGTGCCAAGCACTCTCTTTGTCCGACAACGAAATTGGCCAAAGAAAATTGTTTGGAGTTTTTGTTCGGACTCAAAAGAGGCATCTCGCAACCTTGGATGCTGGTCATGGTGAACCGGTGATAAGCATGAACCACTCAATTTGGTTGCTGATTCATGGCATGGGTTTCTTCGTCACACAAACGATGCATGATGTGCCTCTACTTGTAATTAACGACCTGAACCATTTGAGTCGCACTCCTCACTTTGTGGCGAGTAGCAATGGCGAATCAGGGCTCCTAGATCCTCGAAATCATTGTCCGTACGCTTCAAAACTTTTGTCTGATTGACGGAGTTAGTGTGCGGGTTCTCTGAATGAATGGATACTCGCTGACTAATCTCTCTCTCTCTCTCTCTCTCTCTCTCTCTCTCTCTCTCTCTCTCTCTCTCTCTATATATATATATATATATATATATATATATATATATGATGATTGGTCGAGTCAGAAATTTCTAAAGGAGGGATTCTAAGGATGAAGTGAATCTCTACTCATGATTGATATTCAAAGTTTAATATATAGTAAGTACAATATGTAACACTTGTAACTTGTAGGGATTTAGGAAACGTACCACTTATTATTTCATAAGAGGCGATAGTTGATATTTGTGAGTCCTCATATTCTGAAAATGTTGTAAAATATCTTCCATATCTATCTTTGCAAACACATCGTGCTCAATATAACAAATCATGAGATCATTCAGCCAGTCATCACTTATCTTATTACGTAAATCTGTCTTGATAATCTTCATTGCTGAGAAAACTCTTTCAACTGTAGCTATGCCCACCGGTAAAATAAGTGCTAATTTAATCAGTCGATAAACCAATGGATAAACCACGTGCTTCTTTGTTTTAACCATCTTCACAACAAGAGTAGTAAGATCATCACAACTTGAGAATTCGTCTTTTCTGATATCAACAAGAAACAAGTGAAGTTGTTCTTCTAGAACTACACGATCAATTACTGAGAAATCATCATAATATATCTCTGAGAGTCGAATAAGACTACCATGATCAAAGTTAGAAAATGAATCTCTTGGGTTTAAACAAGCAATGTACTTCAAAAGCTCTGTAGATATATCATTGAACCGACTATTTAACTCAGTAGCAAGTAAATCAATCACAACAAGAAAAATATCAACATAATAATAATGATGATAAGCGACAAATTGCCTTTTGCGTCTCATATGACCTCTAGTGTGCTTTTGATCTTCCATATTTGGCACTAAAATTTCTGATGCAACACAGAACCTCTTTACTTCTTCCAGCAATGTTTCCTATCTATTTTCCCTAAATGTTTGCAAGCAAGCTTTCACACTAGAAAGAAGCACCATTGCATTAACAATATTTTGATCCTTTTGTTGTAAAAGATGTGACAAATCATTAATCATACTTAATATTTTGATTATGAGATGCAAGATGAATACAAAGTCAAATGATTCTATTGTTTCCATCAATCCATTTACTCTTCCCCTCTGACTCAAGTCAATCCATCATCATTAACATTCTTTAAAACTGTCAACACTGGATCCCAAATTGTACTAACACGAATCAAAGTTGTTAAATGTGAACCCCATTGTGTATCACTTGGTCTTACTAGAGACATTTCCTGATTTTTGCCTTTTCTTGTTACTATCTCACTTTTCTCCAATTTCTCAACTATACGCTCATGATGATCCTGAAGTAATGCATCTTTCCTTTTTGCAAGAAGCTCCAACAATATTGACAATCATAGTGATATAATTGAAAAAATCAGTAACACCTCGACTGCTCTTGGAAACAGAAACAACTACCAATTGTAATTGATGTGGAAAGCAATGTATATAGTGAGCATGAGGATTTTCATTTAAAATTAGTGCCTTTAGACCATTAAACTGACCTCTTATATTCGATGCACCATCATAACCTTGTCCTCTCAGTTTAGACATAGATAAACCATAGCGAGCAAATAAACAATCCGAAGCCAATTTCAATGAAGCAGAAGATGTATCTTGAACATGATTGTCGACGATTCGGGAACCAGTCCCCCGCCGAGCTTACTTGTTGAATGAGGGATCAATCTAGGCCCCCTTTTCCGCGGGGGGTGTAACGTCTGAGGGCCTGCCGAGCTACGTATTGTGAGGACACAACGAACAAGGGATCCTTTTATGCAGTTCGGCCTCTCGCGACGAAGATAATAACTCTCGTCCGATGATTGCATTAGTTTCAAGGGTGGATTACGGTGTTTGCTCGAGGGTCCTAGGAGGTTCTAAAGTCTACCCTCCCGACCCCCACCGAGCGAATACTATGTATGGGGGACAAGTAAGAAGAGTCGAACCCAAACCCTCGTGCGAGAAAGTATTTATAGGGGATTATAGCGACACTACATTTATTACAGAGGGGCATGCCCTTTATTAGGGCGTGGGTAAAGTTGTTCCTTGTTTCGCCGCAAGACGCGGTCGGCGATAGATGCGCATGGGCGATCGCGGTAGCGTAGTCCTTCGAGCCACCGCGTAATTAATTCCACGTCGTCTTTGTGGAGCGTGCTCGGCTTTTCAGTCGATCCTGGGGCTCTTCTTCTGTCTTGGTCGCCAGCCGCACTTTCCCGAGCAAGCATGCTCGGCGAACTTGACGAGGGCGAGGTGGGCCCTTGAGCGAGCCATCCGGAGACCTTCCTTGGGGACAACGTCCAAGGGCAAACATGGTCGGCTGCTGGCCAGCTGTCGTGGTACGATGGTCGTCTACGGAAAATTCCCAATCCCAGACAATGATCAACACTAATAAATCTTTTAATAACTTGTCCTTTTTTATGACAAACCTATAGGAATTAGATTATTAGAATAAGAATGATAATCTTAATATGTTACTCACCTCAAAAGTAACACAATAATTTAAAAATATTGTCAAACTAACATCAAAATGCTAGCCATTTGTTCATTGATTGATACATCACGGGACTCATCAATAAGTAAAGAGAAACAACTATCCCCGATATCATCCATAATGATCTTTATGACCACATCAGCATATGATTTGACCAAGTCCTTTTGTATCGGTGGTGAAGTCATCAAGTTATTTGTAGGAACTTTATCAATAGCATGACAAACATCTTCAACCTCGTTTTTGTACCACTCTAACAACTCTTTAAAATTTCCTTTATTTGACAAGCTAGATGATTCATCGTGTCCACGAAAAGCATGACCTTGTGATAGTAGGAACCAAACTACTTTTACAACAGCAGTTAAACAAGCTCTATATTGAATTCGCATTTCATTGGTGTAAGTTTCTATCACTTGTCGAATGCTTTGCTCTTTATCTTTAAAAGCATCACAAAGACCTCTTGCGGTGCTGTGGCCACTATTTACTTCACCAACATGTTTATTGAATGATTCTCTTGCCTTCTTCCAATTGAAAAACTCCTCTTTTGTGAACACATCATTTGCCCAATTATCAACCCTTGATGGCTTAAAAAGATAACAATAAAAGTAAAATGCTGCATCTTTCTCTATGCTATATTCTAACCAATCAAAATCATTAAACCATGTCTTTTGAAAGCATCTTGAATAGTTTCCTTACTGTTTACGAGGAAAATCATAACCAATTGGTTGACAAAGTCCCTTTAACAAGTATACTCTTCTGACATTATCTCTAATATTAGACTCATACTGTTCAATTGGCTTACGCAACCTAGAATTCGGCAACAATGTCACTTGAACTAAAATTAGTGCTAGTACGAGCTTTCTTTTCAACTGCGACGGAAGGTCTCACAAAAGAAAGTTCAATGGTTTGATTTTGATGATCATGATCAGGGCGTTCGGGTTGTCTAGACGTAGATGGTATCTCATCGGATGGCTTTGATTTTGTCAAAGGTGTAAAATATCTCTTCATCTAAAAATCAAAATTATAGACATTAAATCGATGTAGCTTGATGCCTTAATCATTGATAATTAATAGATTACCTAATATCTATTATAGATTAGTACAGTAGAAAACATATAATAATTAATAATACCTTGTCGTGGTGGCGTAGACGGCAAGCGGTGGTAAAGTGATGACGGCGGTTAGCTTGATATGGCAGGTGTCTCAATCACACCGCCGATGCTTATTGTTAGCACCGAGACTCTCTCGCTCGAGGATTAGGCGAATAATCTTGTATCAAAGACCAAAATGTCCAAAAATTGGACATCCTAACAATTCTGTAGACCAATCACAATCATATCACACCACCGCACCGAAAGAAGTCCCGGAGAAACAAGCAAATCCATCGTATGTAGTACTAGTAGGAGTCGTAGAATCTTGCGCGGAGTCTCGCGCCGTCGCTGTGCTCGCACGGAGTCGCATCGCGATCGGCTGGAGTTGCGCAGCACAGAGAACAGGAGAAGGCGGGACGTTGGTCGATCGGTGACTCGGTGTTTCATTTGCAGCACGGAGAACGGGAGAAGGCGAGACGTCGGGCGTTTGGCCTTGTGACATATACATAATACACTCAACACTCTCGCTCCTTTCATGGGCCAACGGGGGGCGGGGAGAGGTCAGCCCCATCCCCCAACCCACGGCTGCGCCATTGATATATATCCAGGTTTTTATTAGGATGTGAGCTTAATTGTTGACTTGCGGCAACTAGGAATGGATCTAGGCCTGTTTATTTGGATTTTTTTGTCTAGATTAAAAGCTACAAAAAGCTAATTAAAGTCGAAACAAATTAGTGGTTTTTAACTTTTTAAAAAAAATCCATAAGCATCTATATAATTGAAAACCAAAAGTCATGAGAGAGGTGTTTTTTAAGCTTATTGAGAGTTGGTTTTAAACTAATGCTACATAAGTTAGGGTAAGTAAAATTACTCACCTCTACTATGTATAAAACAGAATGCTTTTACACCACCGAAGACAAAAAAAATCTAACTTTAAACTATAATTGAAAATCCTAAACCTACACAAAACAGAGCTACGTAAGCCGGCACTCGTGTCACTAGTAGCTCGTCGTCAAACTAGGAATGCACTGGTTGTCTAGTTGAGGAGTTTTGTATGGCTTCGATCTCTTCTAGACCTGTCTTGGTCGCCATGCTTAGGAGCTCCAATGCCAAGGGTTTCTTGCAGTGTATATCTGGCTTGTTTAGTGGCAGCTCAGTTTGATTAATTTAATGGCACTGTATGTCGGACTTGATTACTCCTAATGTCCAATGGCGATCAGGTCCAAGCACGTACTTGGCACATAATTAATCGATCAACACATATCTTGTGATGCCTTGTCAGCTGGCTACGATGTAGGAGTATGTATATATGCCTCAAATTCCGATACTGATAGATTCAGCAAGCAACCTTGAGCTTAGCTAGTAGCAGTAATTACCACTCTCATTTGAAAGGCCTTTCTTTCTATCAAAAATTAAAAGGCCTCTATTTGAACCGATGATTCCCAATTAGGCTCACATCACTGTCACTTGCATTTACAATTGGGGGGAAAGTGCAACGAATGAATTTAGCTAACGCACACCGTTCATGCATGACATCATTTTCGGCGAAAATGCCAGGCTCATAGTTAATCAGAGAGCGATCGATCGATCGCATCGAGAGACCGTGTCCGTCGAACACAACGCGCCATCGATCGCGGTCACAGAAGAAGCCTCACGTAGCTCTCGATCGATCGTGGTCACAGGACAGAAGCATTAACGTTGATTTCGTCGAACGGCATGCGAAACTACAGCAATATCAGCCACGAGAAGTGAAGCTGAAACCTGCGCCGGAAACACGGCGTCGAGCACTGAACAGCGGTGGCCTCGCCACGACGGCGGCGGCGACGTGGCAGAACCCATGGCCCATCGCCACCTATGTGGACCAAAAGCAACCATACTTAGCAGAACAATCGGAGAGATCATACAGGATGCACACAACAGCGAATAAGTGCATTTCTAACGGTACCACTTCAGCTGTCTCTTAGATATGCTATATTAGCAAAATTCTATGTGAAAGAGAGAGAAGATGAGGAAAGAGAATGTGCTGTTTATTATGCAAGAGACATTGTTTGAACCAGAATTTGGCGAAAGTATGGATAAGTTGTCAGGCTAAGGATTAAGAGGTATTTTAGCTGATATCTGATATCACTACTAGTAAAATACACATTAGTGAAGGTTCGTAATTGCCATCGGTGGCGGTTTTCGAACCACCACTAATATAATGTCACTGATAATCGGGAATTATCAGTGGTGGTTTTCAATATCATCGATAATATTATCGATGGCGGTTTTATTAGAACGCAATTGATAATATTAGCATTTTTTGGTTAGCTGGCAGTTTAAAAATATTAAATTCGGGGGGATTTCCCAGGGGATCACCCATCCTAATACTACTCTCGTCTAAGAACGCTCAATTTTAGAATTATGATTGAATCTGAACATTTTTAGTGGTGGTATGATAACATCTGACATATAATGTGTACCTCCTCCCCTTAACCCTGTGAAGCACCCGAACACAGATTTCTAATTATTTCAAATTAGCAAACTATAGATGTTGTTCTTGTAAAAACACGATATGTGCCATTATTATTAATGAAACTTGTAAAAATACCATAACTTTTGACTTGTATATTCGATTTTGGTGTTTTTGTGCTTTCTGGAATCATCACACGATGAGCTCTCCAATTATATTCTTTTGGGCACTGATTCTAATTTCTAAATACGAAATATGAGCACTTTTGTTAAAATGGCCATAACTTCTGACTCATAACTCCGATTGGGGTGTTCTTTGGCTCGTTGGAAAGATAACTGATAATGCTATTTGAGATAGTTCCAGAAAAACTGCCACAAATAGAGTGTCACCTATATGCTATTTTGTAGTAGTGTATGAAAAGAGGTTTGAATTTGGATTGAGGCTGATATTTATCTAAAGCAGGAAGGATATATCCAAATTGAGGCCGATACGGATCATGATTTGCAGCGTATTGAAAAATGATACGATAGGCCTATAGCTATAAAAGATGGTTAGGGGCAAGCAAGACGATAACAAAATCCAATCAATCAACTTGCATTATTTTTATTTACTTTTTTGTCGATTAGGAGTAGCATCTGTAATTTAGACTCTCTTATAATTTGTTCTGATCAATAAAGTTGTGCATGCTGATTATTGATCACATTTGATTACGCCAATCATATTTAATTTTTTCTAATCTTGTTGCGCAGCGTCTTCTTGAAAAAATCTACTTTTACCATCTGGTTAGCTTTAATCAGCTAATTAGGCTTATCGTTACCCTTGATTTGATTAGTTTTTTAGTTGTTCAGATCTAAGCCAATTGTTTTGATATATCAGCTTTAAGCGAATTTTTGGTTAATCTTACCGATTGAAGGATCAAATCGGTTGGCACGCCCTGATCAATTGAACTCGGTGTTCGTTTGGTGTGTTGTGACTGATAAACCCTACTTCAAGTTTTTTGACGCCAACATACTCTTGGCACGCCTGATGGGACCAGGATATCTTCATTAAGCAAATCAATTCTGTTGTCTGATCTCAATGTCGAGGCTATAATCGTCCCTACATGGGATGACTTTATGCCGGAACAACGCAAAGAAATTGAATATCAAAAAGCTGCTCTGGAAGAGAAAATGTTAGGTTGTTATTAGAAAACCCGACGTGGCGTCATTTAGAAAGCTACATTGTAGATGGTTAACGCCCTCGACGATGCAGAAATTATAAATAGCCCGGTAAGTCAATACATACCTGTACAAGTTGAATTATCGGCTATGATTAATCAATCTGTGCATCATGTCTTGATTAACCAGTTATCGGCTCTAGTGACGACACTTAAGCCGATGATAGCTAATAGTGTTAAAACTATTACTCAAGAGTTGGCATCACAAGCCTAATCAACCCAATGCAAGCTCTGCCGAATTATCTTGTTTATTCGGTGGTGTAAAATGCTCAAAACACAGTATCTGACCCAAAAATGTCAGCTACAATTCTGTCTTTATCCATGATGCCAACCTAATCCACTGTCATACTACCACAAGATCCTCGTTCGAGTGGGATTGCACATTATCAAGCATATACCGATGCCGCTAAGTTAGATGCATTGGCTAACTTGCCACCATCAGCTCTGTTCTACATGTTTCCCCAATCGGTTGCACAGCCGATGGAACCTAACAAGTAGCCGCAATATGCTAAGCCGATTCATCATAGGAATCAGGCCCCATACAAAAGTTGTGACATACTTGGAACCCTTTGTCCCAGTGTCGAAGCCAACAGCTAGAAGGAATAATGGATATGAGCAATTTTCTCAATACACATCGCCTCAGCCAAATCATCAACCCAAGCTTACCGTCGGGGGGGCAGAATGCCAATTATGATCATAATTAGCATAACCCTAACATGACATCAGCTAATACTAGTAATTGGGCCGACCAAATATCTGTCATGCTGAGAGATCAATTTGGCATATAGCAAAAGGGTAAGGTTATCGGTTATAGAAAGCCATATCATGATTATATTGATCGCATGCCTTACCCACATAATTCCTGCTTTTGTAGAGTTTTCTTGGAATGATTCTGTTACCACATTGGAATACATTGGACGATTTATTGCACAATGTGGTGAAGCCGCTCAGTCTGAAAGCCTTAAAATTAGATTGTTCTCATTGTCATTATCAGGAACTGCTTTTACTTGGTTTACCAATATACCTCCAAATTTGGTTCATTTTTGGACCAATTTGGAAAGCCAATTTTATGAGCACTTTTTCTCTGGTAGTCTGAAACTTAGGATTTCTGATTTAAGCTCTGCCCATCAGAAATTTGGGAAATCGGTAATGGATTACATTAAAAGATTTAGTGAAGTTAGAAATCAGTGCTTTAGTGTCACTTTACCCGATAATTAGTTAGCCGATTTGGCCTTCTAGGGTTAATTCCCCAGCTGAAGGAAAAATTCAGCTGGCAGGAATTCACCGACCTAAGCTATCTGCTTTATAGGGTGTCGGCTCGAGAAAGCCAATGTAATCATAATAAAGGATTTAGAGATATCATAAGCAGTCTATTTTCACTCTAGTACTATTCCTGCATAAGACAAGAGTGAAAATAGATTATCTACAGTATTCTCATTCGGAGATGTACTCATTCGCAGGTTAGATGGACAGGTGGGTTGGGTCTATGGCGGACTGAGTTTAGAGAGGCTTGGACTATTGACACGCTACATCCCTATATTTTTTTCTCGATTTCTCGCAAAAATTGATTTGTTTTTTCGTGAAATTTCTATGAATATTTTTAAAAACTATTTTGTCTATAAATATAGAACACATTTTATGTTCCAAGGTTCCAATATAAAAATTAGTATGATATTCCCTTTATACCTCTAATACATATCTAGATCTACTTGATATTCTCTACATGCATAAATTGAATATAGCGCTTAGAGATAATAATTAGAAGTAGTTTAGTCATTTTCAATATCCCCTTGATCTACGTGCCAAAGAAAATATGCCTTGCAAGCTGGAACGAGGGAGTAATTCATAGACAACCGAAAGAATACTCCCTTTGTTTATGGATACCTGTCATTCTAACATTCAAATTTTATTTCTAAATACATATCAGACTATAATTTTGAGCTTACTTTTACTATTTTTTCCCCTTCTATATCCTTCCCTTTTGGTATTTCTAATATAATTTAACGGAGGGTTAGCAGTTGCTGCCAATGCCATTGAAAAGCCTACAAAGAAGCAAACGGCTACCCGACTCGAGGCATTTAAAACCCAACCCAGCGAGCCCCTTAAACCACACCAAGAGAGGCGACGAAGAGAACCCAAACCCAACACAGCACACAGCACCGCAAGAACCTCACGATCCGGTCGCCGGATGGCGGGGTCATCCGCGGTCTGGACGGCGCACCGCCACGGCTGCAAGGTCCACGCCCACCGCCTCCACCGGCTCCCGGAGCAGAGGAGCCTTCCCCTCAAAATGGGCGCCTTCGCGAGCCTCGTGGCCACGGCGCCGCCGCCTGCGAGGACGGCGTCGGAGGAGGCTGTGTACGAGGTGGTGCTGCGGCAGGCCGCGCTGGTGGAGGACGGGAGGAAGGGGGCGCCGCGGCGGCGGTGGGCGGAGGAGGACGCCGGGAGGGAGGGGGAGGTGCTTGGGTGGGGCCTCCTCCGCGACGCCTACAACCGCTGCGGCGAGGTCTGCGCCGAGTACGCCAAGACCTTCTACCTGGGTGGGTCCCTGCTTCTTCTTCATCATCAGTTAATTACTGCTTCTTCTTCATCATTAGTGAAACGATTTCATTTTGCTATCATTCAATAGCATTATCTGGAATTCTGGATAGTATAATCGAAAGTACCATTTCATTTAGATTCTTTCTTGTTCTTGAGTACAAAGACTTGATTAGAGCGAATACGTAAATACGTATGCGATGATACAGAGTTCACGAGATCAAATCCCAATATTTCGTAACTAATGATACCTCGTTTAGATTTTACCATATTTGTTTTTTGAGGATTGCAAGAAGGATTACGGGTAAAATCCTTAGAATGAAAAAATTTTTGAATACTCCTAAATTTCTGTAATACAGAAAATATCCCCACTGTGCCTAACCAGTTCTCTAGCTCTGATGGTCATGGCTCTCTAAACGACATCTGTACATGTATATACATTATGCAAACATTTGCCGACTTCGGTAGGTAAGATAACTTACGTGGGTGCTGGGTGCCATCTTGGATTCTTGGCCATCTCAAGGAAATAATCAGTCATGGCAGTGTTTTTCTGTAGCGGCCTACTAGCAATTTATAGCTTTCTTGAACAGTGTCAGGGCCAGGGCTAGATTGGTTGGTGGGGTAGAGGTGATGTGGAGTTGCATGGGATTGATTTAATCATATAGCCTTCTATTTTTTTAAAAAAAAATCTTCGTTTGTGTTTCTGTTTCCACTTGGATAGTTGGATCTCCGACCTTGTAAGCAATCATTTTTTATTGCTATGTGCCTATAACTAGCAGTAGCTTTGATGGTTAATGCTAAGTTTTGCATCCTACGGTGGACTTTTACCATCTTTGATTTCTCACGGTTTTTGTTTGCGCCAATTCCCCTTTCAGGTACACAGCTTATGACTCCTGAAAGGCGCAGAGCTGTTTGGGCAATCTATGGTAAGGTTGAGTTGCAGATTTACTTATTACTGCTACTTGTGAAAATTAAGCTGACAGTTATTGTCCATGACATTAGTAATTTTCTTTTGAAGAATGATCTGAGTAATTATAATGTAATGTTGTTATTTTTACACTTTGCAGTATGGTGCAGAAGAACTGATGAGCTAGTGGATGGTCCTAACTCATCTTACATTACACCGAAGGCACTTGATCGATGGGAGAAGAGATTAGAAAGTTTCTTCGAGGGCTGCCCATATGATATGTATGATGCGGCCCTCTCAGATACAGTGTCAAAGTTTCCGGTAGATATCCAGGTACAACAGCCAAATAGGTTACTGTAGCGTGCCACCACGCTATTTGGAGCTACTAAGTTGAATTGTTATTATTATGCATTTTTCTGATGTTTCTGCAATCATACTTTCTTTTCATTACAGCCATTCAAGGATATGATTCAAGGAATGAGGCTTGACCTGTGGAAATCAAGGTACAGGAGCTTTGATGAGCTGTACCTCTACTGCTACTACGTCGCTGGCACGGTTGGTCTCATGACAGTACCAGTGATGGGCATTGCCCCGGACTCGAAGGCCTCAACCGAGAGTGTGTACAATGCTGCACTAACTCTTGGGATTGCTAACCAGCTGACAAATATTCTCAGAGATGTAGGCGAAGAGTAAGTACCAATATGTTTACCACCACCAAGCAGCATATTCTTGGCTGAGTAAATTGTGGATTTGGACCTGATATGATGTACTTTGACACCCGATGTATTTTAACACCCGATATATTTTGCATCAAACAATTGTGCTTTAAATATAGTCTAGGATGTACCCAATCAGATGTTTTGCGCATTAAAATTTAAACTGCAAATAGGTTTACTGTATTTCACTCTCAGTCTATTTGTCAGCAAGGAACAGGTTAACTTGTCGCTATTCATTTCTTTTGTTCGCTTGTAATGTAGTGTGTTTGTTGTGGATGGAATTTCAGCGCAAGGAGGGGAGAATATACCTTCCAATGGATGAATTGGCAGAGGCAGGTCTGACGGAAGAGGACATATTCAGAGGAAAGTGACCGATAAATGGAGGAGGTTCATGAAGGGCCAAATCCAGCGTGCCAGGCTGTTCTTTGCTGAGGCTGAGAAGGGCGTCCACCATCTAGACTCTGCGAGCAGATGGCCGGTATGAGAGGCTAGAAATTCATCATTTTGATTTTCTATCAAGTTTCAACAAAATCGAAAATTTCCAGTAAAGTGGTGTTTTATAGGGTTCAATATATTTACCATTTGGACGGTTGTTTTGTCGCAGGTTCTAGCATCTTTGTATCTGTACAGGCAGATCCTGGATGCCATTGAGGCGAACGACTACAACAACTTCACCAAGCGCGCCTACGTTGGCAAGGCAAAGAAGCTGCTGTCTTTACCCGTTGCATATGCAAGAGCAGCTGTTGCATCATGAACAGATCCCTAGATCAGATGTTTTCTCGTCCTCATGTTCTTTTGTATATAGTTCGTTCTCTGTATGCCATAAGCCTGTCACAGTTTTCAGTTCATGGGACTGATTTCAGGTCCCACAACACAATACTCAGCTCTTGTTACAACACAGGGAAAAGAAATGCAATTCAAGAACCATCATTCTACAGGAATTCAGCTGTGCGAGCTCTCCCGAGTTACAGACACCACCAGAATTCAGGCGTTCTGACCTGAACAGTGAAAATGAACAGCTAAAAAAAAGTCTAGACTCTACTCCAGAATTTGCACCCGTTGTTTGTGTCAGTTAACCATGTAGTAAGCTTGTGACAACCAAAAGTGAAAAAGGACACCCGAAGATGCTCATCTACAGATTGGCTAAAGCTTAAAAAATTCTTAAGTTTGCCGATCATGTTCTTGGTGGCACTGGCTTCTTCTGAAGTCTGAAGAATGAGAGCCACATTTGGGCGTGGTCCGGTGGCCACTAAACCTTTGGATGCTTTGTGGGTCGTCGTCTCCTAGCAGCAGAAGCATATGACTGATCGCCCTGCGCCTGACTTCTTTTTTGGTGTGCCTGAAACAGTAGAAACTAGTGGCCAACGGCCATGGGAGTGGCCTGTAAAACACTGTGCGCGTGCTTGGCTGGGGCTTGCAGTACCTGTGGCTGGGGAGGCGTCGCTTTGGTCGTCAGAAATCGACTCTAATTGTGGCACCGACACAAAAATGTACGAGTGTGGTTTGGCATGGCTTGCTGAGTGAACTTGTTTCAGTCCACACGAACTAGACGTTACATGAATTTGACCTTTTTTTTGGGGGAGAGGAACATGAATAATGGATTGGACTTGGATAATAATACTAGCGATTAAAATGAAAAGAAAAAAGAACAACAAAAATAAAGAAACTGTGGTTGAACCGAGATTTTAGTTTAAATTTCTATTGTAATTATAGCCTCCCAAACCTTATGGCTCTCTTTGTTTCAGTTTCTGTATTATGGATTCTGGATTATAAAAGAAACTGCTTTTGATTATAGGAGAATTAAATCGAATCAATTGTGACTTCTAGGTTTCGGACCAGACCAGCGAGAATTAGGTTTCAACTGGATTATGATTCTATACAGATGACAGCTTTTAATTATAGCAGAAACTGTCTAGAATTCTTCGTTTAACGGATAATCTGTTTTTTAAACAGAAATTGTAAAATTGAAACGAAGGGGCCTAGCGTAGATTCGCACACAAAGCCCACCCACGATTACAAGGTCCATTACTAACTAATTAATAGCCCGAAACCCCACTCCACTGCGCTCGCTCCGGTTCCGAACCTAATACTTCAGAGCCCTCGTCTCCGGCTTCAGCGGCGGCGCCATGAACGTGTTCGATGCGGTCTCCGGCGGAGCGTCAGCGGCGAAGGAGGCGGGGTCCGTTGGCGCCGACTTCTGCGTGGCGCTGCTGGAGCTGACGCCTGTCAAGGCACAGTCTTATGGCGTAAAGAAAACTTCAGAGTCTGGAGGGCTGTAGTAGAAGGCAGAGTGGGAGTCGGCAGAAGAAGTAAACTGAAGGATGGATTCACTAATGCAAAAGAAGGGTCAGGATCACTCAATACCAAGACTAGTAGCATCGGAGGAGTCTGATACAAAGTAGTAATTCTCAATAGAGTTAAAGTTGTCATTTTACTATTCACCGTAATGTAATACAAGAGTTACTGGCTGTAATTCAGTACTGGGCATATAAGCCAAGACTTGCAAAAGAAGAAGAATATCCGCAGCATTATTTCTTGTGTCTCAAGTAAATTAGCTCCTAGAAGTACTTTTTAGGTTCCTGTTTGCACCCAAATTTGACAAGTATGGTCAACATCGGTAAGTCCGGGTCAACGAAACATGGAAAGAATGTAACATAGGAATATCTCGGAAAATCTGTTTGGAAGGAGAGACCGACATAGATATCTGCTCATCGATTTTGGAAAGAAGGGCCGAACCAGAATCTTGCTCATCATATTTGGAAAGGAGAGGCCGATATGGATACTACTTGTCAAGCGTATTCTATCGAGGACTACAGTGGCTAGAGGCTATATAAGACATCCAGAGACAAGGAGAAAAGGTGCGAGCAAACCCACAAACACGCATCTACTTTTCCTTTACTTTCTGTCAATTAGGAGTAGCCAATTTAGCTTGTAATCTTTCATCTGTAATACTCTTTGATCAATCGAGTTCGCATCACGGTATTGATCTTTGTTGCATTACACCCTTTTGGTTCATCTTTTTCTTGATCTTGTTGCGCATCGCCTTTTCAGGAAGAAGTGGCCTATTTACCCCATCTAGTCTTTCCTTGGGATCGACTAGACTTACTGGTCGCTTTGATCGAAATCGACTTGCATAAGCCGATTAGATCCATTTATCTTCTTCTGGATTGCAAGGTCAAATCGGTACGCCTCTACACTTGAACCGGTGTTAAATCCGGTGTGTTGAGGTGAAACCCTCAAATCAAGTTTTGGTGTCAACACATTTTTGCACTCGGGGGGCATTGTCACGAGCCTGGCCGACAAGTACCTCCGGCACATGTCGCGCCGACTAGAGTAAGCACAATAGTCGATCCATCATCAACCATGCCAACTAACACTTTCATTCAATCGGCCTCTCGGTCGGTCGAGCTAGATAGGGTTTCCCCGTTCCAAGGATCGATTCCACCAAAGAGTCCGATTCCGCCTGGAGTATTCACATACATCGAACCTTGTGCTCCTTTACATGAGTTACCAGCCGTTAAGAAAAAGCAACTGACCGATTGCCTCAACAACGGTAGGTCGAGTTGATCAACGACGAGTTTGCACTCGGGGTAGGATGCCAATCACCCCAATTGGCAAAACCCTAACGCTATGTTAGCGATGAGTGTTAATTGGGCGATCGAATTTTTGCGTCTTTGAGAGATCAATTCGACTTGACCAAGGGCAAGGTAATCGGCTATAGGAAGCCGTGCCAGTTACATAGATCGAATGGCTTATCCACACAATTATAGGATCCACGATTTTGCCAAGTTTTCGGGAGATGACTCTGTCACCACCCTTGAGCACGTCGGACGATTCATTGCTCGATGTGGCGGCGACCAGATCGACGGCTGAAAATCGATTGTTTCCTTTGTCTTTGTCGAGGCTGCGTTTACATGGTTCACAAACTTACCTCCAAATTCGGTCCACTTTTGGAGCGATTTGGAAAACCGATTCCATGAATATTTCTTTTGCGGGAACCTAGAGTTGCAAATCTCAGACCTAAGTTCCGTCAAATAATCGGAGAATCGGTAATTGAGTACATTAAGAGATTCAAGAAGGTTAGGAGTCGGTGTTTTGGTGTAACTTTGCGATAATCGGTTAGCGATTTGGCTTTCCATGGTTTAATTTCCTATTAAAGGAAAATTTTGACGGGCAAGAATTCACTGATTTGAGTCACCTCCTGCATCGAGTATTGGCTCAAGAAAGTCGTTTCTCTAATGATAATGGCTTCAAAAATGAATTTAAGAATGATGAAGACAATATACAATCGGTTTTAGAGGATAGCCGATTACAATTAAGTAGATGAGCCGACCATGAATGAGGATGTCAACCTTTTTCGATCAACATGGTCCACTGCTCAGGCAAAGGAAAGGAACCCATGGACATCAACATGGTGTTTACTCGCTAGTCGAAATGAAAATAAAGACGAGAATCGGCTAAAGAGGTATTCATCCGGCTATGAATTGGCATACGAGGGCTGAGTGTGTATCGGCTATAATGTCCAATAGCGGATGAAGTACAAGCCGATGATGGAGATTTTTGGAAGATAACAAGTTATCTCCCAAAATGGGGGCATATGTTTGCACCCAAATTTGGCAAATATGGTCAACATCGGTAAGTCCGGGTCAACGAAACATGGAAAGAATGTAACTTAGGAATATCTCGGAAAATCTGTTTGGAAGGAGAGACAGACATGGATCTTGCTCATCGATTTGGAAAAGAAGAGACCGACACGGATCTTGCTCATCATATTTGGAAAGGAGAGGCCGATATGGATACTACTTGTCAAGCGTATTCTATCGAGGACTACAGTCGGCTAAAGGCTATATAAGACATCCAGAGACAAGGAGAAAAGGTGCGAGCAAACCCACAAACACGCATCTACTTTTCCTTTACTTTCCTGTCAATTAGGAGTAGCCAATTTAGCTTGTAATCTTTCATCTGTAATACTCTTTGATCAATCGAGTTGCGCATCGCGGTATGGATCTTTGTTGCATTACACCCTTTTGGTTCATCTTTTTCTTGATCTTGTTGCGCATCGCCTTTTTAGGAAGAAGTGGCCTATTTACCCCATCTAGTCTTTCATGGGATCGACTAGACTTCTGGATCGCTTTGATCGAAATCGACTTGCATAAGCGATTAGATCCATTTATCTTCTTGCCGATTGCAAGGTCAAATCGGTATGCGCCTACACATTTGAACCGGTGTTCGTCCGGTGTGTTGAATTTGAAAACCCTCCGTCAAGTTTTTGGTGTCAACAGTTCCCGTTCTTGTTTTTCCCCAAAATCTTCAATCTCGCAATAGTATTAGGACTTGCATGTACGGCTTGACAAAGGTATCGATCCTTGCCGATCTTTGGCACAGAAGTTTTGCTCGATATGGTTGGTGGCGATTTTCTTTAATTGTGGCGTAAAATCCCATCGGTAGGCCGAGAGATTCTGCTGCAGCAAAATCTTTGGCGATGAGTAAATCTGTCAATATTTGGTAATGATGACGGATCGCAAGACAACATGGCAAGTAAAGAAGAACTGATGGAGGTGAAAATTCGAGATGGCGGTGATCAAGGAAGATCTGGCCGATCTGAAGTCTCTGAAGGTTGAGTTCAAGGAGATGAAGGAAATATTGAAGAAGATGTGTCAATCGAGACTGTCAAGTCCACGATCGAATGGATGAGAGAATCAAATCAAAGGAGTCACGATGATCGCGGAAGAGGTAGAGATGGGAGCCGTGGCAATGATATTTCTTGGTGGTGTTCGGGTAATGAACCGGAAAACTAGTGTTTCATTCTTACCCCACAATGAGAAAAGGGATGACGGGGGGTTTCCTAGTGGCCACAATATTTTTGCTCAGTACCATTATGAATTTAATCATGGTAATAGACCAACGATGAATGGGAATAGTGGTGCATTAAATTGGGGTACTCTGGGAATGGTTCACAACCAAACAACTTAGATACACATGGGGTTAGAAGATCATCGATGAATTTGTGGAACAACTATGGAATGAGATATCATAACCGGGCATTGATGGATTGATGGGCAAACCAATCAAATCATGGGGAGGCGGTAATTCGGGTCATTACATGGAAGCGATAATCAAGGGCCAAGGTTGGAGATACCTCTCTTTGAAGGTGATGGAGTGTTGAATTGGTTAAAGCAATGTGAAAAGTTCTTTGAGATCTCGGGCACTCCAGGGGATCAGTGGGTTAATTTAGCGGCTGCACATCTAACTGGAAGATCAACAACTTGGTTTAAAGGAGTGGGAATCCATAGTAGTTTGTTATCATGGCCTCAATTTGGAGCAATGATTAGCGACCGATTTGCTGACACATCAACTCATGAAGCAGTTGAAGCATTGTAGAATATAAGACAACATACAACGGTATCTGATTATATCGACAAATTTGAAGAGTGTGTTGCCTTGGTAAAAAGAGATCATTCGTATTTATAGGAACACTTCCTATTGAGTTGTTTCATCGGAGGTTTGAGGAATGATATTAAACATGATGTGTGTGGACACAGGCCTCAAGGGCTGATGGAAGCTTAATGGTATGCAAGAGTTTATGAGAAGTCTATTGCTGCCAAGAAGAATCAATCGGTAATCAGTTATGGCCGAAACAAAATGGGTGGAAGTAATAGCAAGTTTGTGCCAGGGGGAAACAAAATGAACCCACAAAAGGGCTTGGATAACACAAATCAGGCCAGACCTGATGAGAAAATTAAGAAAAACCTTTGTTGGTATTGTAAAGAGCCTTGGAATCCAAGTCACAAATGTAAGATCAAGAAGGCACTGCATGCTATACTTTTGCGAGGAGAGAGCGATGGTGATACTGGACCTGAGGAAAATGAAGTGGTGGTGGACAATGGGTTTGTGACTGCTCCTGGAAGTCCTGACGTTGTGGAACAGCACTTCAGTCCAGAACATGTGATGCAAGTCTCGTTGCAGGCAACACAAGGAACTACAGGTATTTCCACCTTTGCATTGATCATTAATATTGATGGTATTAAAGCGTGTAATGGTGGATAGCGGAAGTACCAACACATTCATGGATTATGATCTGGCTATAAGATTGAACTGTCCGATGAGACAAGCGGCGGATAAGAGAGTAGTAGTGGCTGGGGGTGGTGAGTTGAAGTGTAATACCATAGTTGATGAATTGAAGTATACAATACAAGGTATACATTTTTGTAATTCTTTTAACTTGCTGCCACTTAAGAACTATGACATAGTGTTGGGGGCCGATTGGATCTTTGAGCATAGCCCAGTCGGACTGGATTTGAAGAAAAGAAGTCTCTCAATATGCAAGGGAAAAGAGGTTATCCAGTTCCAAGATTACACCAATCCTGAGGCGAATTGTCACATTAAGGCTGCAAGGCTAGAGAAAGTGCTGCAAAAGAAGGGCATTGGGTGTATAATTCATGCTCAATTATTAGCAGAGGTGGAAAAGGAGGAAAACCCAGCCATACCAGCTGATTTCCAGGCGATATTACAGCAATTCCCTGACATTACCCAGGAACCAAGGGGTTTGCCGCCAAGAAGGGAGTGTGATCATGCTATACACTTGATACCAGGGGCTACACCGCCGAACCTTAGGCCGTATAAAACACCACATTACCAGAAAGATGCACTGGAAAACATCATTAAGCAGCTGTTAGAAAATGATGAAATTAGGGAAAGTATAAGCCCTTACTCAGCTCCTGCAGTCATGGTGAGGAAGAAGGATGGGTCTGAGATTGTGCGTAGACTATCGGCGGTTGAATTCGATGACTATAAAAAACAAATTTCCCATTCCAGTCATTGAAGACCTACTTGATGAACTTCACGAGCAAAAATATTTACAAAACTCGATCTGAGATCGGGCTACCATCAAATAAGAATGAGGGAGGAAGACATCCACAAAACAGCTTTCCGGACACACTTAGGGCATTATGAATACCTGGTCATGCCATTCGGTTTGTCAAATGCACCAGCCACTTTCCAGGCCCTGATGAATTCCATTTTTGCCGAATATCTGAGAAGAGGTGTACTCGTGTTCTTTGACGATATTCTAATCTACAGCAAGAACCGAGAACAGCACTTGGTGCTTGTCAAATCGGCCTTGGAGATATTATAGAGGAACAAACTCAAGTTGAAGATCAACAAGTGTGTATTCGCCACTGACCAAGTAGAGTATCTCGGTCACATCATCAGTGGCGTGGGTGTTGCTACTAATCAGAAGAAGATTAGAGACGTTGTTAATTGGCCTAAATTAGCAAATGTCACAAAACTGCGGGGATTTCTAGGGCTGACGGGATATTATAGGCGTTTTGTGAGGGGATATGGTCAAATATGTAAGCCGCTGTTTGACATGCTGAAGAAAGATGCTTGGGAGTGGGGTGAAGCACAGACTCAAGCTTTTGAAGAGCTAAAAAGGGTTATGACCAGCTGTCCAGTACTTGCATTGCCGGATTTCTCTCAACCTTTTGTAATAGAGACTGATGCTTGCGGCACGGGCATTAGAGGTGTATTGATGCAAGCTGGCCACCCAATTGTGTATTTCAACAAAGTTCTTGGACCTAAGGCGGCTGCATTATCAGTATATGATAAGGAGGCAATGGCTGTATTAGAAGCTATCAAAAAATGGAGACATTACTTTTGGGGGGGGGGGAAACTGATCATAAGAACAGACCAAAAGAGTCTCCAATACATCACTTCACAAAGGGTAGCCGAAGGAATCCAGCATAAGCTATTGCTCAAGCTTTTGGAATTTGGCTATCAAGTAGAATATAAGAAAGGGAAAGAAAATGTGGCGGCTGATTCACTGTCTAGGAAGGATGGTCCGGTTGAAAATCATGAATTATCTTGCCAAGCAATAGCCACCATCACTCCGAAATGGGTGCAGATGTCAAAAGCAGTTATGTTGATGATGAACACAGTCAGAAGATGATGAGGGAGGTGCATTGCTCGGGCAATCAGTCCACTGATTATACGTTGAGGGCTGGTATATTGAGATATAAAGGGCGGATATATGTGGGAGATAAGCAAGGGTTAAGGCAGAAGATTGTAATGGATTTTCATGCATCCAAATTTGGCGGCCATTCAGGGATTCGTGCCACCTACCACAGGATCAAAAAGCTGTTCTATTGGCCTAGATTGAGGAAGAATGTGGAGCAACTAGTGGCGAATGTCCGGTTTGTCAAATTAACAAAATAGAGCATGTACACACACCAGGGCTGCTGAATCCATTGGAAATACTGGAGATGGCGTGGACTCATATTTCAATGGATTTTGTGGAAGGGTTGCCAAAATCCCAGGGCAAGGATGTGGTGGTTGTTGTGGTTGATAGGTTAACCAAGTATGCCCATTTTGTAGGCATGTCACATCCCTACACTGTGGAGCAAGTTGTCCAAGTGTTTATTGATAATATTATGAAGCTTCATGGAGTTCCAATTGCTGTGGTGACCGATAGGGACCGGATTTTCACCAGCCGTTTCTTTGCTGAAATTTTCAAGGCGATGAACATCTCACTCAGAATGAGCACAGCCTACCATCCTCAAAGTGATGGGCAAACGGAGAGAGTAAACCAATGCCTTGAGTCATATCTGCGGTGCATGGCTTTTCAAAGGCCAAAAGAGTGGTTCATGAGTTTGTCTTTTGCAGAATGGTGGTACAATTCCACATACCACACATCATTGAAGTGTTCTCCTTTCCAAGCCTTATATGGGTACTCTCCTCCCCAAATTGGTGAGTATTCTGTTCCTGGTGGCATGTCTGAAGAGGTTAAGAGTACACTAAAGAGTAGGGAAGAAATGATGCAAGAGATTAAACACAACCTGCAGCAGGCACAATCTAGGATCAAACAATTTGCTGACAAGCTCAGAACCGAAAGAACTCTGCAAGTTGGGGATATGGTCCATTTGAAATTGCAACCATATCGAATGAATGCATTTGGATTAAGGGATCACTCAAACTCAGATCGAAATATTATGGTCTATTTAGAGTGGATCAGCTCATTGGAGAAATGGCTTATCGCTTACAGCTTCCAGAAGGGACACAAATTCATCCCGTTTTCACATTAGCCAGCTGAAGAAACACTTGGGACCTAGAGCGGTGCCAATGGATGGACTGACACTGGTAGCTGAAAATGGACAAATTAAAACAGTGCCAATTGCTGTTTTGGAACGCAGGTTGATCCCCAGAAAAGGAATGCCAACAGCCCAATGGTTGATTCAATGGCTGAATCTGGCTCCTGAAGATGCGACTTGGGAGGATGTGACTTTCATACAGAAGGCATTCCCAGATTTTGTTCCTTGAGGACAAGAAACAAGTCAAGGAGGGGGAATTGTCAGGCACAGTCTTATGGCGTAAAGAAAACTTCAGAGTCTGGAGGGCAGTAGTAGAAGGCAGAGTGGGAGTCGGCAGAAGAAGTAAAATGAAGGATGGATTCACTAATGCAAAAGAAGGGTCAGGATCACTCAATACCAAGACTAGTAGCATCGGAGGAGTCTGATACAAAGTAGTAATTCTCAATAGAGTTAAAGTTGTCGTTTTACTATTCACCGTAATCTAATACAAGAGTTACTGGCTGTAATTCAGTACTGGGCATATAAGCCAAAACTTGCAAAAGAAGAAGAATATCCGCAGCATTATTTCTTGTGTCTCAAGTAAATTAGCTCCTAGAAGTACTTTTTAGGTTCCCCGTTCTTGTTTTTCCCCAAAATCTTCAATCTCGCAATAGTATTCGGACTCGCATGCTTCTGGGCTTGACAACGCCGCACAAGATGGCTGTAACTGTATGCCACCTCGTGCAGGTCTTCGCGCCTTCGGTGCAGGAGGGGGCCGCCGCGCTGCCGTTCCCCTTCGAATCCTTTGCCCACCACACCCGCCTCGGCCTCTTCCTCTTCGCCCTCACCCGCGTACGTACGTACGCTCTTCCCTAGAAATGCTGTGATATTGTGTTTTGGATTGGTCGTAGTTTGCTCGTAAGCATGTGGAGATTAACGTTGTAATTTTATGTAAACCCGGTTGCACATACTAATTGGCATTGAAATGTAGAACGAGCTACTTAATTTCTGCGAGTGAATGATCCATTTTGTGTCGAGCAAAAACAAAAAAGTAGCGATTCCATATCTGGTATGAGATAAAGCTTCCGTTGTCTGTGAGTGTACTCGATATTATTATCAAGATCGCTCAGTTCACTACTACACAAATGATCTTTAGTCCCGGTTGATAACTGGCTTTAGTCCCGGTTATCAAGCGGGACAAGTTTATCGGGACTAAAGGTCACAGACCTTTAGTCCCGGTTCGATGTAGAAAAAATTATGACGAACTCAAGACTCGAACACAGGAACCTCCTGCATGCCACCACGGACACTACCAACCCACCCACCCACGCGTATTGAATAGACTAGGATATGCATTCCTTTTAAAGTATCTTTGAGCGAGCCTTTAGTCTTGGTTCGTAACACGAACGGGACTAAAAGGTACTTTTAATCGGGTTAAATAACTAACGGGACTAAAGTTTTACTTTAGTCGGTTTAAATAACCGACTAATGTCTTGCGTGCGGTATGCCAAAGCACTCTGTCCGGTTCGTGGCACGAACCGACTAATGTAGCGAAAAATCATACTTTTAGTCTAGTAGCCTGGCAGGATCTGTTGCTACTATTAGTCGGTTAAGTGACTAATCGGGACTGATGAGTCGGTATGAAAGGTTGTTTCTCTAGTAGTGGTTTTCTGCATAGTGTTTGCTTGAATGCTGATATATTCTTTATGCTAAACTTAGTAGCTGGTGTATGTAAGAACTGATGCAAACATAAGCACTAGCCTAAACATGATCACAAAAGGAATGCAGAAATTAACATGAGCTTAACTGACTCGGCGAAACGGATCAAACCATTAGAGTTTTCTGTCGGTTGTGTTTGGCGACGGTGATGAACCAACGAGGAAGCCGTGCGATAAAGAAGATGGGGCCACCGAGATGTTCTCGGTGATGATTTTGTTCTTCGACAACCTTGCGCTAAACCCTTGATCGGAAGGGGTTTTGGATGGATGGCTAAGCTCAAGATCAAAGATCAATGACTTGAGTGCCGGTCTCCTCCTTTTAATAGTGGCGCTGGTTATCGGGACCAAAATCAGCAATTTTTGAAAGGCTCCCGATCAGAGTGCGATGCGTGAGATTGAGGTGGGCCTAGCCCTTAAAAATCGGATCTTCTTCTTTAATTTTCGGACTTTCTGTTTTGATTGAAGATCACACTAACAGTGTAACCATATTGTCATTATTTGCAATTGCAATTTTGTTAATATATTCAATTTGGACTTGGCTCGAGAGAGTGGTTGTCGATACGTACACAACTGCACATAAGTCATCCACTCTTTTGATATTTTGTTGGTGACATGTTGTAACAGCTGCACACTTATGGTCATGTCTATATAACGTTGTAACTGCCATTCTCTTGTCTCTCCAAGTCATATTGCCTTTCAGATCACTCAGCCATATCCTCACTTATTCTTCTTGTAGTCATGCGAGGATTTCCTGTAACCTCCACTGGAAGAGCTTTTAAGGCACTTGAAGGCGGTAGATGATTTAGTTAAGGGTAAGTATAATAGCAAAGCCAGCTGTTTACTCCATCTCTTATTCATATCATCTAGAGTAAGCACTAAAGCCGGCTTGTACAATAACTATCTCTAAAAGTTGGCTCTAGATGTTGTACATTAACTATATCTTCTCTTTTGTATATAACTAATTTACCTATGCTCCCATGCAATGCTTACTACTAAATAAGAGCTAGCTCTCTTCTCTTTCCTCTTTTCTCACTCTTCCACATAGGATAAAACTGACATAGATATGCTAAGAATAAACCGAGATAGCCTTATTATACATACCCTAATGGTTGACTTCGTGAGCAGTTTACAAGTACCCTGTCAGCACTTACCTCACCAGATGATTTGTTCAACTTTTTCAATAAGCTGCGAGGTGAGATCCACAGTATGGATGGTTGTTTTTGAGTCCTTGGTATTTCACACTCAGAAAGACTATGAAATAGACAGCTTTGTAGCTCCACTGACACTGCATATGACTTGGCAGAAGATGAGGACTTTAACAGTGAAATGAAAATGAGCAACTTGACGGATACAGATATAGGTGTTAGAGCTGGTATATTTGATAAATACAGTCAAGGTTATGCCGCTGAGAGCCATATGGGGGAGAGCTCTTCATCTCTAATTCATGCACCAATCTCACTCCAAGATTTTGATGAAGGTAATTCCTATTAGATAGTATCCTATATTGCTCTGTATAGAGATTGCTATTATCCTGAATTGCCTTGTAAAGATATTGTCTTATATAGGCTTTCTTTTTATACTCTCATGTACATGTACATATTCTGGCCTATTGACCTCATGATCAATATAAGTGCTATTCATAATATGGTAATCAGAGCTAGGTTTGGGTTAGGGTTTCACCAGCATTGCACTTATGCCATCCACCACCTTCTTCTTGTTGGCTGGCCACCGCCACTCTTCTTGGGCTCTTCCCGCTGTCGGCCGTCGTTCTCATCATTCCCGTCCGGCGATTCCACAGTCTTCGGCTACTGCTTGCCGCCGTATGGACGGTGCCTCTACCGCTAGAACCCGACGCCAACCTCCCATCTCTCGCTATCAGGTCAACCATTTGGCGAAGCCTCTACAGCCGAGAGGAGGTGTCAATCATGGCTTCGAGCGTCGCCATTGTGCCCTCCTCTAGCCTCCAATGAAGCGTCCTCACCTGGCTCCATAGTAGGGCGAGCACATCTTGCTCCTCGTTGACATGGATGCCGGAGATCGCCATAGACGTAGACGTCGGAGGTCACGTCTACAACTTCTTGACACATATTTGGGCTAAGTTTGAGTAGATTCGTGCCCAGATGCTCACTCGCCACCCTCATGTAAATTTGTTGGAGGCCCTTACAGCAATTCGTACTGAGGAAACTCGTCTTCGTGCTACAGGTCTACTGGTGTCTCTGACTGTGTGTGCACCAGTTTCCACATCTGTTGTGCCTTGTTGTAGCAACCCAAAATTTGAGTTTTGGAATGTTTGAATTTGAAAATGAACCATTTGCATTTTTCTTGAATTAATCAAAGCTTAATTTGAATTTTCTAATAATGAAAAGATTTAATTTGATTAATCTGTGTATTAAACAAAAGATTTCTAGTTTTTGTTGGGTTTATAGTGCTTCAAGGATTTTTTTTATATTTTTGGAGATTTTTTCTGAATTTATTTGCTATTTATTGAGATTTATTTGCTTTTATTTGAATTTCTAGAATTCTATTAATTCAGAAAAAGATTTTTATTCCAAAAACTCTTTAATTTGAATCTTCTTTCTACCGTTTCTGTCATCTCCTCGGCTTTGCTTTGCAGCCCGTTTTCCTTTCTAAGACGCTCGCTTTCTTTGCCTTGGCCCAGCTCGCTAGCTCGCGTTCCTGGCCTAGCTCGGCTGCGTCCCAACCAGCCCGCAGCCGCCGCGAACCCTAGCCGCCGTCTCTGGATTCCATGCGCCGCCGCCGCCATCTCGGTTTCTAGGTCGGACACGCCTCCCAAGACCCCTATTTAAGCCGCCGCACCCCTCCCGAGATTTGCCGTCTTCCGCCGCACCCGCTGCCTCTTCTCTCGTCGCCCGAGACCTCGCCTATCGTCACTGCGAGCTTGCCGAAGTTCCACCGCCACCCGAGCGAGACCTTTCCCATCATCATCCGCGCTCGGTTCTCCTCTAGCGTTCTTTGTTTGCCAAAGTCGCTCGCGTTGTCTTCTTCTCAATCCACCAAGTCCCGCGCCCGATCTGTCACCGTTTCGCCGCTTGCTATGTCTTCTTCCTCGTGTCTGGCGAGTTTGCGCTGCCGCCTCTCCATCGACCTGTTCTGTCAGTCCGTGGCCTTCCAATCATCAACGGACGCTCCAGATCTCCCTCTGCCTCGGCCTCGTTTTCCTTCGTCCGATCCAGTCGTGCCGCTGGATGCACGACACGTGCCCCATCGTGTCAGCGCTCGTGTGTGCTCTCGGTCTACCACCACGCCAGCTGCCACGTCATTGATGATGTCAGCCCAAGTGCTGTTTCGCAGACCTGGTCTACCGTGGACCAGCGCCAACTCGTGGACTCGGTCCATAGACCGGGGGTCCCGTATGTCAGCGAAATAGCATTTTTGGATTTATTTTTTCATTTCAGGAAAAATTAATTAGTGACGTCAGAAATGCGTCATAAATTGATTTTCCAATAGACAAATAAATCAAGAAATTCGGAATTTATCTTTTTCAGTCTTTTCTCTAAATTTAATCTTTCGAAAGCCCGTTCTTGCTCATACGAACTCCGATTGAGGCGATTCAAGTTTCTAATTTTTTTTAAAATCGAGCTCTATCTTCCAGAGCTATTTATTTTCAGTGTTGAGCTTGTTTGAGAGTCTATTCGGTATTTATTTGGTTTCATTGCTTTCTTGTTCAATAGACGCTAATTCCGAGGAAGCGAACGGATATTTCGAAGACCAAGACTCAGCACTAGATCAGCAAGGCAAGTTGTAACCTTGATCATATTGATCCTATATTTGCAAAGTAATTTGTTTTATACAATTGCATGTTATTTGAGTATCGTTGATTATTTCATGGGAACAATTATGAACCTAGTTGACATTATGCCACTTTGATTATTAGGATGCCATGTATCCATTGATAACCCTAGGTTGGGACATTACTAGTTGGACATAATCATATTACGAACAGTGGGTTATCGTAGCAATGTTTAGACCTGCTTAGTTGTACGATGGGATTTATATCACATATGAATTAATGTTAATCTTTGTAGGATCGAAATATACTAATGTAGCAATCAAAGGGGGGGGGGTGAATGATTGCGCGGAAGCTAAAATCAAAATTTTGAACTTTTCAAACACCCCAATTGAAACTCAAATTGCTTGGAAATCAGTTTATGCAATTGGGAAACAAATAGACGATCTGGCGACGATAGATCACTTGGACGACCAATTTGGGCACTTAGGCGACGATGAAACACTTGGCGAGTAGTTTGGCACTTGGCGACCAGTTTGGCACTTAGGCGGCAGATTGGGCGACCACGTGAGCGAGTTAGGCGACCACGCGCGCTGATCAGGCGAGCAGGTGATATACATCCACTAAAATAAACATTCCTGAAGATCTAGCCGTTGGATTGATGTGAAATGTCAATTGTAGAAACTAGACTTAATTCTTCAGCTAACACAAAAGAATCAAGTCAATCGGATATACGGATCTAAAGTTATGTCCGCCGCAAGATGACCAAACACAGGCGACCACGCGAGCGATCAGGCGGCGAGGACATCAATCTGGCGACCACAAATTACAGAAGATCTAACTGTTGGATTGATGTGCAATTTTAACTATATAAACTAGACTCAATGTCAAAGTGAACAAAAAAAAATCAGGTCGATCGGATCTACGGATCTAAAGTTATGACCTTCGCAAGATACTGAAACAATTAGCGATCTAACAATTGGGCGACGGACTAGCAATCAGGTGACCACAAATTACTGAAGATCTAACCATTGGATTGATGTGAAATTTTAACTGTAGAAACTAGATTCAATTATGAATCAAACCCAATAAGAATCAATCTGATCGGATCTACGGATCAAAGATATTACCTTTGCAAGATTATACCTTTGCAAAGATCCGAACTCGATGATGAACTTCGTGGCTTTGTGATGAACAAAACTTCAGCGATCGATCAACTATACGGAGCCAAGAACTTGTGCGAAAGATCTTTATTTTTGATCTGGTTACTATACTCAATCAAAAGAGTACAACCCTAAAATCTTGCTCAAGAATAAATAGGGGACACCCTCCCTATTTATACAGAGCAATCCTAACGAGATAGGATACAACTCTACTTCCAACATGGAAAGAGTGCGTATACATCTCAACAGTCCAACGTGGCGAAAAACAACTCTTGCGTATATACGGCCCACTGCTGTAATTACGTAACTAACCGACCTTCATGTGCATGTTCTCTTGCCGAGCGTCCGTATGACATTCTTGACCACCAAGACCTCGATTCCTCCCGAACCTAGTCCGAACTTCGGTTCCTCCATGAACCTAGTTCCGATCCGTCATCGACCACATTCCGCCCTCGAGTAACACGCACATGAATGAACAAACAACGCATCCGAGCACAAGTCTACGACTTGACTCCAAAGTCAATCCATGCAACCACTCACATGAGTGCATTGCATCAAACAAAATCCATCATGCTATCACTAGCATAATAATCATGTCAACATAGCACATGCACAAGCACCACACATGCCATAACCAAAACCACTTTGCAATGCCAATTTCACCATTCAGCCAATTTTTCATCACATGATTTCACAATCTCCCCCTTGATGAAAACATTGGCAACACCATTTGGAAACAAACATTGGCATTCACGTCACAATGGCAACACCATTTTTAAAAGAAGTAAAGTGACCAAAAGACAGAAAGAGAAATCTCCCCCTACAAAGAAGAACAAAAATCTCCCCCTTATCTTAAAAGAAATCTCCCCCTATCAAAAAGAAAGACTCCCCTAACAGAAAGAAGAAATGTGTGTGTGAATGTGCAATGTGTGACTAAAAATCTCTCCCTTTGACTCCAAAATTTCTCCCCCTTTGACAATGGGTTCATCAAGAATGCAAAAAGAGAGCAAAAAGAGAAACTTCTCCCCCTTTATGTTTGTTGTTTTCTTTTTTTTATGTACTGAGCATTATGAATCATGCACAAATGAAACAACTTGATTACCAAGTCATGCTATCAACAGTACTTGCACCCTCAAATCTACACATAAACAATGTAGAGTAAGCATGATTAGAAATCAAGTACTATTAATGATTTTTTGCATGGCATGATCTCTCTTTCTCAACAATCTTAAAACCTGAAAACATTGAATTTTTGTGCACTTTATTTGTGCTTTGAAAAACTGATTCATTACTTTGATTGCAACAATAACAATTGCAAGGAATTACATGCACCATCAGCCTTACTTTTCAACCATGCCAGCGATCACAAGCTTAAGGTTTCATGGTTTCGGTCATACACAACTTCTTCCAAGTTCATACCAAGGTGCAATGATAAGCAGTCTCGTAAAGAGGAAGTGCGACAGTATATAACCTTGTTCTTGCATTTATCAACAATCACTCTTTTAGCTTTAGCACTTAACTTTCATATTTAGCACTTTTTGAGCAGGATCAAGATAGCCAAGAAAGTTCAACCATGACAAGATTTAATTCAAGTTGTCATTCCATTTAAAAAGTCATGACATAAACTACACCATATATGTATAAACAGGAAGTTGCAAAGACCTTGTAGCATAAACATGGCTTCAAATGACATATGTGTGTGAAATACAATGCTCAGTACTTTTACTGTTTTTTTGTTTTGTTTTTCATTTAAGAAACACACAAAATAAAAAAATATGTTATAAAATATTACAAAAACTTCAAAAAACTCCCCCTCAAAAATATCCCATTGGATGAACCAACCCAAGTTCTCCCGAATAAAAGTAAAAGCGAGAAGAAGACAAAGGTTTTGTGAAAATGTACGCCAATTGATGTTCGATATCCACATGATGAAGCACAATATTTCCCTTTTCTACATGATCTCTAAGAAAATGAAATCGATCTCAATGTGTTTTGTTCTAGAATGTTGCACAAGGTTTTTAGCAATGCATATTGCACTAGTGTTATCACACAACAGAGGAACACTATCCAAGTTAACCCCATAATCTTTAAGTGTAGCTACTATCCAAAGAATTTGAGAACAACAACTAGCAGACCACATATTTAGATTCAGAGCTTGATTGTGCAATAGAAGATTATTTTCTAGATGACCATGCAATAAGTGAATTACCCAAGAAAAGACATGAGCCAGATGTGCTTTTTCTATCAATTCTACAATCTCCAAAGTCAGCATCAGAGAAAGCTTTTAAACTAATGCATGAGGAAGCAGAAAGCCATATGCCAAAATCTTGAGTACCATGGAGATACCTGAAGATCCGCTTGACAGCTTGTTGATGTGAAACATGTGGAGAAGATTGAAAACGAGCACACAAGCACACAGCAAATTGAATATCCGGCCTTGATGCAGTGAGATATAACAGAGAGCCTATCATGCTTCTATACTCCTTTTGATCAACAATCTCACCATCTTCATCCGGATCAAGTGTGCAAGTGCCTCCCATGGGTGTCATGATCGGTTTGCGTTTTCCATCCCAAAGCGACGAAGCAAATCTTTTGTGTATTTACTTTGATGAACAAAGGTACCTTCCTTCGTTTGTTTGACTTGCAGTCCCAAAAAGTAAGTCAACTTACCCATCATGCTCATCTCAAATTCCTTTCTCATGGTTTACAAAACTTAAACACTAAAACATGAGAGGAACCACCAAAGATAATATCATCAACATAAATCGGACGAATAGTTGACCATTGCCTTGCTTGAGTAAAAGAGAGTTTTGTCAACCTTTCCCATTGTAAACCCTTTTCAAGTAAAAAGGTTTTTAGCCTATCATACCATGCTCTAGGGCTTGTTTTAATCCATACAAGGCTTTGGACAATTTGAACACATGATCGTGAAATTTGGGATTTTGAAACCAGGAGGTTGCTTAACATATACTTCTTCATTAATATAGCCATTTAGAAAAGCACTTTTCACATCCATTTGATACAATCTAAAACCTTTAGATGCACAAATGCTAAAAGAATTCTAATGGCTTCAATTCTAGCAACAGAGCAAAAGTTTCATCAAAATCTAAACCTTTAACTTGAGTAAATCCTTGAGCAACCAATCTAGCTTTATTCCTGACAACAACACCATCCTCACTTTGTTTATTTTTGAAAACCAATCTAGTTCCAATTATATTAAAATCGGGAGGAGGAGGAACAAGCTTCCAAACCTTATTACGCTCAAAATTCTCTAATTCCTCATGCATGGCATTGATCCAAGATTAAATCGGTTAATGCATGAGATATATCTTTGGGTTCAAAAGAAGCAACAAAAGCAGAATGAGCATGAGAATCGAAGCAATAAACACTGGATCGGGTGACTCTCTCATTCAAATCTCCAATCATTTGTTCGGTGGATGTCTTCTTTGAATGTGCAAAGGAGGCGTAACCGAAACTTCTCCGTCTCCTTCTTCGTTTTCAGCATGTCTGAGAAGATGTTGTGGCTTGAGGATGCTCATTTGTAGGTGATGTAGTGGTAGGTGCCAAAAGAGTCACAATTGGTTGTGCAATAGGAATCAACACTTCATCCTCAACATCATCATCATCAACAAAAATACTCTCCCCCTGAACATATGCATATGTTCCTGCATCAATTGGACTAGTGCCTGGACTAGCCTCATCGAAAGTGATTTCATAGGTTTCTACAATTTTGTTAGTCTCCAAAACAAGTGCACAATAACCACGTGTATAAGCAGGATATCTAAGAAAGATGCCATCAGTTGATCTAGCTTCAAATTTATCCAGATTTTCAGATTTCAAGACAAAACATTTGCATCCAAAAACTCTGAAATGAGATACACTAGGCCTATGACCAAAACGAAGCTCATAAGAAGTTTTGCCTAGTTTCAATCTCAAAAACACTCTATTGGAAACATAGCATGCAGTTGAGATTGCTTGACCCAAAACTTCCTAGGAGTGTGATGTTCATCTAGCATAGTTCTAGCCATCTCAACCAAGGTTCTGTTTTTCCTTTCAACTACACCATTACATTGAGGCACTCTGGGTGAAGAGTATTGATGATCAATCCTTTTTCAATACAAAAGTGATCAAAAGAAAAATTCTCGAATTCGGTTCCATTATCACTTCTAATAGCTCTAAGTGCTCCTGGGTGATCAACAGATAATCTAGTAACAAGACTTTTAAAATGACTAAACGCCTCATCTTTAGATACCATGAAATAAACCCAAGAGTATCTAGAATAATCTTCAACAATGACCAGTACATACCATTTGCCTCCAAAGGATTGAACTCGAGAAGGTCCAACCGTGTCAAGATGTAGTAGTTGTCTGAGGCGTTTGTCATCACCATGGTAAGAGGTAGATGTGAACTGCGGTCATCTTACCATGTCTACAAGAAGAGCATACTAAATCGCTATCACCATTAAGCTTAGGCAAGCCACGAATGAGATCTAAACCACTAACACGAGTGAGATGATCAAAACCAACGTGACCAAGTCTCGATGCCAAAAGAATAAATCTTTAAAAACATTGGCAACTAGACACCTATGCTTAGAAGAAAGTGACACATCAAAATCAGCTTTAAAAACTCTTCCAAAGCGTGAAATCGAACACAAGGTCTCTGAAGCATCTAAAACTTTGCATTCACTTTTCTTAAAACATACTTCAAGATCTTCATCAATCATTTGTGAAACAGACAACAAGTTGTATTTCAAGTTTTCAACAAGAGCCACATCCTTGAACATAAACTTGTCACTTACCTTTCTTGTACCTTTTGCCTATGAGTAGAAGAAGCATCTCCAAAAGTAACACATTCAAGACGAGATGCACGAGTGAGGAGGAGAACCAATTTTATCACGGACATGTGGCGTGAGCATCCGGAATCAACTAGCCAAATGTTCTCCTTCCTCATGAGAAGCCTACATAAAAAGCGAGAAGATGTCGAGGCCTCGATCTTGGGGTTAGAAATAAAGTATTTAGGAATCGATCTTGAGACACACGACGAGTAGGCACAACACTTAGCACGTTTGTTCAAAAAATCAGATTTGCCCTTTCCGTGTTTCTTGCAATAAAAGGTGTTTGCATCACCCTAGGCACAAAATGAGAAGTGAAATGTGCCTTCTGAAATTAGACCTAGCCTTAGCCTTTTCTTTCTTTTCTTTGTTTGGCTAGCCTAAAACAAAAATCTACTAAATGTCCATCTTTACCACAATGAGTGCAAGTGTACTTAACATGATGTTTAACTTTAGAAGCAGGAGTAACATTTGCATTCACCATAGTAGAAGATAACACACCAAGAGACTTGAAAGCAGTTTTCTTAGGCTCATTGACAATTTGAATTTTTCACTTTCAAGTGTCTTCTAACAGTTGGAGCATGTGATTTATGATGAGCATAAGAGTCAAAACCTAAACCTTTGTGATGAGTCTTGACTTTTGATTGATCCAAAATTATGTTTAGGTTTTTCTTTCCAGTAGTGAACCGTTCTAAAGATTTTTCCAAGTAATCAACCTTTCGAGAAAGAGTTAAATAGTTATTACATGGAACATCCACTTTTCCTTTCTGTTTGCGACAAGTTGAGCATGAGAGAACTTCATGAGTGAGCATAGCATCTATCATTTGAGAAACCCTAGCATTTGCATCATGCAACTTCAATTCCAGTATAGCACATTTAGAACAATGAGTTGTATCATGCAAATCAACAGTTGAATAGCTAGCATTTTTCACATGTTTCTCATTCTCTTTCTTTTCAGCATTGACTTGCTCTAACAAGGAAACATGTTCTTTCCTAAGTACAGTAAGCTCACTGTAAATTAAGTCACATGATTTGCAAGCATCATCATCAGGAATCAAAGATTTAAGTCTAGCAATTTCAGCATTCAAAGATTCCACATGAACATCATGTTTCTTAATTTTCTTATCGCGTTTGTCAAGCAATTTTCCAAGACGAGCAACAGCAATAGCTAATTCATCGTAAGAAGGTTCTACCTCATTAAAGTTGCTGTCATGGTCATCCTCGGTGAGACTTTCATCACTTCTGGCCATAAGACACAATCCTGTCAATTCATGCTTGCTTGGAGCTATTGTGTCATCTTCACTGCTCTCTGAATCTACATCACTCAAATTTACTTGTTCAAGAGCAGAGAGAACCCGGTGAACAACTTTTCAGTTGATGAAGCTCTTTTTCTTTCTATCACTTGGAGAGAACTTCTTTTTCTCTTTTCTTCTGTCATTGTCCTTTTCCTCCCTTGATGCTTTTCCTGCAAGTTTAGGACAATTTGAACGAATGTGGTTGAGGTCACCACACTCATAGCATCTTGGAAGGCCACCACCAACTCTCATTCTCATTCTCACATTCTGCAAAGCTTTATTAAAACGAGAAGAGAGTAGTGCCAAATATTCTTCAGGAAAATCTTCAATCTGTTCATCAGTTAGTGAAGACAAGGAAGACAAAGCAAAACTTGAAGAAACATTATTCTGAGACATGCTAGATTGGGAGGTCAGTGCAATTGATTTTTGATCAGTCTTCCTAGCAAGAACATCCAACTCATGAGTTTTTAATTTAGAGAACATAACATCTAAAGTGAGTGTACTCATGACAGTAGATTCTCTAATGGATGTAACTTTCATCTCCCAAATAGACATGTCTAATGCACCAAGCAATTGTCTAGCATTTGTAGCCTTATCAAAGAAAACTCCAACGAAGACGTAAATTGCTAAGAATTTTATTGAACCGTGCAAAGAAATCATCTAAAGACTCACGGGTTTCATCTCAAATCGCATGTATTCTTTCTTATAAATATCTTGCCTAACCTCTTTGATGGTGTTAGAACCTTCATGATAATCACAAAGAGATTTCCATACCTCATATGCAGACTTGAGATGAATCACACGATCAAAATCACTTCTTCCTAGTCCTTGGATGATCAAATTCCTTGCATTCTTTGTTTGCTTCAACATGTGCTCGATTGGTGTCATTGACTTCATCATTCTCGTGAACATTGTATGGCTTGTAGACCTTTTCCCAAATTGCAAAACCACGAGCTTGAATATATGCCTCCATCTTTGCTTTCCAAAACTGAAAATCAACACCATCGAAAACACAAGGTTTTGTCGAATACCTATCCATCGCTACGGTTTCTAATCACCTGTTAAGATTAATTAGAAAAACCTTGCTCTGATACCTCTTGTAAGATCGAAATATACTAATGTAGCAATCAGAGGGGGGGTGAATGATTTCGCGGAAGCTAAAATCAAAATTTTGAACTTTTCAAACACCCCAATTGAAACTCAAATTGCTTGGAAATCAGTTTATGCAGTTGGGAAACAAATAGACCAATCTGGGTGACCAGTAGATCACTTGGGCGACCAATTTGGGCACTTGGGTGACCAGTTTGGCATTTGGGCGAGCAGTTTGGGCACTTGGGCGAGCAGTAGAGCACTTGGGCGACCAGTTTGGCACTTGGACGAGCAGGTTGGGTACTTGGGCGACCAGTTTGGCACTTGGGCGAGCAGGTTGGGCGACCACGTGAACAGTTGGGCGACCACGCGCACAGTCTGGGCGAGCAGACCGATATATGTCCACTAAAATAAAAATTCCCAAAGATCTAGCCGTTGGATTGATGTGCAATGTTAACTGTAGAAACTAGACTTAATTTTGCAGCTAACACAAAAAGAATCAAGTCAATCGGATCTACGGATCTAAAGTTATGTCCTTTGCAAGGTGACCAAACCTGGGAGACCACGCGAGCAGTCGAGCGAGCAGGACATCAATCTGGCGACCACAAATTACAGAAGATCTAACTGTTGGATTGATGTGAAATTTTAACTGTATAAACTAGACTCAATTTCAAAGTGAACAAAAAAAGAATTAGGTCGATCGGATCTACGGATCTAAAGTTATGACCTTCGCAAGATGACTGAAACAATTAGCGATCTAACAGCTGGGCGACCAGACTAGCAATCTGGGCGACCACAAATTACTGAAGATCTAACCGTTGGATTGATGTGAAATTTTAACTGTAGAAACTAGATTCAATTACGAATCAAACCCAATAAGTCAATCCAATCGGATCTACGGATCAAAAGATATTATCTTTGCAAGATGATACCTTTGCAAAGAACCGAACTCCGTGATGAACTTCGTGACTGCTGTGATGAACAAAACTTCAAGCGATCGATCAACTATGCCGGAGCCAAGAACTTGTGCGAAAGATCTTTATTTTTGATCTGGTTACTATACTCAAACAAAAGAGTACAACCCTAAAATCTTGCTCAAGAATAAGCAGGACACCCTCCTATTTATCTGAGCAATCCTAACGAGATAGGATACAACTCCACTTCCAACATGGAAAGAGTCGTATACATCTCAACAGTCCAACGTGGCCAAAAACAACTCTTACACGTATGTACAGCCCTGCTTTGTAATTACGTGACTAACCAACCTTCATGTGCATGTTCTCTAGCCCGAGCGTCCCGTATGACATCCTTGACCACCAAGACCTCGATTCCTCCCCGAACCTAGTCCCGAACCTCAGTTCCTCTATGAACCTAGTTCTGGTCCCGTCATCGGCCACATTCGCCCTCGAGCAACACTTGCCCATGAATGAACAAACAACGCATCCGAGCACAAGTCCACGACTTGACTCAAAGTCAATCCATGCAACCACTCACATGAGTGCATTGCATCAAACAAAATCCATCATGCTATCACCAGCATAATAATCATGTCAACATAGCACATGCACAAGCACCACACATGCCATAACCAAAACCACTTTGCAATGCCAATTTCTCCATTCAGCCAATTTTTCATCACATGATTTCACAATCTTGACTTAATGAGATATTAAATCATGTCTGTTACCCACTATTGTAATGTTTATTGTACCATGGCAGGGTATGCCATTGGTCTTGGTTGAACAAATTGTTTTCCCTTGGGCAAGTGATCGTGCAGTAAAGAGGGTGCTTTCTAGCACATTGGGATGTGGCTGTCTTGCTTGAGACAATTTAAGGACTTAATCTTGTGCACCATTGAACTGGGCCTAACCATGCAACCACAAGTCTGGTATGGGACAGATCTAGCTGATTATTTTGTAATCTTCAGTCTTGAGTACTGCCAATTATTGGTGTAGGTTCCGAGATGGATGGGCATATTCACATGGCTCAAGAGGGGGCCCCGAGGGGCGAAACCTTAGAGGGAAATACCGAGTTTAGACATGCATTGTAAAGGCTTTGTCGTGATCTCTCTTCCAACACACCAAAGAAGTGTGTTCATAGCGTTTGGCAACAAGAGTTGATCATGTCTTGTGGGTAAAGCTGTACAACCTCTGCAGAGTGTAAAATTGTTTGAATAGCTGTGTCCGCGGTCATGGACAAGCTCGGGAATTTCACACTAGGTATAGAGTGTTTCCATGAAATGTGGGAATGTGAAACTGTTGGGATGTGAACGGGGAGTTTACTGTTGTTTTATTTTCTAAAATTATACTGTTAAATTTAGTGGTTTGATACTTATTTTGGATGGTGTAGGGTGATACCTTGCCATTCTTTCATGTTGCCTACTATTGATTTACTAGTTATTTATTATCTTTTTCATCAATATGCTTCAATCTATTTACTGTATTTCAATTCAAGTTATTGCTTTATGCAAATGAACCATATGAGTATCCTTTGTCAAGCCTACATGAATATATTGTATCATTTCCCTACGGCTTGTTGAGTACTTTTTATACTCACGGCTTTATGCCTTTGTTGATCAGTTCCTGAGGAAGGACCAGGTAATAATGAGTATCAAGAGGAGGAATACTATGAAAACTACATGGACTAGGAAGGCGTTTTCCTAGACGATTGCCTGTGGCATGTCAAATGGTCCAAGTTATTTTATTTCCGCTGCAACAGTTTTATCTATTTCTTAAGCCCATAAAGCATAGTTGTATGAACCTTGACCATAAGGTCATTTGCTTTAAATAATAATAATTTGCTTCTTCTTAGTTAACTTGTTGTATGGAATGATATTTTATCTGTGTTTCCACTATGTGCACTAGCGTGATCCTGGACTAATGCAGTATACACAGAGGGTTTCGGATTTGCAAATCTAGGTCCTGACACTTGTGCTGTGCTTTCACCAGTGGCACCAACTCTAGTGGTGGCCGTTGGGGGTGGAGAGCTTCATTGCACCTATTGCAACAAGAATGGACATGTGGTGTAGCTCTGTTACCGGAAGAAGAATGGACATCTCCTTCAGGTATCTCACTATGGATTCTTTACTCTGGTGTTTCTTTTCGTATGACATCTGATTCTTCTTGTCTCCATTCCATAAGTCTTCTTGCTACTCCTATCACTATTCAAACAACAGATGGCTCCTCTCTTTCTATTGCAGGATGAGGCACTCTTTTGTCTTTCTCTTTTCATTATCATGTTATTTCCCATGTTCCCAAACTGACCATGCAACTTATGTCTACTGCCCAGCTCACTGATTAAAGTTGTTGTGTTATTATCGATTTTGACTCTTGTTGTGTTCAGGATAACCACATGGGGTTTCTGGTTGGTATTGACCCTCATCGCCGTGACCGATAGCATCTCTTCAAGCTTGACTGGATTCGTCTTCCTTCCATTGCTCTTGTTAGTCTCTTCGTCTCTTCCACCGCTTCCGCTTTCGTTGCATCTTCCACCACGTTGTTAGCTTAATGACATCTTTGTTTGGTTCATTATTTTGTTCACGTCTATCTTCTTTAGTTCGTCGTGGTCTTTTAGGGTTTGTCTGGTGATGTCTCTTTAGATTGTGCGGGATGTAAGCTTGGCAAGTAGCTACAAGGTCCCTATCCTTCTAGTAAGTCCGTGTCACATCATCCTTTTGATCTTGTTTATTCTGATGTTTTGGGTTCAGCTGCCTTTGTTTCAAAAAAGGGGTCACAGATATTATATTCTTTTTATAGATGATTTCTGTCGTCATACCTGGATATATTTTGTCTTCTTGTAGTGAGGTTTTATCCATCTATAAGTCTTTTGCCACTATGATTCGTACTTAGTTTGATTCTCCTATTCATGTTTTTCGTGCTGACTCAACAGGGGAGTAACTGTTAGGAACCATTCGTGCTTTTCTTGCCAGACAAGGTAGTCTTTCTTAGTTTTTCTATCCTGGTGCTCATGCTCAGAATGATGTGGTTGAGTGTAATTATCGTCATCTTCTTGAGACAACTCATGCTCTTTTACTTGCTTCCGCTACTCCACCTCACTTCTGGGCTAAAGACTGTTTCCATTGCACTTGAATAATATTTAGCATTATTCTGCTCTTAGGGGTATAATTCTACTGGAGTGTCTTTGTGGCATGACTCTCGATTACTTTAGTCTTCACCTCTTTGGGTGTGTGTGCTATGTTATTCTTGCACTTCATGAATGCACCAAGTTGTCTGTTCAGCCTGTTGAGTGTGTTTTTCTAGGATATAGTGTTGAGCATAAGGGATCTTGTTGTTGGGATCCTTTTGGCCGATGGATGCGGGTCTCTCAGGATATTACTTTTAATGAGTCTCGTCCCTTCTACTATCGTCCTTTTTCCACTCTAGCATATCTTGTTGAGCCACTTTTTTCCTGACTTTTCGTAATACTCTTGTTACCACGTTTCCTTTCCATGGTTGGCGTCTTCATCACCGTTCCCTCCTCTAGTGTCTTCACCACTGGTGCCTCCTTCAAAGGTTTCTCCAGGCATTGTTCCTTCTTATCCTTTGTACTACATCGTCATCCATGAGTTAAGGATTCCTTTGATGTGTCACCCATCTAAGCCACCTTCTTCAGTGCCTCCTCGCTATGCTCTTCGTGATTGTCAGTCTATTTGACCTCCTGAACGCAGTGCAGCTCTTGCCGAACCGACTTCTTACTGTGATGTTGTTATTCATTACGAATAGTAGCATGCGATGGCGGATGAGCTTGATGCCCTTGTGTGCACTAGCACGTGAGATCTCATGCCCCTTCCCCTATGTGTTCGTCCCATTACATGCAAGTAGATCTAAAAGACTAAGACTCACTCTGATGGTTCTCTTGAGAGCTACAAGGCTCATCTCGTTGCACATGATTTTTAGCAAAAGCATGGTCATGATTATGATTAGACTTTTGCTCCATTGTTTCACATGACCACTGTTGTGAGGACCCTCTCCTTAACCCTCCATCATTAAGCATGTTTATAGCATAATGTGGAATACTCGGACCCGGGGGTCCTGCCTAATGGGCCGGCATATTGGACTGAAGGAACGAGATGGGCGGACAAGCCTAAGCAGGACCTTCAAAAGGGCGCTGCGGTAGGGAAAAGCAGAGGCAGAGGTGGCGGTTAGGTGGCGGCTTTGCACCTCTGTAAAAGCGGCCTTGCTCCTGCAGGAGGATCTTGTCTTGTGATCGGTCGAACGTAGGACAATCTCTTCCGCAAGTAACCACCCCCCCGTTGTATGTGGGCAGCTCTCCTCTCCGATATAAGGAGAAGAGCAGTTGTAAGATAAGAGCAAGAGAAGAAAATAGAAGAACTCTCATATACTAATAAGAAACCACAGAACGCAGGACTAGGGTGTTATCTCCATTGGAGAGCCCGAACCTGGATAAACCCCTTGTGTCTTGCGTTACCATCAAACTCTCATCTTCCGCCTTGCCTCATTCTCTCTTTCTTTCATTGCCGATCACAAACATCGACAGTTGGCGCGCCAGGTAGGGACGGCTGAAGATCTTTTCTCTGATTTTGATGGCGGCACCAGTAGAGATCACCGTCTCCTTCACCCCAACCGGGCTTTAAGCCGGGCTTTGGACATCATCGCCGATGGTCTTGGTAAGCTTGCTCTCTCGGGGTGGTCAGACCCACCACAGGGAAGACCTCATCGCTCCTCACTCGAGTTCGATCTGGGTGAGGCGCTTCTGACCACCCGCTCTCGAGAGTCTTTCATGGCGTTTTAGCTACTCGAGGGCAGCCGGACCGATACTGCACCGGCAAGAAGCCATGAACCACGGTGGGCGGATCGCCTCGCCACGCCATGGCTTTGGGAGGCCTTGAGGTCCCTCTAGAACCGAAGGCGTAACATCAACGAGGAGTTCAGCGGTGAGAAAGGGACCAGCCGGTCTTCCCTGCCGCGTGAGAACATCGTCGCCTCCAAGGCGCTACTCGACACCCTAGGGCCAATCCTTGGTCTGATAGCCTGTTGCCCGATCGTGGCCCAAGTTAAGGCCATGGTGGCGGTGGCGGCCAGTCAACAAAACCAAAAGCACCCCGAAGACATACTCTCGTGCCGCGGCCACCCAAGCCGGCGGTCGGACCGCCCAAAGTCGGCCCGTGGCGATCGGCAAGCCGCCCGGCGAAGCGCCCGCCGAGCCTCAGCCGCGATCTCGCGTGGATCTTCCGCCAAAGGCGTGGCGGAAGAGGCGAATGGCGTCGGCGTGAGGGCGACTCTGGCGTTTGGCATCGGCTATGATGGCGGGACAATCGCAATGGCGGCAGCGGCCTTGCCTGACCGCAAGGAGCATGGTCGTCGGGCCAAGAATAACGATGGAAACAGAGATGGGGCGCCCGCGTCGATCGCCTCGATGGCGTGGCAACGAGCCCATCGATGGGGTTCGAGCCTTCACCCTCGACTCCGCAAAGTGGTTTGGCCCGATGGCTTCAACCCGAGGGCATCGTCAAGTTCGATGGAGAAAGAGACCGAAGCTTGTTGCAAGTCTATGCCCTCGCGTCAAAGGCGGTAGGCGTCGAGTGTGATGGCAAATTATTTACGATTCGCTTCGCCCCCATCGGCCCAAGCTTGGCTCACAGGACTCCAGTGAGCTCTATTGATTCTGAGGGAGATCTCGTGGCAGTTCATCGCCAAATTTCAAGGCACCTCGAGGCACAGGGGCCGTGTGGGACTGTACCAACCGGCAAAGAAGAATGAATCCTGCGGGAATTTATCCGGCGCTTCATGCGCGAAGAAAAACACCATTGGGGCCGCGAGCGGTGCGTTATAAATGCCTTCGGAAGGCGATCGACCCCAACTTAATCAAGAAGATGTCGGTCCGTGACCACCGTCAAGGAGATGTTCGATCTGGCGATCGCTATGCCGCGGCATCATTTGCTCTGGCGAGGCGCTAGGAAGAATCGCCATGGCGAGAATGATAAAAGGACCACGCCAAGAAGTCATCCAAGCAAATGGACAAACGTGGGCTGGCGGTATGTCATTAGCGGTAGCGCGTTGATCGGCCCAGTCTTGTGAACAGCGACTCTGACGGTGATGGATGCCCTTTGCCCTTCCACCCTAGGGGAAGCATGCTGACCAAGGCGCTACACCACGAAGAGGTTTGCCGTGGCGTAATAGAAATGACCGAGGCAAGGGCGAGGCAGCGAAAAAGCAAGATCGCCCGAAGAGGATGGGGCGATTACGGATGATCGGCCTTGAGCTCAACTACATATTCGGGGCTCGGTGCGTATGAGTCCAAGCGGAAGTAGAAGCTCACCGCTCGAGAGGTCAACACGGTAACACCGGCGACACCTCAATTCCTGAGGTGGTCTGAGGTCCCGATCACATTTAATCGCTCGGATCACCCCGATTGCGTCCCATTCCTGGGTAGATATCCCCTGGTCTTGGATCCAGTCGTGTGCGGCATCAAGCTCAAGAGGGTGTTGGTCGACGGAGGGAGTGGGCTCAACGTCCTCTTCTCCAAAACTTTTTGCGATATGAAGATCCTCGCTCCGTGAGCGTGGATCGTCGCCGTTCCATGGGGTAATCCGGGACCTCGGCGGTACCACTCGGGCAAATCACACTTCGGTGGCGTTCGGGACCAGGAGAACTACGAGCAGAGTACGAACCGGTGGTGACTTGAGGCGGCATACCACGCCATCTTGGGAGGCGAGGCTGGCAGTTCATGGCGTCCCCACTACACATATCTGGCGCTGAAGATCTGCGGGTCGGTAGCGTCATCAGCTGATTGAGAGATGTCAAGCAGTCCTTTGTGTGCGATAGGGAAAATTTGTGACTGGTGGAATTTCTTTGGTGGCGTCGGGCGAAATTTGAGAAGATCCGGCGATTGGCCGATGCGCCCGCAAGGTGAAGAGCAATGTTAAAATTGCAAAAGCAAGCCAAGTCGTGCATGAAGCCTAATGAGGGTGTCAAGAAGGTGATTCTCGACCCGTCCAACTCGGTGAACGGCCTGATTGTGGTAGGGCTCGATCCTAAATAGGAAGAAGCGCTCGTCACTTTCGCCGTGCAAGCAAGGACATTTTAGCGTGGAAGCCATCGACATGCACGGTGTTCGAGGAAGTGATCGAGCACTCTCTCAACGTTAATGAAAAGCGAAGCCCATCAAGTAGCGACTCTGTCGGTTTGCTTAAGATCGTCGTGATGCCATTAGGGAGAGATCACTAAACTTCTAGCCGCTAATTTCATAAAAAGTGTATCATCCGTGGTTGGCAAATCCGGTCCTTATGCATAAAGAATAAAGTTGGCGCATGTGTGTCGATTACTGATCTCAATAAGGCGTGCCCAAAGGATCCCGGATTGCCCGCATCGATCGGTAGTAGACTCAACAGCGGTCACGAACTCTGAGTTTTACGGGCGCATACTGGGTTACCACCGTCGGTGAGGAAGAAGATTGCATCAAGACCTCATTCATCACTCCATTTGGCGCGTATTGCTACATCACGATGCCATTCGGGTTAAAAATCTTGGCGCAACTTATCTGCTAGCGCGCGCTATCTGGTGTTTTCACACTCAACTTCGGGCGCAATGTGGAGGCATATGTGGGCGGCGTGGTGGTCAAAACTTCGGCGAAGGAAGATCTCACATCCGACTGGCGAGGCGTTAAAGCTGAGGGCCTTCAAGATGAAGCTCAATCACGAAGTCGTCTTGGGGCTCCTTGAAGCTACTTGGATTTATCGTGTCACGGGCGGAATTGAGGCAAACCAAGAAGATCGGTGCCATTACGAAGATGAAGCCGCCGACTTGCCAGAGGGATGTCCAGAAGCTCGCGGGGTGCATGGTGGCACTCGGCCGGTTTATTGCTCGCTTGGGCACTTTCGGGAATGCGTTTTCAAGCTATTGAAGAAACAAGACAACTTTCAATGGACCCCCGAGGCTCAACAAGCCTTTGAGGACCTGAAAGCTCTCTTGACCACTCCTCTGGTATTGGTCGCGCCGGCACCAGAAGAACCCCTCCTGCTCTACATAGTGGCAATGACTCACGTGTCAGTATTTGCAATTGTAGTGGGCGAGAGGAGAAAGGACATCTGTAGAGAATTCAGCGCCGGTTTATTTATCGGTAGTATTAGGCGAATCCAAGCGGTACCCTCAAGTGCGAAGCTTCTATCAGCGATCTTGTTTACCTCTCGTAAACTCAAGCACTACTTCAAGAGCATTGGTTTGGTGGTTACATCTTTTTCGATTGGGGATATACTCACAATCACAAGTCCTTCAGGAGAATTGCCAAGTGGGCGGTCGAGCTTAGGGCCTTTAAAATCTCCTTCAAACCTCGGTGCCATCAAGTCTCAAGTGCTTTCATGAGCTTCGTTGCGAGTGGATAGAGTTCTGGGATCCTGACTATGGAGGATCTCAAATATTGGACAATGTATTTGACGGCTCTCTCCGCATTTGAATGGTGCGAAGTGGCATTGTACTCATCTCTCGATGGGAGAAAAGGTGAAATATGCCCTTCAACTCCACTTGACATCAAACAACGCCAGCAGTCTGAAGCGCTCATACGGTCTCTGTATCGCCATATCGCTCGGTATCCAGATGATTGGCGGTTCGCGGAGACTCTCAAGCTGTGATCAACCAAGTGCAAAAAAGTGGTCATCGTTGATAATGACATGGCATATCTTGCCAGAGGTCATAAGTTGAGTACAAGTTAAACGGATTGGAGCTCACTCACATACTCATGGGACAATGAAGCGTGAACGCCGAGCTCGCGAGGCTAGGCTCGGTAAGACCATGGTGCCGGTCGGAATATTAAATGAAAAAGCTGCACAAGCCGACAATAAGCCGATGTTGAGTCGAGGCGAATCATGGGAGAAGTTGGCCGAGGCAGAAGTCTTAGTCGTCAGCCCCGAATGGACAAAGCCTTATCTGTACTATCTGTTGAGGGACGAGCTCCCTGAGGATCGTGTACAGGCCGAGTGCATCACGCGGTGGAGCAAGTGCTATGTGGTGGTCGGGGAAGAACTCTATCGGAAGAGTGCTTTCGGGGTCCTCAGGCGGTGCATATCAGAGTAAGAAGGAAAGAACCTCCTTAGGGAAATCCACTCGGGAATCTGCGGGCATCATGAGGCGTCAAGCACCCTAGTCGGCAAGGCCTATCGTCAAGGTTTCTTACGCCATTGCGGTGACAGACAGCGGAAGATGTAAATCCACATGTGAAGGTATCGATTCTTTGCCGTGATTCATATACCGGTAGGAACTCAGACCATCCCAATCACTTGGCCGTTTGCGATGCAGGGGCTTGACATAGTCGGACCCCTCAAAAAGGCCGGGGTGGTTGCTTTCCTCTTCGTCGCGTCGACAAATTTACCAAGTGGATTGAGGCCAAGCCGGTTATAGCGATCCTCTGGTCAAAGCCAAGAATTCTTCGGAGATTGTTGTCGACTTGGTGCCAAGCAGGATCATCATGACAAGCGGCACCCGATTGAAGCGAGATTTCCAAGGCGGTGCGGCGAGCATGGCATCAAAATTTGCTTTGCTTCCGTGGGCCATCCCCGGAGTAATGGGCAAGTCGAGCAGACCAATGGCATGATCTTTGCGAGGCCTAAAGGCGAGAATATTTGATCGTCTTAAGTCATATCTGTGCGATGGATAAAAAATTGCCTTCGGTGCTCTACAGGAGAACTACCCTGATGGGGCTACAGGCGATCACCTTTCTAGCATATGGCTCGAGGCGGTCTTACCGAAGCCGTGGCGTTCGGATCCCAATGGGTTGAACTACAAGGAAGCCGAAGTCGAGAAAGCCGGTGGGCGACCTTGACAAATTTGGAGGAGGCAAGAGGCGTCACCTCGATCGGTAGGCTAGGTACCTCCGAGGTTTGTGCCGCTATCACGGTCGAAATGTCGGGGGCCGTGCTCTCTCTAAAGGAGACACGGTTCTTAGAAAGAATCGAGAAAATTGAGCCGAGATCTCCCCATGCTGGGAAGGCCCTTACATTGTAGGCGAAGTGGTGCGCCTGGGGCCCTCTGGCTCAAGCGAAGATGGAGCAACACTCGGCAACACTTGGAACATAGACGACTCGTCGCTTTTACACCTAAATTAGCATTTTTATCATGCCGTTGTAATTGAGCTTCTTCTTGACTTGCTCGTAGTTGATTCTCAACTAAGCGACAAGTCGAGATTACACGACATAGTGTCTGAAAACAACACTTAAATCTGAGATGCTCCTTTGTCCTTTCATTCTCCCTAAAACCATTGCAACTAAATCCGAGTGCAATTTATAGCTAAACCCAAATAATGAAACTCGAGCGGCAAAAATCTAGCCACCGGATCGTGTCTAGGAAAAGAATCTCGCGATCACTCTCGGCACTGAGGGGCTAGACTAGTCGAGACAGGCGTTCGAGCAAAAAGAAACAACATGCACTCGGGTTTAGAAATTGCAAGAAACAAAATAGGCAAAAGCAGCGTTGCAGATCCACACAAACTTGAGCATTATGCGAGATACATGTCATGTCCTTATATATATGTATATACATGTTAAAACAGCAATAAACCTAGTCACATGCCTGGCACAACCTAAGGCCTCGATGAGAATCTTTGGCGACCTCGGAGAGGACCGGTACCACCTCGAGAAGACCTCCACGGCAGACAACGTCTTGGGCGGCCTCCTCCTTGCCCATTCGGCGGCGAGTTCAAGTCGCCGAGTTCCTCCTTGGTGACCTCCGCCTCCCCGTTGACCTCCGGCGCAGGATCGTCGTCCCCGAAGCCGAAGACTAACCTCTCACCGAGGCGGAGGTGAAAGCGAGACTACATTATGCTTGAGGCGGTGAGTTAGAGGGAAGCCATGGGAAGATTTTTAAAAACGAGAAGAAAGGAAGGCCGAAAAATTGGTGATCGCTTTGATAGCGGTGACACCTTTATATAGCCAAGCGGCTAAATTGAAATGGCGTCAAGTCAAGCTCCTACGGGAAGTCTCGCGCTCTAGAGCGCCACGAGGCGTGAAAGCAGCATTAAAAGCGCACTCTGGGAAGATCAAGCGAGGCGATGGCAGTAGCGTGGCCGGAAGACCCTCACCGACACGGTGAAGACACTCATGACCGCGATAAGCGCATCAAAAAAATGCACGAATACAACATGAGGCGGTGTTTGTTAATGATCTAAGTCCAGATTTTCAACTAAAGAAAAAGCTCGTCTCTAACCCGTCGAGAAGAAAGCGGCTTGATCGTCATCGATGGAACAGCGAAGCCCTCTTTGTGACCTCTAGCTCCACCTAGGGTATAATGACTTTCACGATGGCCAATGCTTTTGGCACTCATAGTCGCCGTTTCCCGATATAGTCCTTGAGCTGCTCGGGCCTGATGGCGACAAAGCGAAACCTCTTCTTCATCTTCCGGCTCGGCTCCTTCATGGCTCGAGAACTTGGATAATCCTTGGCGGAGGCGAAAATTCATTGCGAACGCGTGCTTGCGATCTTGATCTCCTCACTAAGGGCGTCGACTGCGCCCGCGACTTCCTCCGGGTCTCTGCAAAGCGATCGGGCTAACACCATAAGCATCTCGAGCACGAAAGACCCTACGCCGAGTGGAGATATGAATACCTTCCGGTTCCTGCGCCAACTTGTCCCCGTCGGTTCGAGTTTGGAGCTCGAATCTTCGGCCCGGAGCTCACTTGCATGCAGGTGAAGCAGCCGAACTGCTAATTTGGAGCAACAAAAGCGAAGTCGAGAAGATAAGGGCAATCAAGACGACGAGTGAAGCGCTCGAAAGGGCGCAAACCTCGAAGTGCCTCCTTCAAAGCTTGAACTTCAGCCTGGAGATTTCGCCGCTCAGCTTCGCCATCGTGGCGGACGCGTTCCAAGTTGGCTTCGTATTGCTGCTGCTCCCTGACCTTGGGGAGTATCTCCTTGAGCAGAGCATCCCTTTGCTCCGAGCGGTCTCCCATTTCCTAAAGAATGCCGAGAGGATGAAGAATAAATGCTACTCGGCGTAAATAAAAAAAGAAGAAAAAGGAGACAGCTTACCCGAACTAGCTCGGTGCACCTGATAGCACTTCAGTAGAGCTCCTCCCTCACCTTCTCATCCCCCTCGCCGAAGGCCTTCCATTTGTCTTCATGACAGAAAAGAATCTGGAGCAGAGCCTCGGGGGTAGGTTCCGGCTGGTGAGGTTGTTGGCGAATTTCCTCCACGGGAGGAGAGTGGAGTGCAGACTCGAGGCTTCGTCCGTGCGTGGTAACAGACTTGATCCGTCCGAAGCTGCCAGCGCCACCGTCGCATGATGGTAGCAATGATGCCATCGCCGGGTCCACGGCATCCTCTGAAGCGATCATTGGGCGTCATGATCGGAACCTCCTTGGGGGCGCTTCTCTTGCCGCCGTCTGATACGCTAGAAGAAGTCAAGCATCGCCAAGTAAGCAAGAACAAAATGATAATTAGACCAACCTTTGGGACCTTCCATCTGAGTCGGCCCCTTCAGAGTCGTAAAATCGCTTGGGAGGCGGCAAGGCGCTATTGAGACTTCGTGGGTGCGGGCGCGACTTCTTGATGTCTGGCCTGCGGACCCCGGCGGATGAACCCTGGTGACGAGTGTGGTGCGGCCCCTATTACATGTCTCCCTCGGGCATGGGCTCCTTCCTCTTTGCATTTGGCTCCTCCGAGGAGGGGTCGGCAGGACGCTTCCCCATGAAGCTCTGGCCAGAAGAAAAGCGTGGAAGAGGAGGGTCCGAGCAAAAGGCCGAACAACTCTGCGAGTAGCAACAAGTACGGAATCAGTCGGCGGTCGCCTTGAGGTCGACAACCCAACATCAACAAGCTTTGAGCACTTACTTCAGGAGGAGGATTCGCCAGGCAGAAGGCCCTCGGTATCTCCTTAAGTGTAATCACGACGTCTGCAGCTAGAAGATCGCTCATTCGGATGATGAGCGTATTTCGGTCAATTTCTTCGGAGGCCTCTCGCGTAGGATTGTTCTCCCTGTACTCATAACCCAGGAAGACTCGTTCCTTGATGAGCTGCACTCGGCGAATGACAAATTTGGTGAGAATCCCAACACCGGTCAAGCCCGCTTCCTTCAAATCGCAGATCAAAGCGAGGAGCTCGTTGACCTGGTCCATCTCATGCTCCGGCGGGGCTTCGGTCCAGGAAGCGAAAACCTTTGGGGGCTCCCCAGAGAAGGGAGGAAGGCAAGGGTCAGGGTTGGCACAGTAGAACCATTCTCGATGCCAACCCTTATTTGAGGTCCTGAAAGGGATGGCAAAATACAGCTTCCTCAACCCATCCCTCAATTGGAAGCCGGCTCCCCAACCACTTTAGGGGCGCTCTTGGTCGGAAAAGGCTTGAGGAGGAAAAGATGGCGGAAAAGATTGAAGTGTGGGCGAATGCCGAGAAACGCTTCACAAAGGTGGATAAAGACGACAATGTGAAGAATCGAGTTGGGATTCAGATGGACTAACTCAATGCCATAGAAATGAAGAAGGCCATGGAAGAAAGCGCTGGTCGGAAGCCCGAACCCGCGTTGGAAAAAAGATTCGAAGACAACGATCTCCTCGGAGCGAGGAGTGGGATAGGACTCACTGCATGGTGGGAGGCGCAAATCGGCGTCGTGGCGGCCATGACCCCATGTCGACCATGGAGTCGAGTTCGCCTCCTTGCCAGAGTCGAAGTAACCCAATCTTGGGCCGAGGGCCGGGCGGAGGAGTCTGGGGAAGAAGTTGCCATCTTTGGGAGGAATCATCGGAGAAATGAGGGGAGAAGTGTGGCGGCGGCGGAACCTAGCAACGAGGTTTGCGAGGAAGGCGATGAGTTTTTTTTGGAGAAAAATAGTAGAGGCGTGGTGTGCGAAAGAAGATTCAAGCCTCACGCGGTGCCTCGGAATCATAAAGGGGCTGTGGCGTCATGAGCAAGTCGACAAGCGCCACGCTCCGTCTTGGCCAATCAAACACCGAGACTGCGAAAAACAGCTGTCGGTGAGTCAAAGCCTAGTTTGGGATATGGAACGCCCCATGGCGGGATAGCTGCCGGTTCTCGCTCCGAACTGGAACCGGGTGCCTTCCGAACGAAAATTGGCATGTCCCTCCATAATGCACCCCATGTCGGGTCATTTTTTGCGTTCTTTAAGACGGAATCAGACCATGAAAATCCTAAACCGCCCCAAGATGGGCCAAGCGTGCACCGACATGATCGGGTATGGGTGCTACTCGGGTAGTCAAGGTCACGCTCCATCTTTGAGCCATTGCTATACATGTCTGGTACCACTCGACTAAAAAGCCAAATGAGGGTGTGCCCCATGAAAGGCCAAAGTGCGCTTGTGACATGATCGCACGCAGGCGCCACTCAACCAATCAAGGTGCGCTCCATCTTTGGCCATCGCTGTACATGTATAGGTACCACTCGGCTAAAATCCAAATATGGGTGTGCCCATGAAGGACCAAGCTATCGCCCGACATGATTGTTGCAGGCGCCACTCAACCAATCCAAAGTGCGCTCCACGCGCCGAGCCATTGCTGTACATGTCTGAGTACCACTCGGCTAAAAAGCCAAGCGAGATCGCCCACAAAGGGCCAAGTAAATGCGCCAATATGACCGGACACAGCGCCGCTCGGCCGATCGAGGCTAGGTCGCCACCACTCAAAGAAATAAGCTCGAGACTCATTAGAGTTCTTTGCTATCTCCTTGCTGCCAAATATAACGCTCGCGGAGCAGTCGACAAAAACAACCAAAAGATGGCAACTCGGTCGCGAAGCACTCGGGGGCTAGTGTGGAATACCCGGACCTAGGGTCTGCCTAATGGGCCGGACAGATTGGACCAAAGGAACGAGATGGGCCAGACAATCCATGAAGCAGGACCTTCGAAAGGGCGCCGCTGCGGTAGGGAAAAGCAGGAGCAGGCTGGCGGTTAGGTGGCGGCGCTGCACCTCTGTAAAGTAAACCTTTGCTCTGCGGAGATATTGTCTTGTGATCGGCCGAACGTAGGACAATCTCTTCCGCAAGTAACCACCCCCCCGTTGTATGCGGGCAGCTCTCCTCTGCGATATAAGGAGAAGAGCAGTTGTAAGATAAGAACAAGAGAAGAAAACAGAAGAACTCTCATATACTCATAAGAAACCGCAGAACGCAGGACTAGGTTGTTATCTCCATTGGAGAGCCCGAACCTGGATAAACCCCTTGTGTCTTGCGTTACCATCAAACTCTCATCTTCCGCCTTGCCTCATTCTCTCTTTCTTTCATTGCCGATCACAAACATCAACACATAACCATCATTAGCATTCTTATGCATAATCAGTAATCATAGCACAGTCTTTCTTAAGCTTAAGCATTAGTAATCGAATGAGCATCAATGCATTTAATATTATATATGTATCAGCATGTAATCAAAATGCCATACTTGCATGCATGCACATATGTTGGCAATAAATAGGTAAGTGAAGGCAGTGGTAAGAGGATAAAACAGTAAGGGCAAAATGGTAAAGAGGAGCACAATGAAGAGATAAGAATGCCAGCTGTGAGAGAGGTTTTTACCCTCAGTCATTCTCCAGGACCAAGGAAGCCAGTGCATCCACTCCCCCTAGCCTCATTCCTAGCAAGTGCATTCCCCTTTTCCACCTCTCCAACCGAAAGCAAGCACCAGCCATTCTCATTCAACCGCAAGCAAGCAAGAAGAGGCAGCCATCCAGATCATCAAGGAGGCAAAAGGAAGCCGGTCAGGATCAAGCAAAGCAAGAAGAGGAGCTAGGAGTCGGCCACCTCTACACTGCTGCAACTTTTGCACTGCCTCAACTCCCAACCCTAGCAACCCCAACATTCCAAGAACCAAACCACCAGGAAACAAGTAGTAGTATAGTTCTAATTGCAAATGAATAGATCCAGTGAAATGGCAATAGATCTAGAGACCAGTAGCTAGAGGTAAATAGATCGGGTAGAAATGAACTTAGCCGAGGAGAAATTTGTAACCCGGTGTTGTGGGAGGAGAGCTCGAGGAAGGTGCAGCCGATCCGCAGGAGGAGTATCTGCAGGAGTAGGTAGCTGTTGTTAGACAGTATCTTGGTATAACTTGTATAGATATTGCCTAATATAGGCTTTCCCTTTATACCCTCGTGTACATATATATATTCTAGCCCATTGGCCTCCTGATGAATACAAGTGCTATTCATAACATGGTATCAGAGCCAAGGTTTAGGGTTAGGTTTCTCACCAGCGTTGCACTTGCGCAATTTTTTCGGTGGCTTTCTCGTCACCTCTACTCCTCCTTCAGCCGGTTTTGCCCGTCGGTTTTTGTCTGTTGCTATACTCCTCCGCGTTCATCTGCTTGAGGAGAGATCACCAGCTTCTTGCTCCTCTCCGTCGTCGTCGTGACGCACCCGAGCCTGCCGCAATTCTCGTCGTCGCACCTCCTCACGCCGTCTCGCTGACCGCCGGATTCCAAGTATTCTATCCATCCGGGAAGTGCCAAGATGTATCAAGATCTTAAGGGAAGATTTTGGTGGCCTAACATGAAGCGTGAAGTCGCAGAGCATGTAGCGTTGTGTGATGTATGCGGAGGGTAAAAGCGATGCACGAAGCCCATTGGATTATTGCGACCATTGAAGATTACGGAATGGAAATGGGAGGAGATTGGAATGGATTTTATCACAGGATTGCCCAAGACCCAAAGAGGTATGACTCCATATGGGTGATCATTGACAGGTTAACTAAAATCGCTCACTTTATCGGTAAAGCGACCTATTCGGAGATAAACTGGCGAGTGTATATGTCAAGAATTGTATGCTTACATGGTGTGCCCAAGAAAATAGTGTCGGATCGAGGTACCCAGTTTACCTCAAGATTTTGGGACAAGTTGCATGAAGCATTGGGTACCCGCTTGAATTTTAGCACGCATATCATCCACAGACAGATGGTCAGACCGAGAGGGTTAATCAGATTTTGGAGGATATGTTGAGAGCTTGTGTGATATCTTATAGCACATCTTGGGATAAATGTTTGCCGTATGCGAGTTCGATTATAATAACGATTATCGGAGCTAGTGCGCAAATGTCACCATATGAAGCTTTATATGGGCGAGCACTATAGCACCCGTTGAATTGGAATGAGGCAGAGGCGTTAGGTGTTTGGACACGAGATTCTTAGGGAGGTGAAGAGCAAGTTGCCATGATCGAGGAGAGATTGAAAACCGAAACGATCAAGGCAAAAGAGTTATCTTGGAAATCGCCGTCGTGACTTGAGTTTTGAGCCCAATGATTATGTGTACCTTAGGGTTACTCCCCTCAAGGGTGTTAAGAGGTTTCATGTCAAGGGGAAGCTTGCACCTAGGTTTGTGGGACCGTTTAAGATATTGAGCCGTCGAGGAGATGTTGCTTATCAGTTGGAATTGCCAGAGTCATTAGCAAGAGTACATGATGTGTTCCATGTATCACAGCTCAAGAAATGTCTTCGAGTGCCAGCTGAGCAGACACCGTTGGAGGCTATCGAGTTACAGGAGGATCTGACCTATAAGGAACACCCGATCAAGATTTTGGATGTAATGGAGCGTAGGACCAGAAATAAATCCACCCGCTTTTGCAGAGTTCAATGGAGTAATCATTCAGAAAATGAAGCAACCTGGGAGCGTGAAGATGACCTGAAAGTAGAATTCCCAAACCTATTCTCTAGTCAGCCCTGAATCTCGGGTCGAGATTCCGTTAAGGGGGGAGGTTTGTAACATCCCAATTTTTTAGCCTTTTTAATTAATTAATATTATTTTATTGCCATTTATGAATTTTATGATTTTTCTGGATTTTATTGGATTTTCTGAGATTTATTTGAATTCTTTTGAGTTAAAATACATTATCTTTTGTCAAGAAATAATTATAAGAAGACATTTGCAAAATAAAGTTTTTGAGAAAATATTTTATTTAGGTCCAGAATGTCTCAAGGTATTTTTGAGAATTTTCTGGGAATTTTTAGAATATTTTTACTATCCCAAATAAATCAAGAGAATTTCCTTATTTAAATTAAATCGAAAATACGGAAAATAGCAATGAACGATAATGAGGCCGGCCCGATTCTTGTATGCGGATAAATGGGTTAAAAGGAAATTTTACCGATCGTTGGATTAACATCCAACGGCCTTCATCACCGCGCCCAAATAGGAAACCCTAAAATCAGTCTGCCGTCGGATGCGCATCGAACGGTTGATGGCCATCGTCTCCGATTTGGAATCCCGCCGCCGCCGTCTCCGACCCGGACACAGCCTCCGCCGGACTTTCCTTGGATTGCGCGACCCGCCGGGTATAAATAGGGATCCCCGAGCCCCTCCGAAACTCACCTTGAGCCGCCGCCTCTTTTCCCGCGGCGCCGGAAGCGAAAGCCACGGGAGCTCGCGGAATCTGGCGTTGCCGAGGGTTCGCCGCGTTTCTCATCGTTGGGTAACTCTTCCGCGAAAGTCACGGATCCGAAGTTAATGAACCGCCGCCCGTTCGCGTTCCTTAGTCGATGCACCTTCTTGCATCGCGGCGTGGGAGGTCTTCGTCTTCGTCTCCGGTGAGCCAACGCCGCCGCACGACCATCGCCACTCGGGAGCTTCGGGAGCCGTCAGATCATCAACGGAGCGTCGAGATTCGTCCACGTCGCCGGCTGAGTAAGTTGATAATTAAATCGACACATGGCGCCACGTGAGACCGTAGGGGTCGAAATTTGGTGGCATCACGTGGTATTGAGTTGGCGCATCGCGTGTACTCGCCATGACGTGACAACCACAGGCCCAGCCGTCAGGGACAGAGCCACCGAGACACGTGTCAGCCAACGAAAAATTTAGCATTTTCTTTATAAAAATAATTCGCTAAAATCCGGATTTATTATTTTAGGGTATTTTCAGGATTTCTAAAACTTCAAAACCTTATAACTTTCGCATACGAACTCCGATTGAGGTGATTGAAATTCCTAAAAATTTGTAAAAATGAGATCTTTCTAATGATGGCTTTTATTTGAATTTTTGAATTTGTTTGCTCTTTGGTTTTGGTTTTTATTTGCTTTTCTCTCTCGATTCGCGTGAAGCGTTGAATTGTGCGAAGCTTCGGAAGGATTTCTCAGCTCAGAATTATTTCGGATCGTGGGCAGGAGCTTAAGAAGGCAAGTTGTGCTTTGATCATGTTGCACCCATAAATTAGATTGCATGCTATTTTGGTTTACCTTATCACTTGCTATTTCATGTGTACAAATGATTTTGACCTAGATTGGGATTTAGATATTATACCCTCTTGAATTACACCCTACCTTGTTAAAATTGTATGCCATGATCCAATTGTCACCCTAGGTTGGTTAATTATAGTTGGTTAATAGAAAATCAACATGGATGGTTAGAACGGAATAGAATTGCTTAGCCATGCCACGTCATCACATGCTCATGAAATATTGCTTAATAATCTTGACTAATGGAATATGGAACCATGATGATAACTTGTGGGCCATGTGTGGTCGCACAAAGAGATTGAGTTGTTGTGGCAGTGAGTCACGAACAATGTTGATTTGTGAAGAGCACGTGGTGCTTAGTAACCAAGCTGGGAGGTAATCACTTTAGATTGAAGCAAGTGGAAGGGCGGGTGTGCGTGGTGGGCTCAGTGGAGCTGAGGGTATGTGTATGTCTTGCTTTAATCAATCCTAAGGACTTAACCTTGCGAGCCTTTGACTGAGTCAAACTTGCGACCACACGTCTGTTATGGGGCATGACCTAGTGACTAATTTGCAAATGCTTAATTTAAGTGCTATCTTGGTGGTGTGAGTTGGTGCACGGGGAAACTCACATGGCGCAAGAGGGGGCCTGTTGTGGCGGTGTAGCCCTTGATGTTGAAACCTTAGCGGGTAGCAGGTTAAGAGGATGCATTGTAAAGGCTTTGTTATAATCATTCGCTTTGTGTGGTGCATGGTTATATCGTGTGGGTAAAGTGCATAACCTCTGCAGAGTGTACAATCTATTCAGATAGCCGTGCTCACGGTATTGAGCAATGCTCGGGAATTACAGTCAAGGGGTAGTTAATTAAAACTTGTCAACTGGATGGGATGGCAGGATGCCATGTGGATAATGGAATTTGACTTAGGATGAATACTTGGTTTATTTGAGAAACACTGAATCTATTTACTTGTTATTATTTGTTTTATTGTCTTTTCAATCTACGTATTGCTTATGTTTGAAAATGCTGCTTTACTGCTTATGAGCCACTTTGCCTTTCCTTTGGAATAAGCCTGCATATAGCTATGATAGAATTGCATTCTGTGCACAACTTGTTGAGTACGTGTTGGTGTACTCACCCTTGCTTACAAACCAACAACGATGGAGGAGTCATCGCTTTGTGTTTGAGGAGGACTTTCGGTGGACCACGAGTCACTAGGCCAAGCCTTGTCGATCGCTTTGTGGTGTCTTGATGAGTCACCTCGTCTTCTCGATTTTCCATTTGCACTTGTCTTATTTTATCTTAGTCTTGCCCTATGAGGCCGAATAAATGTAAGTGATCATAAGATCATACACTAGTCATATTAAATAAATGAAGTCTTATTGTTATTATCGTTGTGTATGATGTGATGCTTACGATGTTAAGCCGTGTGCACTAGCATTGATCCTAGGAATAGTCACGGCATACGGTGGACCCGAATTGGTGAATTTGGGTCACTCATTGCTCGGAGGCAACAGCGACTTCAGATTTGATTGTGGAGCCGCCTCGTCGGCCAGGAGATCGCCCGGAATCCGTCGATCCCGCGCGCTTAGCGGCCTCCAGCCCAGGCGGTGGCGACGCCTAGTCCTCATTGCTTTGGTCACCGCCTCCGGCGTCGCCGGTGGCCTTGTTGTCGCCAGCCTCGGTCTGCCTTGCCTCGATCGGTTTTGGTTTTAGGGTTAGAAGTCCGAACCGGTTTGTCTAAGGTTTTTCGGTTTAACAAAAAAGCAAAAAAAATGTTATCGTCTTCTGGTTCTTCGGGAACTGTCTTTGTTCCTCGCTGCCCAGTTATCTTTGATGGTCTCAATTATCGAGACTGGGTTCTTCATATACGTCTTCAATGCGTGGCCAACGTCTTTGGGAGTTTCTTACCGGTGAGCTATCATGTCCGCCTCGTCCTGCTCCCCCTGCCATGCCTATTATTCCCAAGGAGGCCGATGATGCTGCTCGCCAGAAGGCCTCTGATGATTATGCTGATGCTGTGGAGTCTTTTCAGACTCAGTTTACTGCTCACAAGACATGGATTGATGAAGATGCTTGTGCCTCTGCTATTCTGGTTGCTAGTATGGAGGTGCATCTTACTGGTGATATTGTTGCTTTATCTTCGGCACAGTTGATGTGGGCACATCTTCGCGATCGCTATGAGCCTGCTGGTGACTCTCTTTACCTTCTTCACAGCGGCAGGAAGCGATCGCTTCTGACAAGGTGATTCTACTGTGGATGAGTTCTGCGCACTATCTTGATCTGGCGTCGACTTGATTCACAGGTCGAGAGGTTTGCCGCGACTTGCGGTGTTGTCAACATCGGCATTCTCATTTGGAGCTTCGCCGCATCACGACTTCTGACCGTCTTGGGCTGAATTTGAGCGGTCGTGCCCGATTGCTTGCTCGTCATCCTCCTGTGACCCTGTTGGAGGCTCTTGCTGCTATTCGTACCGAGGAAACTCGTCTTCGTGGTGCAGGTTTACTGGTGTCTCCCTCAGTCTTGGCGGCGCCTCGCTCTACTCCTCGTCAGTGGCGCCTACTCGATTTAAACTCTTTGGGGTGGAGGTCTTCACTGCACTTACTGCGACAAAAATGGCCATGTGGAGCAGTTCTGCTACCGGAAGAAGAAGGATCTTGCTCGTCGAAGTAACCGTCCTCCTAAAAGCAATGGAGGCTCTGACGTCTTGTCGTGCCCCGAATCTTCATGGATTCGGACACTCTGTGTATTCTGTACTAGTCCAGGATCACGCTAGTACACACAGGATAAACAGGTTGAAGTACCACAATCATACACAGCGGAAATAAATAATAAGTACTTCAAACATTAATAGTAACGAGTTACATGACCTTATGGTCGCCTTACAATACTTCAGCAAGAGGCGATAAATATCATCGATATCAAGTTCATTGGTGGAAGCAAAATACGATAAGCGGAACCACTCCTAGCCACGAAGCTCTTGAAAGCTGCTCAACCCTTAATCCTCCGGCCTTCGGCGAACTCTTCATTCCAAGGCAGCACGGCTTCTTCTTCTTCGAGGTTTTTGTCGATGCAAGGGTGAGTATACAACATACTCAACAAGTCATGCACAAATGCTGAGATCTATTACTATATGCAAGGCTTATTCCAAGGAAAGGCTTAATTGGTTATTTTGCATAAAGCAAGCATTTCTTTTGATAGGTAATCCTATTAGATTAAAAGCGATAAGATCAATAATATTTAATAATTAATTTCTCAATTCTTTTCCAAGAGTTTGGCACACGACCCTAATTTCATTCACACGACTTTTTGGCACCTGACCACCCATTCCACATTTTCATTTTGAAAATCTAACCCTTATTTGTAATCACCGAGCAATGTCGAGATGCGGACACGGCTATTGAATAGATTCACACACACACTCTGCAGAGGTTGTACACTTTACCCACAGGATACGATCGTTACGCCACACAAAGCGATTGATTGCAACAAAGCCTTTCAGAGACTAACATTTGACCGATGAACCTCTCAGTTACCTCCTTCTAACACTTCCCTCACTCGGGCGAAGTTTAGATAGGGCAAAATCTGTTGAATGGGTACCAAGCCGCAAAGACAGTCGCTTCTCAGCTGATTACCGGTGTGCCTTTGTCACCCAGAGGTTTCAAAGGAAAGAGGTCGAAACCTACTTAACTAGGTCCGTCCCATTAGGACAAGTGGTTGTACACGAACTCAGCTCAAAGGCTCGCAAGGTTAACTCCTTAATTGTCCGGGCAAGACAACCATTTTATACATCTCGGCACTGACCTTCTTAATCATTCATACAGACCCATTGCCACACAGGCCCACCGCACGAAGCCTTCTTGCCACTTGCCCAGTTCAAATCATTTTCCCACCCACTTTATACTTAAGCAACACATGCCATTTTCCACATCATTTCATGAATAGCACCACACAGGTCACTATCCCAGTTCCAATTCATGACATCATCGCATTTTCCAAAATGCGTTCCATAATTGTTTAGTCAATATTCATTTGATATTTGAAAGTCATTCCACGCATACAAGCAGGCTAAGCAGCTAATCACGGTCTAGCCTCCGTGTTGGCATCATATTAGCATCAACATATTTAAGCATCTTAGGGTGGACAAGGTTTCAGGGCATATAAACATTTATAATCAAGGTGGCATAACAAGTTTGGCTTTTAACTACCATTTCCCAATTTAATCAATAGTGGTTGTACTTAACATAGCATGCAATATGGAAATCAAAATATACTTTTAAAATCTAGGGGCAACATGGTCAAAGCACGACTTGCCTTCGAAGAGGAGTTGGTTCTAGTCGAGGTTCTGCGACGGGTCTTCAAATTCTCCATCGACGAAACCCGGCGACTCGGAGTCTACTCGGCACAAGCAAGCACATAATAAACACACTATACAGATAGCAAGATAAATTCTAAAAATAAAATAAAAATCATCATTAAATATTTCACTTTTTACAAATTTTTGGAGCACTGGAATCACTCAAATCCGAGTTAAAAGCATAAAAGTTATAGCCTTTACAATATTACGAAAATTCATAAAAGAATAAACCGAATTAATCCTTTTATTTTTGTACTGAAAATCCGGATTAAATCTCTCGGCTCGACACGTGTCGGCACCGGAGCGAACCACGTCGCCCTCGGCCCGGCAGGTGGGCCCGGATGACGCGTCCTGCCGATGTCGGCCACGGCCGCGGTCCACCCAGCGACGTGGGCCGGTGAATGCTAGGACCTACGGAGGCGACACGGCGACGAACCATCAAGCCACGCATCGATTTACTCTCGGCCGTTGGATTGAATCCGACGGCGGAAAGACTAACCGAAGCGGTTCCTTTATTAGGACTACGTGGCCTCACCTCGAGCGTCGGATGATGATCAGACGGCTGTGGGAGCTCGCGAAGAGTCGAAGAAGAGGCGGCGGCGCTCGCTGCCGGAGTTGAAGAAGACGACACGGGCGGCGGCGTTTCTGGGCTTCTCCGGTGGAATGAAGTAACCACACAGACGCGCCTTGGCTTGGTGAACTCGGAGGTGGTCTCAAAGCGGCGGAAGCGGACGGCGGTGAACAATGAGGAAGAACCGAGGCGGTGGAAGTACCAACCGGTGAGCTATTGCGCGTGGTATGGTGGATGGTGGCGTGAGAGAGAAATGAGCGGAAGGAGTCTTGAGCTCGGGGTGTACTTCATTCGCGGACATGCCTTGGAACTCGCGCAATATCTCTGACATGATCTCCGGCTCCCCAGCAGGCGGCGGCGCCAAGATGCTTAGATCCGAGACGGCGCGACCAACGTCAGCCGTCCGATCAAGATCGGACGGTGCGGAGCGGGCCAACACTGTAGCTAGCCATTTTCCGGGTTTTACGAATAAAAATAAAGACAGAAATTCAAAGTATTTATTTGGGGCACTAAAAATACCCGAAAAATTCTAGAAAAATTCTAGAAAATATTTCAGAGCATTTTGAGCCTAAATAAAATATTTTCATTTATTTTTGATAAATACTTTTTCTGATATTAATTAATCAAGAGAGGATAGTTTAAATAAATGTTAATTAAATCCAATAAATCCCGAGAAAAATTAGATAAATTCAATTAAAAGGCAATTAAATGCAAATAGAGGTTGGTAAATTCAGTAAAAATTCAAATAACTCCAAAATTTAAAATCGGCCAAAATTAGGGACGTTACATCGTCTCCTCTCAATGAGACTCCTCCTCAAAGAAGCTCCTCCTCGGCAGACTTGTTGGTTCGACTCCACTCGGGAGATTCTTATACTCTTTGCGTCGCATGGTTGCCTCTACACGAGCGAGTTATTTGGTTACGCTACTCGATCTTCTAGTGAGAGACCACCCATCTCATTAGGTATCACACCATGGATTCTTGACTCTTGAGCTTCTTTTCATATGACATCCGATCCCACGAGTTTACATTCCATTAGTCCTCTAGTTGCTACTACCTGTCTTGCGACACATGAGATGGTACTTCTCTTTTCGATGCGAGGCGAGGCACTCTTTCGTCGTCCTCTTTTCATGTTCTCTTTGTTTCTTATGTTCCTAAAGCCCGACCATGCAGCTTATATCCATTGGCGACTTCTTGATCATGGTTGTCGGGTTATTCTTGATTCTAACTCTTGTTGTGTTACGGATAAATCGCATGGGGGCTCTAGTTGGGGTGGCCTCGCCACCATGACTCTCGGCGTCTTTGGGAGCTTGGTGGCTTCATCTACCTTCCATTGCCTCTGCCATCTCTCTGTTTCTTCTACTTCTTGACATCAGATTTGCTTCTTCTCTAAGGACTTTTGCTCGATGGCATCACCGTTTGGGCCATCTTTGTGGTTCACGTCTGTCTTCTTTAGTTCATCGTGGTCTTTTAAGCTCGTATGCAGTAATACCTCTTTACATTGTATGGGTTGTAAGCTTGGCAAATAACTACAACTTCCCTACCATTCTAGTGAGTCTATCTCTAGCGTCCTTTTGATCTTGTTCATTCGATGTTTGGGGTCCGGCTCCTTTTGTTTCAAAAGGGGGTCATAAATATTATATTCTTTTTATAGATGATTTCTCTCGCCACACTTGGATATATTTTATGTCCTCTCGTAGTGAGGCTTTATCTATCTATAAGAAGTTTGCCACTATGATTCACACTCAGTTTGATTCTCCCATTCGAGTTCTTCGTGCTGACTCGGCAGGGGAGTATTTGTCAGGAGCTCTTCGAGGTTTTCTTGCCACACAAGGCACTCTTTCTCAGTTTTCATGTCCTGGTGCTCATGCTCAGAATGGTGTGGCTGAGCGCAAACATCGTCATCTTCTTGAGACAGCTTGTGCCCTTATGCTTGCTTCCGCTGTTCCGCCTCACTTCTGGGCTGAGGCTGTTTCCACTGCTACCTACTTGACCAATATTTAACCTTCTTCTGCTCTAAAGGGTGGGATTCCAGTGGAGCGTCTTTGTGGCATGCCTCCTGATTATTCTGGACTTCGCCTTTTTGGGTGTGTGTGCTATGTTCTTCTTGCACCTCGCGAACGCACCAAGTCGATCTCAACTGTTGAGTGTGTCTTTCGGGATATAGTCTTGAGCATAAGGGATATCGTTGTTGGGATCTGTTGGTCGATCATCGAGATCTTACGGGATGTTACTTTTGATGAGTCTCGTCCCTTCTACCCTCGTTCTTCTTCTTCACCTACATCCCTTGTTGAACCACTATCTTTCTGACCTTTCACGATACTCGATTGTCACTTTTCCTCTTTCTGTCAGCGTCTTCTTTATCGCGGTTCCTTCACCACCAAACCTCTCCTCCAAAGGCTTCTTCCGATATTGTTCCTTCCTATCCTCTATACTACACTAAATGCGTCCTCGGTGAGATTCTTCTCATTGTGCCATCCTCTTCTGATGAGCCATCTTCTTCAGTGTCTCCTCCCCGTTACGCTCTTCGCGATCGACAGTCTATTCGGCCTCCTGAGCGCCTTGGCTTTGTTGGTGCTGCTCTGGCCGAGCCGACTTCTTACCGTGATGCTGTTATTCATCAGGAATGGCAGCATGCGATGGCGGAGGAGCTTGCTGCCCTTGAGCGCACTGGCACGTGGGATCTTGTACCTCTTCCTCCACATGTCCGTCCCATTACATGCAAGTGGGTTTATAAGATTAAGACTCGCTCTGATGGTTCTCTCGAGCGCTACAAGGCTCGTCTTGTGGCACGTGGTTTCAGCAGGAGCATGGTCGTGATTATGATGAGACTTTTGCACTGTGGCTCACATGACCCACTATTCGCACTCTCCTTCTGTGGCCTCTGTCCGTGAGTGGTCTATCTCTCAACTTGATGTCAAGAATGCCTTTCTTAATGGTGAGTGCATGAGGAGGTCTATATGCACCACCACCAGGGTATTCATTCCTAAGGGCATGGTTTGTCGGCCGTCGCTCTCTTTATGGGCTCAAGCAAGCCCCTCGTGCTTAGTTTGGCGTTTTTCTTCTGTGATCACTTTGCGGTGGCTTCTCTGCAAGTGCTCATGATCCTGCGCTCTTTATTCACACTTCTTCTCGAGGTCGGACTCTTCTCCTTCTATATGTTGATGACATGATCATTACTGGAGATGATTCTCAGTATATTGCCTTTGTAAAGGCTCGTCTCGATGGCGATTTCTCATGTCGATCTAGGTCCTCTTCGCTACTTTCTTGGGATTGAGGTTTCTTCTACATCTGAGGGCTTCTTTCTCTCCCAGGAGAAGTATATCCAGGATCTTCTTGATCGTGCTTCTCTCACTGATGATCGTACAGCTGAGACTCCCATGGAGCTCAATGTTCACCTTCGATCTACTGATGATGAACCTCTTGAGGATCCTACTCGCTATCGCCATCTTGTTGGGAGTCTTGTTTACCTTGGTGTCACCCGTCCTGACATTTCGTATCCAGTCCATATCTTGAGTCGATTCGTTTACGCTCCCCTCGGCTCCACTATAGTCATCTTCTTCATGTTCTCACGATATCTTCGTTGAACTATCTCTCGTCGTCTTTTCTTTCCACGCTCCGGCTCTTCTGACTCGGGCATACTCGATGCTACATGGGCTAGTGATCACTCGATCGTCGATCTCTTTACGCTTCTTGTGTTTTTCTTGGTGGTTCTCTCATTGCTTGGAAGACTAAGAAGTAGGCGGCGATTTCTCGTTAAGTCTTGAGGTGAGTTGCGGGCTATGGCTCTTTTGATGTGAGAGGTTACTTGGCTACGGTGGTTACTTGAGGATTTTGGTGTTTCTATTTCTACAAACTCCTCTTTTGTCTGACAAGATCAGTGCTATCAGCATTGCTCGAGATCCAGTGAAGCATGAACTCACTAAGCATATTGGTGTTGATGCTTCTTACATGAGGTCCAGTGCAGAGATCGAGGTTGTGGCTCTTTAGTATGTGCCTTGAGCTCAAGATTAGCAATTTCTTCACGAAGACACAAACTAGAGCCTATCATAGTTTTACCTCTCCAAACTTCGGTGTTGTAGATCCACCATGAGTTTGAGGGGGGTGTTAAACGATATCTTGGTATACCTTGTATAGATATTGCCTAATATAGGCTTTCCCTTTATACCCTCGTGTACATGTATATATTTTGGCCCATTGGCCTCCTGATGAATACAAGTGCTATTCATAACAGCTGTGACCCCAGGGAGATGAGTGTAGTTTTGTGACAAGGAGTAGAGAGAGAGACCGAGAGAAATAAGGTAGAGAAAGAAGTGGCTTTATTTGAGATTAGGAGGAAAAGAAAGAAGAGGCAGAGAAGAGGAAAAGAGAGAGGGGAGGAGAGAAAAAGGAAAAAGGAAAAAGAAGAGAGGAAGAAAAGAAAAAGAAAAAGAAAGAAAAGAAAAGAAAAGGAGAAAAATGAGGAAATTTGAAATATGAATAGATTAATTGCATATAGATCTGTCAAGAACAGCATCTATTACATTAGGTGATCAGTTGGTTAATTATAAAATTGGATATATGCATGTGCAAAAAAACTAGGAAATAACAGTCTTAGTTACACTAAGTGATTAAGTGACTACAGATAAAAATGAAGCATGCATGGCATCCAAGTAGAAACCATTAGGACCATAAAATGAGAATATGAATATTGGACTGGTTGGACACCATAAATCATACTTAATAAAAATGCTACAGTTTAGTAGATTATAATTTTTAGGACAAGAACAGAACTCGCCCGACAGTTAGATCCAGTTTTTGAGTGAGGCCAAACAATCAGAGTGTATTCCAAGCAAGCAAAACCCGCCTTGATCATGTTTTATTAAAATGTTTTAATTGCTTTTATTTAATTATCATTACTCTCACCACATGGGAAAACTTAATTTTAATGAAATTATTAAAATGGACATGTTCTGGGAGATTGTTTGGAAGGATGAGTTGTTGGGTTGGAACCGTTTTGATGGTTGGAAAATGGAAGTGGTGTTGGGTTTATTGGTCTAGCTAATGGGTGGATTTGTGTGTGTGTAATATGGATGGTAGAGGATGTCGATGAGAAGGATGTAGGCCGGCAGGGTCCTCTATATGGGCTATAATATAAGTTTGACAAACTAACACTTGGGCAATGAGCCATAAAATCAGTATCACCATGGTGTGTGAAATCGGTCAGAAAAGGTTGTCCTACAAAGGTATTAGAGCTCTCCACAACAGGTAAGGATAGTATGGTGCTTCTGAGCAAGGTCGGTAGGCCCAAAAGGTGATGCTATTGGGGGTGGTATATTTTGAAGCTCAGAGGTATACCCCTGGTTGAGAGGGAGTGCAACTATACCTTGGAGTTGTGTGACAGGGATAGGTGTCACAAACTCGAAGTGCAGGGTGGAGAACTAATACTAGAGTAGCGATAAGTGTTTTGGGGTATCTCTTGTGGGTGTCACTATGGGTAAAGTGATACAAACCTACACAGGTAAAATCTTGAATTCAAGCCAGTCTCTAGGATTGGAGACTATGGAAGCTTTGGTTATCTCATATACGGTGTTAGTAGAATTTTCTAAAAATATAAAATCAACCAATCTTAAACTAAAGCTTAATTGCTGCAGAAAGGATATTTTGGGAAAAGTGGTCTTGGGTGAAGTTGGATTAGGTGTGGTTAATCTGGGAGGGAAAAACTCATTTCTGCATTCATATATTATTGCTTGTTGAGTACTTTGTACTCACCCTTATTTAATCCTTCCCTTGCTTAGAAGGTGAGTCACCTAGACGACCTTCCGAGGCCTAGGGTGAGGACTATGGGCAGGACCAGGACATATCAGAAGGTGACTACTACTACTACTATCAAGAGTAGTAGGGGGAATTGTAGACCATGCCTCAGCTCTAGCAGGCCCTCAGGGAATAGGAGGTTGTAATAGGTATTTATATCTTTTGCTGTAATCAAAGTCTATGTAAATTAAGGTAATGTAATAGACAATAGCCCTGCATGGCTAATGGAATGTAATAAGGAGTGCCATTATCCGTCTCTAATTATTGTTCTGCTGCAATATTATGTATATAGTATAGTAACTAATAAAGCATCAGAAAGTCCGATGTTTTGTTAGTTACAAAAGCTGAGGTCCATGTAGTTAACTCTTGGTGATGGTCGTTACCAAGGGTTAATTATATGGGTCGCCTCAGCTGGTATCAGAGCAATGGTTGCGACAACCACGCTTAAATAATTAGAGTTTTAATAGAAGGTTTAGATAAAGTAGGTGTTCCTAGCTATATGGCTTAAACTATCTATTAGCTCTCATCCTATCATTTATCAAATGCTAATTTATTTAAGTAATTTTGCAAATTTAGTTACCTCTATTAACAAGCCTCCTTTTGTAGGATATCCCATTTAGGATCCTCACGGCACAAGTGCAGGGTCAGCACGTCATTATGTTGTCTCATATAGTTTTAGAGCTAGGTGGTGGATGGGTAGACTATTTTCAGGAGACGTTCGATGATTTGTCTACTCCTAAGGTAGGAGTTGTAGTGTTTGGGTAGGTTGTACAACCCATTTACTATGAGCAGTTCACCTCCTTGTGTCGTCATGCAGAGCAACAGGATGCCGCGAGGAAGGCGGTGTTAGCTTTTAGAGCTCAGTTTGCTAGGCACCTGAGCAGTTCTTCTTTTAGTCAGTTCCCTCTATGTACTTAGAGAGTATCTCACCATCTAGCCTCTTTTACACCCTGTCCACCTAGAGCTAGTGAGGCTTTGGGACCTTCAGACCGAAGGGTCACTAGCCACCACATGATGGCATCTGATGCCATGTACTGTGAGGGGGTGAATGAGATGGTGATAGATGCTGAAGATAGGGCCACGTTTTGGTGTCGTCAATATGATGTTGTGGAGGCTAAGCGAGTGATTTTTGAGACTACTCTCTTCCATATGATGCCTCCACTTGTTGACCCCTTTGCCACCCTAGATGCAGAGCCCTACGCCTCGCCAGTCGCCCCTGCGCCTACCGCTACACCAATGCCACCTCTCACCGCAGCTGCACCACCCCACCAGTATACTTTCCTCCTAGATTATGGTATTTCTACCACAGGACCTCTTCCCTACCAGTACCTTGCTCCCCCAGAGATAGGTATCCCTCTCCCATAGTTTCTGATCAGACCCACTGCCACTTGTCCTGTGCCACCGTGTAGTCGATCCTCGCGTCGCACCAGCTGCATGAGTGTCCACCGAGGCCCCAGCATCGATGATGCATATCTTGGCACCTATTTAGGACACCTGGGTTAGGGTACTAGTGGAGTTCATAGTCAAGGGGGAGGGGAGGATCCTGAGGAGGACCCAGGGGAGGTAGCTGAGGAGTAGGGGGTGGGTTAGTGGTATCTTTTATGTTTAGTAATGTAATGGGCAGCTGTAGCAAGCTTTATGTATGGGCTTATGTAATATTATGTTGTTGTAATGACAAACTGATGTACTTGTCTCTTTATGTATGGTAAATTATCTTGTTCATGCTGTCTTCACATATAGAGTAATTGTTCTTTCTATATATGGCATGTCTCCTGTTAGTTTTGTTTACATATTCAATGCAATGGATTAGTTGCTGCTTCTTATTATCATCATGGCAACTTTATGTAGTAATGACAGGTGCATGCATGTTTCAATTAATAGCTTGCTGTCATCTTCTTCATGGTAGTTAACTGCTAGTGGCATTCAAATTCAACCCATGCCTTGTGACATGTAGCACGTTATTTTTTCTTGAGCCATGGCATGAGAATGCATTTTATTGATTTATAACCTGATGTTATATTCCCTTTTTGCATGATATTGGCATGAAAGTAGCTGCTGCCCTCTTGCTTAAAAATAGAAATCATCATGTTAAAAACATTATTGTTCAGTAGTAATCAAGGTTTATGTACATATGCTGCATTCCAATGTCATCATGAGTAGTATGATTGCAATTGACTTAGGTTAGATAGGTCCATATAGCTAATGGTGCATATTTTAATTTTGATAGAGACCAAATTGTGTGTATATGATTATACTCAGTTAGCTAGTGACAACAATTAGGAGCTAAGGATTAGTAAACGGACCCAGACTCATTTTATATAAGGTGTGCCAGGCCGCATAGCTCCACGGTGCGCTCGAGCACAGAGTCTCGAGGAGTTCTTGGTGCTTACCTACACCAAGTTTGTTTTCATTTGTCTTCAGTAGATATGGATTAGATTTTGGTACTCTAAAACCAATCTTTTTGTTATTTATTCATTTGATTCTTATGTTCTTATGGCTCTTTTGTAGATAGGGCGACTCAAGTGCATTAATCTCAGAGAGTTCCTGGTGCTCGATCATCAGGGTTGTTTTTGTTTATTTCAATTGTGATTCATGCTTCTTAATCTGAGATGGTAGTTAGGTTGAGTCAAGAGTTCTGTAATGGAGTGGCAAATGAGAGCAGTGAGCTCTATTCTTTCTTCTCTTTTTCTTAAAAACATAGCCTTAATAGTCTCTAATCACAATAACACCTCTCATCTTATATTCAATTGCTACTAACGACTAAAATTTGATCATTACGTTCTTCTCACAATCAAATATCTTGTTTTATTAATGAAGTCTTGGTATGAGTAGATGTCCAACCTTCCTTATGCAATCATGCTAGCTATGTGTAGGAAGGGCTAATAAAATTTAAAAATGTGAAAAAGATGAAGCATTAGCTAAGTCATGCATCCATCATACCCTCTTTTGCAGGTATGTCTAATAGAGAAGTGGTTGAACAGGATCTTATCCTTAGGTTAGGATCCTCTCCAAATCAGCCCAATGTACCAGAACTACCTGCTATTCCTATCCATGATATCAACCAACCAAACCCTCCAGAATCCAAACAGCCTACACCTCCAGGAGGAAATGGCAGCACTACCAGGACTCCAGAACAACATGATCCATTTGAGAGAGTCTTAATGTTTCTAGAAAATTTCAGGAGGGAAGCTCAAGTAACCCAAAACCAATTCATGCAAACAAAATCAATTTCTAGAAACTCTGCTTACCAACATAGTACCTAGAGCCCAACCCTCAGGTAGACACCGAATCACTTTGGGAGAGTTTCTCTAGACTTGTCCACCCACCTTTGCTAGAGCCACAGAGCCACTTGAAGCTAATGATTGGCTTCAAGAAATTGAGAAGAAGCCCACTACCATAGGTTGCACTGAGGAAGAGAAAGTCCAGTTCATAACCTACCAGTTAACAGGGTCCGCAGCAATATGGTGGAGTAACTATTGCCGCACCCGTGTAGGTGAACAACCTATCACTTAGGCAGAATTCACCTCCCAATTCCGCATTACCCATGTTCCATTAGGGGATATGGACAATAAAAAGAGGGAGTTCTGGGACTTGACCCAAAAGTTAGGAAGGTGTCTGAGGACCTAAACAAATTTAATGAGCTATCTAGATATGCTCCAGAAGAGGTATACACTGAAGCTAAGAAAATCTATAGGTTCAAAAAGGGTATGAATCCACATTTGAGAATGCAACTGGCCCCTCTTAAGATCACATAGTTTCAAGATTTGGCTAATAAGGCCATAATCATCGAGAGAGAGCAACCTCTACAGAATGAAGAGATGAGGAAGAAGGCTAGGTTTGATCCTAGGCCACCCATGCAAAATCAACCAAGGCCATTCTGACCTTCTATATTACTCTGATATCCAGCACCTAGACCATACATGGGTGCTCCAGCTCAGCGTCCTAATACCTTCCAGCTTAGACCTCCCCTCAAGTGCTTCAAATGCGAAGGTCCCCACCTTGCCAATAATTGCAACCAAGTAGCCATCGAGTGCTATCATTGTGGTCAGGAAGGTCACAAAAAGATTAAATGTCCAACTCTTGTTGTCCAAGCCATGCAAAACAACCCTAGAGGACCCCAGAATCGTCCTTCAGTAGTGGGACGTGTCTATGGCAATCCCACTACTTCATCTTCTCAAGGATCTGGTCAAGGAGCCCCAACTGTAGGATCAGCCCGTTTAAACAATGTTTCAGTGGAGCAGGCAGAGTGAGCCACAAATGTGGTTACGGGTATGCTCCCTATTCCTCCATCTGTTGGCATCACTTTATTTGATCCTGGTGCAACACATTCATTCATTGCACAAGAGTATGTGAATAAAAATAAATTAGAGTGTGTGCCATTGGGAAATCCTTTAGGAGTCCACACCCCTATTGGTGTAATTATAGTTGCATTCATTAGAAAGAACCAGATGAAAGACATACAAGGCACTGCATTCTTTGCTAACCTGCATATCATCAGTCTATCAAAGTTAGATGTCATCCTAGGGATGGATTGGTTAGCCACTAACGGTGTTAATATAGATTGCGAGTGCAAAACCGCATCTATTAGAACATCAAATGGGAACCATATTCTGTATATGGGACATAGAGCTAAGCAACCTTCATCAGACTCCATGCTCAATCGTCATTTCAAGAGTTGTCCCTCATTCGTATAGTCCAAGATTTTCCTGATGTGTTTACTGAAGAATTGCCAGGCATGCCACCTGACAGGGGTTTAGAGTTCTCTATAGATCTCATTCCAGGAGCCACCCCTATAGCGAAAAGACCTTATAGAATGAACCCATTAGAGTTGGATGAACTTAAGAAGTAATTAAAGAAATAGAGGAGAAAGGGTTCATTAGAGAGAGTGTTTCTCCCTGGGGAGCCCCCATCTTGTTTGTGGGCAAAAAGAATGGTGTGATTAGGCTATGTACTGACTATGGAGAGCTTAATAGTGTTATAAGTAAGAACAAGTACCTTCTTGCAAGAATAGATGATTTGTTCGATCAACTCAGAGGTGCTTGTGTCTTCTCAAAAACTGACCTACAGTCAGGATATCACCAGATTAAAGTAAGGGTAGAAGATATAGAGAAAACTGCCTTTGTATCCAGATATAGTCATTGTGAGTATACAATAGTACAATTTGGATTAACAAATGCCCTAGGAGTGTTCATGAACCTGATGAACAAAGTTTTCATGAAGTATCTAGATAAATTCATTGTAGTGTTCGTCAATGATATTTTGATATATTCTAAAAGTGAAGAGGAACAAAAGGAACATTTAAGAACCACTCTTCAAGTCTTGAGAAAAAACCAGCTATGTGCCAAATTCAACAAATGTGAATTTTGGCTGGATCAAGTGTCTTTCCTTGGGTACAACATATCTGGGAAAGAGATTGAGGTAGACCCAAGCAAAATAGAGGCTATCAAATCCTTGAAAATACCTACAACTCAAACTGAGGTTAGAAGTTTCCTTGGACTAGCTGGGTACTACCGTAAGTTCATCAAAGGTTTGTCCTAGATATCAGCTCCTCTCACTAAACTTTTAAAGAAAGACAACAAATATGAATGGACTGAAAAGTGTGAAGAGAGCTTCCAAAAACTAAAACAATCTTTAACCTCCACTCCTATTCTAGCCTTACCTGAGGAAGGAGTTGAATATGTGATATATTGTGATGCCTCTAAATCAGGTCTAGGAAGTGTCCTCATGCAGAATGAGAAGGTAATTACTTATGCTTCTAGGCGATTGCGCCCTCATGAAGTCAATTACCCAACTCATGATTTAGAACTGGGAGTTGTAGTGTTTGCCTTAAAAATATGGAGACACTACATGTATGGAGCCAAGTGCATTCTATACAGTGATCGTAAAAGCCTCAAGTACATTTTTACCCAAAAGGAATTGAATATGAGGCAACACAGATGGTTAGAGCTCATTAAGCACCATCTAGGAAAAGCTAATGTAGTAGTTGATGTATTGAGTAAGAAAACTCAATGTAATAATCTAACCATCCAAAGAGTTATGCCTGAGTTAATCAAGGATCTGGCTAAAATGGAAATTAGCTTTGGCATATCCCCTTCTACTGCCATGCTGTCTACTGTAACTATCCAATCAACTCTTTTGGACCATATTAAAGAGAAGCAAGCCACAGATAGTTTTATCCTAGAAGAGACACATAGGATCAAATCTAGTCAACCTTCAGAGTTTAATTTGGACAAAGATGGAAGTCTTAAACTGCATAATCGCATCTGTGTTCCAAATGATCCAGAAATCAAACTAACCATCATTAAGGAAGCCCATGACACCTTACATTCTATTCATCTTGGTAGGACAAAAATGTATTAGGATCTGACAGAAAATTTCTGGTGGAATGGTATGAAAAAGGAGATAGCAGAGTATGTCAGTAAGTGTGACACTTGTCAGAAGGTAAAGGATGAACATCAGCGTCCTGTAGGCTTGTTGCAGCCTCTCCAAATTCCTGAGTGAAAGTGGAAAGATGTCTGTATGGACTTTATTACAAGCCTACTAGAACCCAAGCTAAAAAGGATGCTATATGGGTCATAGTGGACAAACTCACCAAGTCTGCCCACTTCATTGCCACTAATAAAAAATATTCTACTCTTAGGTTAGCTGAGATATACATTGAAAGAATAGTCACACTTCATGAAGTCCCTACAACAATTACATCAGATAGAGGTTCCATTTTCACTTCTAGTTTCTGGGGAAGCCTGCAAACTGCTTTAGGGACCAACTTAAAATTCAGTACTGCTTATCATCCTCAGACTGACGGACAAACTGAGAGGGTGAATCAAATCTTAGAGGATATGTTACGAGCGTGTGTGCTGAATTTTAAAGAGAGTTGGGACAAATACCTCCATCTTACTGAGTTTGCCTACAACAATAGTTATCAATCCACTATCAGATGGGTCCCTATGAAGCCCTATATGTTCAAAGATGTAGGTCCCCAATTTGCTGGTATGAAGTGGGAGAGAAATCACTAATGGGATCCAGAGTTGATCCGTCAAAATGATGAGAAGTTTAGAATCATTCAAGATAGGCTGAAAATGCCTAAAGTAGGCAAAAGAGCTATGCTGATAAGCGTAGAAGGAAGTTAAAATTCCAACCAGAAGATTTTGTTTATTTAAAAGTGTCACCAATGAAAGGAGTGCACCGGTTTGGAGTAAAAGGAAAGCTCAGCCCTCGGTATATGGATCCATTCAACATTCTAGAACAAAAAGGAGTTTCTGCCTATCAATTAGAATTACCTCCTCAGTTATCTCGAATTCACAATGTTTTCCATGTCTCTCAACATAGAGCCTATCTTAGAGAGCCTTCTCAAGTGGTGCCCAATCTAGATATTCCATTGCAGCCAGACCTAACCTATGAAGAACGTCCTCTAAAGATATTAGCTACTAAAGAGCGTCACTTCAGAAGAGCCACCACGAAGTTCTTTAAGGTTCAATAGAAGCACCACATGGACAAAGAAGCCACGTGGGAAAAGGAGGAAGAATTGCTGGAATCTTACCCCCACTTGTTTATGTGAGTCGGATTTTGGGATGAAATCCCTTTTAAGGGTGGTAGGATGTGAGGACCCTCCCCTCAACCCTCTGTCATTAAGCATGTTTATAGCATAACTATCATTAGCATTCTTATGCATAATCAATAATCATAGCATAGTCTTTCTTAAGCATAAGCATTAGTAATCGAATGAGCATCAATGCATTTCATATTGTGCATCAGTATGTAATCAAAATGCCATACTTGCATGCATGCATATGTGTTGGCAGTAAATGGGTAAGTGAGGGCAGTGGTAAGAGAGTAAAACAGTAAGGGCAAAATGGTAAAGAGGAGCACAGTGAAGAGATAGGAATGCCAGCCCTGAGAGAGGTTTTTCCCCTCAGTCATTCTCTAGAACCAAGGTAGCCAGTGCATTCACTCCCCCTAGCCTCATTCCTAGTAAGTGCATTCCCCTTTTCCACCTCTCCAACCGAAAGCAAGCACCAGCCATTCTCATTCAACCACAAGCAAGCAAGCAAGAAGAGGCAGCCATCCAGATCATCCAGGAGACAAAATGAAGCCGGCTAGGATCAAGCAAAGCAAGAAGAGGAGCTAGGGTCACCTCTACACTGCTACAACTTCTGCACTGCCCCAACCCCCAACCCTAGCAACCCCAGCATTCCAAGAACCAAACCACCAGGAAAAAAGTAGTAGTATAATTCTAGTTGCAAATGAATAGATCCAGTGAAATGGCAATAGATCTAGAGACCAATAGCTAGAGGTAAATAGATTGGGTAGAAATGAACTTAGCTTCAGGGAGGGGGGCTGTAGCTTCGACGGCACTTAGCTTCAGGGAGGGGGGTTCTAGCTTTGGCAGCTGTAGGAGGAGAGCTCGAGGGAGGCAAGCCGATTTGCAGGAGGAGTAGGTAGCTGCGACTCCAGGGATAGGAGTTGTAGTTTCGGCAGCAGGGGAGTAGAGAAGAGAGAGACCAAGAGAAATAAGGCAGAGAAAGAAGTGGCTTCAGCTGAGATTAGGAGGAAAAGAAAGAAGAGGCAGAGAAGAGGAAAAGAGAAAGGGGAGGAGAGAAAAAGGAAAAATGAAAAAGAAGAGAGGAAGAAAAGAAAAGGAAAGAAGAGAAAAGAAATGGAGAAAAATGATGAAAGTTGAAAAATGAATATATTAATTGCATATAAATCTGTCTAGAATGGCATCTATTGCATTAGGTGATCAGTTGTTTAATTATAAAATTGGATATGTGCATGTGCATAAAAACTAGGAAATAACAGTCTTAGTTGCACTAAGTGATTAAGTGTCTACATATAAAAATGAAGCATGCATGGCATCCAAGTAGAAACCATCAGGACCATAAAATGAGAATATGAATATTGGACAGGTTGGACACCATAACTCATACTTAATAAAAATGATATAGTTTAATAGAATATAATTTTCAGTACAAGAACAAAACCTGCCCGATAGTTAGACCCAGTTTTTGAGTGAGGCCAAACATTCAGAGTGTATTCCAAGCAAGCAAAACCCCCCTTGATCATGCTTTATTAAAATGTTTTAGTTGCTTTTATTTAATTATCATTACTCTCACTGCATGGGAAAGCTTAATTTTAATGAAATTATTAAAATGGACGTGTTCTGGGAGATTGTTTGGAAGGATGAGTTGTTGGGTTGGAACTATTTTGATGGTTGGAAAATGGAAGTGGTGTTGGGTTTATTGGTCTAGCTAATGGGTGGATTTGTGTGTGTGTAATATGGATGGTAGTGGATGCCGATGAGAAGGATGTAGGCCAGCGGGGTCCTCTACATGGGCTATAATATAAGTTTCAACAAACTAACACTTGGGCAATGAGCCGTAAAATCAGTATCAACCATGGTGTGTGAAATCGGCCAGAAAGGGTTGTCCTACAAAGGTATTAGAGCTGTCCACAACGTGTAAGGATAGTATGGTGCTTTTGGGTAAGGCCGGTAGGCCCAGAAGGTGATGCCGTTGGGGTGGTATATTTTGAAGCCCAGAGGTGTACCCCTGGTTGAGAGGGAGTACAACTGTACCTTAGAGTTGTGTAACGGGGGATAGGTGTCACAAACTCAATGTGCAGGGTGGAGAACTAATACTAGAATATCAATATGCATTCTGGGGCATCTTTTGTGGGTGTCACTATGGGTAAAGTGATACAAACTTGCGCAGGTAAAATCTTGAATTCAAGTCAGTCTTTTGGATTGGAGACTATGGAAGCTTTGGTTATCTCACATACGATGCTAGTAGAGTTTTCTAAAAATATAAAATCAACCAACCTTTAAACTAAAATTTAGTTGCTGCAGAAAGGATATTTTGGGAAAAGTGGTCTTGGGTGAAGTTGGATTAGGTGTGGTTAATCTCGGAGGGAAAACTCATTTATGCATTCATATATTATTGCTTGCTAAGTATTTTGTACTCACCCTTACTTAATCATCCCCTTGCTTTGAAGGTAAGTCACCTAAACGACCTTCTGAGGCCTAGGGTGAGGACTATGCGTAGGACTAGGACTTATCAGAAGGAGACTACTACTACTACTATCAGGAGTAGTAGGGGGAATTGTAGATCATACCTTAGCTCTAGCAGGCCCTTAGGGAATAGGAGGTTATAATAGATATCTATATCTTTTGTTGTAATCAAAATCTATGTAAATTAAGGTCATGTAATGGACAATAGCCCTACGTGGCTAATGGAATGTAATAAGGAGTGCCATTATCTATCTCTAATTATTGTTCTGCTGCAATACTCTGTATACAGTGCAGTAACTAATAAAGTATAAAGTCCGATGTTTTTCTAGTTACTGTCTTGAGGTCCGTGTAGTTAACTCTAGGTGACGGTCGTTACCAAGGGTTAATTATACGGGTCGCCACAACTGTTCGCATTGTTGTTGCTGTGGCCTTTATTCGTGAGTGGTTTATCTCTTAGCTTGGTATCAAGAATGCCTTTCTTAATGGTGAGCTGCGTCAAGTCTATATGCAACCACCACCGGGGTATTCTATTCCTGATGGCATGGTTTGTTGACATCACCGCTCTCTTTTATGGGCTTAAGTAAGCCTCTCATGCCTGGTTTCAGTGTTTTTCTTCTTTGGTCACTGAGGCTGACTTTTCTACTAGTGCTCATGATCTTGCACTTTTTGTTCACATTTGGCCTCACGGTAGACTCTTCTTCTATATGTTGATGGCATGATCATCATTAGAGATGATTCTCAATATATTGCCTTTGTGAAGGCATGTCTCAGTGAGCAATTTCTTATGTTTGATCTGGGTCCTCTTTATTGCTTCCTTGGGATTGAGGTTTCTTCTTCATCTGAGGGCTTCTTCCTATCCCAAGATAAATATATTCAGGATCTTCTTTATCATATTTTCCTCACTGATTAGCGCACAGCCGAGACCCCTATGGAGCTCAATGTCTTGAGATTGCTAGTATCCTGTATCCTATATTGCCTTGTATAAAGATTGCTAGTATCCTATATTAGTTTGTATAGAGATTGCTAGTATCCTGTATTGTCTTGTATAAATATTGCTTTATATAGCCTTTCCTTTTGTACCCTCATGTAAGTGTATATATTTTGGCCTATTGGCCTCACGATCAATACAAGTGTTATTCATAGCAATTCCGAACATTAAATCCATAACCTATTGTTGCTTTGATATTAATGGGAGTGCGGAATTATTTTGAAAAATACCAAACACGAACAAATAGGAGGCACATCAGAGTTTTCAGAATCACCCTCCACCAATAAAAAAGAATGTGATGAACATAGAACCAAGGAAGAAAAGCTATCTCAAAATTTGGCATTTAATTTCTTTTTGTGCTATCATCTGAGATCATGAAAAGGGCTATGACTACCTTAATGTGTATTGACATTAAAGTTAGAAACAGTATCCATTACGAGTATTTTCGTTTGATTCCAAGCTTGAAGCAATTGCCTCCTAACATGTTACAATTTTGGCAGCTAATATTAGAGAATGTGGGATATCATGAACAGATTGCCTCCAAATACCTGTCTTTTAAATAATGTCATCTAGTGGGTTACGATTATTACTCTTTGTTTATTGGTCATATTATTATTTGGTAATAGTAACACAAGCCTTCACGTCCATGCTTCATTCCCTAATGCCACTCTAGTGCTGAAAGGTCGAGCATTTTCCAATTTGTGTTATTTCTGAATTGTGGTTCAGGAGTTTATGAAATGATCTTTACCACAATTACCACGGATTAGTTCTTTCATTTTGTACATGTGGTGGTTGTTTTTTTATTACCAAATAGATTAAGTGAATGGTTTCTACCCAATTTTTGTTTCTCAATACACATATGAAATTTATTTGGAAGAGTTATTGTGGTTTTGTCAGGACGTCGTAAGGAAGATCTATTTGTTGAAAAGCATTTTTGTCTTTCTTTATTGTTCTAGGCTTCTAGCTAATAGTTTCAAAGCAGACGATAATCCAACTTGTCTGAGATCAAGGTGGCAACTAGAGGCATATCTTAACCAACAAGCTGATATTCTTGAGAAGCGAGTGCCCTTTTCTACATATAATGTGTTAATCACAAATTCGTCCTACTTCTAGAAATGGACATGAAGCAGAGCCTTTAATTGCAGCTCTTTTGCTGCAGGGATCCCAGCTCAGTTCCTTTGAATTCATTTAATGCCACTATGACACAGCTTCAGGCATTAGCTCCGGAGCTTCATCGTGTAAGTTATTGCACAGCGCAATACGGCGCATCTTCTGTGAAATTATGTGGAAATGTGAACAGATCCTGGTAATTTTGGTTTATTTTGATCCATGCTCTACTTTTCAGGTCCAAATCTTGCAGTACTTGAATGCTCTTTTCCATGATGACTATGTTGCCTCATTAGATAATCTTCACCGCTATTTTGGTTGCAGGTCAGTCTTAAACACTCGTATTAGCGGGGGTGCGTGATGTTTTGGCCACATTTTCAATGATTGTTTGCTACTGTTGAGCATTTAGTCACCAATTCATTGCTGAGAATGCTTGATGTTTTGACCACCTTTTCTGTTCATTTAAACAGGGATTAACAATATATTTGTTTTATTTAATCCATGCCTCCTAACAAGTATGGAAATTATAATAGGTGAATTAAGGAATGTTAATATCTAGCATGTTCTCAACTGGCTACGAGGCCCTTCTATTGTTTGCATTCAAGAATGCTGCAGTCTATAGTTACCTGAAACGCAGTTCGTCCGAGTCACGGTACGGGATTTGGTTTTACGGTTCGTCACTTTTTCTTCTAATTTCCATTGCGAATACGAACCCCGTACCCTAATCCGGTTCGCAATTCGCGAAGGGTTACAACGAATCTGGTAACTATGCTGCAGTCTTGTGAGTTTTGATTTATCTAAATCTCTATAACTTTCTGTATTACCAAGATGGCGAAACAACATATGAGTCCTGATATCTCTCGTTTATTCTAAAATCTAGATTGGGGCAATGCATGCATGAAGTAAAACTGCCACAAGGCTATTCATTCACCATTGTGGCCCTTTTCTTAACCTAGTTTAGTTTTGCTCAATGCTACCACTAATTTCTTGGCATGATTGCTAAGCTAAAAGTGTGTAGTCTTTTGCCTACTAGTCAAGAGGAAGCTTCTGTGATAATGACATTTTGTTGCAACTATATGTTGAAAACACAGAAACCTCTTGTAAATTTGTTCCCATTTAGTTATTCTATATGGATGATGTAGTGCAGGGATGCAACGGCTTTTCAGTCGTTCTGTGTCTCCATTCCAAGATACTATTGTTGGAAAGTACGAGAGTGCTCTGCTCTGCTTAAGCAACTTGCACTGCTACTTTGGACATCCGAAGAAAGCCCTAGAGGTAATATAAGGTATTTGGTTTTCCTTGTTTCTTCTATCATCCTATCACTCTATGGACCTGTTTATTTCAATATTTTACATTGTTAATTGTACTGTTGGCTTGCTGTCTTTCAGGTATTCACAGAAGCAGTGCATGTTTCTCAAATGGTTAGTTACTAAACTGGGCACTTTCTCAAATATGATTGTACCCTACCATTTTGAAAGAAACTTGAGATTTAGTTTGTTTTACGTTACAATGAGTTTATTGAATAGTTTAGGATGGCTTCAGTCAGTTTTGCTATTGTTAAGATATTTTTAGCGGGGTTCTGTTACTCTGAATTTTTCCTATTTTTCAGCCAGATTTCTCATGCACAAAATTACATTCTGGTATCCATGTTTAGTTTTAATTAATTCTATAATTCGCAACAAATGTCATTGCACAAGTAAATCATGCCACCTGAGCATGGCGAAATCACATCAAATTTCATTGATATTCAGAATGTTGGCACTTCCATGCCCCCAAGTTGCAGCATTAGCATAACCTGGAAAAATACAATCACCATGATTTCCTTTTCTAACCCAACTCATTTAATGTGGGATAGACTGATGGAATTTTGCAGTATACAATTTCTTTGTATCAGGTTTTCAATTTTGAAACCTATTGCATCTATGCATTTCCCAGAACTGCCAAGGTGGTCTGAGGGCCCTGAACAGATGGATCTCTCCAAATTGTTAGGTTATTGATTTGATCTGCCATTTCCATGGTTCATCATAATCCAAATTTCCTTATAGTCAGATTGCCAGATAGGGAGGGTACTGTATATAAGCCAGCTCAGGTTCTTATACAAATTATGAACAAAATTTCAGATGTACTATGTTTTCTAGCGATATTTAAATATTTATGCAAGCTGCTATTCAGCTGGCTGCTTAACCGATGCTAACCGATGCTATCATTATTTTTCCAGAACAATGATGACTCATGCCTTGCCTATATATTAGCGGCCATTTCCTATCTATTATCAAAGATAGGCATGCCAAGCACAATTGGAATAATCGGTTCTCCATAGTCACTTGGGAGCAATATTGGATTAGGCACACCGTTGTCCATTCAGCAGCAGTTGCTTGTTATTTTAAAACGATTACTTAAGAGAGCTGATATTTTGAAACTTACAAACTTACTATCCTTTGATCATCTCTCTCTTGCAAAAATTGATCTGAAGGTATGATCTTTGTTTGGTATTATTTGATTTTAAGTTACCTAGCTATGCTTAAGATGCTTTATCATCCTGCTTTGTGTATCCTGTCCTAGTTATGTCAGCGTTCAAGCATGGCATCACAATGTTTATCTTAGTACCACTATGGCTGTATGGCATCAGTTTTTTTGGTATTGAAATGGCTAGAATGTCGGTTATTTTCACTCATTTTCTGTTTACCCACTTCACAGTTCTCCGATGGTTCGAATGAATGTTTCGGTCTATGCAACCTGCTTTGCTGATGCAGCAAGGTGAGAGCATACTGAAATTTTAGTGATTGTTCAACACTTTTACAACCTTGTACTTCTACAACTTTATAAGTTATACTTCCTCCATGATTTTCCTGTTTCATGTATGCTGTAGCTTTTAATTTTGAATCATCTTGATGCTTTGCCAATCTGGATACATGATAATATTGTATCTCCCTTACAGTTCATCAGAGCTCTCGCTAGCATATGTCAAGCTAATTCGACAATTAGCAGTATTCAAAGGATAATCAGGTTAGTTTCCATATGACCAATATGTTCTATAGCCTCCAAGAGCTACGTAAGCTTCCACAGTTTCTTATGCCCTTAGATTTTCTGATTGTTCTGCAGCGGCATTCCGCATCTAGCTTGCTGAAGATAAGTTCCCATCTTCAACAAATTCACACATCCAGCTTCTTAAAATGCAATTATTACATGAACGCGCCCTGTATCGGTGCAGAGCTGTTTCTGCACTTCTTTTAGCATCTGCATTCTGCATCCATAATCTCATCTGTTTTTATTTGGCTGCTGATGTCTTCTGTTAGTGGAGCAGACGTTGAGCTAAAGACAGAATCTAGTCTATGACGTGCCCGCACGCTACTTGCCGCAAAACAGTTTAGCCAGGTTCTGGATTTCCTTGCATATTATATTTTCCCTAAGAAGCATGCATTACTCATTATATTGGCTCCTTCGATTTAGAAACTTGTCATACATTACCTTTTATTGCAAGCGCATTACATGTATTCGAACACATTGACCCCTTTTGTCAAGGGCGTCGAACCCCCGGCTGGCCGGACCGTGGCTACGCAGCTCGTAGCCGTCGGCCGTCTTCTCCGGTGAGGTTATTCCCCTCAACCGCAGGCTTAACAGAGAGAGAGAGATTAGGAATATAATTCTTGCTTGCCTCATTGTTAAGGGATTACAAGCATATATGGCCAATGGCCCAACCTAAATGGGGAAAGTTCTCCTTGATTCTAGGAATTTCCAAAACAACTTATTAATCTAAGTTTCTATTTTTAGCCACTAGTTTCTATCTTTAGCCACTAGAGGCTAACCCATGCAGCCTTATTGCCCAGCAGCTCGGCCATGGCCAAGACGTCATGGGGCGTCCGCTGCCGCATATGTACGTCCGTACATGACATCTCCCCCCGGCTCGAAATCCAGCTCGTCCTCGAGCTGAAAGGACGGAAACCGAGCACGGAGGTCGTCCAGATCCTCCCATGTAGCCGAAGCAGGTGGTTCGCCCTGCCATTCAACGAGCACCTGGCGCACTCGAGCCGCCAAGCGCCGAGCCACCCGGCAGTGCGAGCACCACAAAGACCTTGAGCGGAGGTAGCAGCGGTGGAATGGCCGGCCGGGTACCGACAAACTTCTTGAGGACGCCGACATGGAACACATCATGAAGGCGGCCGGAGGAAGTCAGAGCCGTCTGACCACCTCGCTGATGAGCTCCGCCACCGTACGGCCCGACGACGCGCTTGAGCTTCCGTTGTCGAAGCGTGGAAGGATCTCACGCTTGCCATTGCCGGCGAAGAAGAGCCCAATCGCCGACCTGGAAGGACACCGGCCTGTGGTGCTGGTCGTAGACGCGCTTCTGGACCGCCTGTGCCTGTTCAAGGCGATAGCGGATGTCGTCGAGGAAGGCAGCGCGCTCGTCCATCTCCTGGGCGACCGCTGCGACGCGGGTCTCGCCGGGCTCATAGGAGCGGATGGTCGGGGGGTCCCGGCCATAGACCACACGAAACGGAGTTTCGCGGAGCGATGACTGATAGGCGGTGTTGTAGGTGTACTCCGCCCATGGTAGCCAACGGAGCCACTGCCGGGGACGGTCGCCGGTGAAACAGCGCAAGTACATGACGATGACCCGGTTGGCAGCCTCGGTCTGGCCGTCCGTCTGCGGGTGAAAGGCGGACGACATGTAGAGCTTCGTCCCAGTGAGCCGCATGAGCTCCTGCCAGAACGCCGAGGTGAACACTGGATCGCGGTCCGAGACGATGGACTGCGGAACGCCATGGAGGCGAACGATATCGGCGAAGAAGGCGTGAGCGACGGACTCGGCGGTGTAGGGGTGCGCCAGGGGAATGAAATGGCAAGATTTGCCGGGCGATCACGACGGAGAGGATGACCGTCTTGTTTTGCACCTTGGGCAGCGCCGATGAAGTCGATGCCGATGTCAGCCCATACAGCAGACGGAACCGGCAGTGGCTGCAGCAGACCGGCCGGCCTGAGGTGGTCGGACTTGTACTGTTGGCAGATGACGCAGGCCTTCACGAATCTCGCACTGCGACGCATGTTGGGAAAATGAAAATCCCACGGAGCTGTGGAGGGTGCGGATGCCCTCATGCCCGCTGCTGGACCGCGCCAAGATCTCTGCGCAGATGGTGACGCCGGAATATACAGCGCCGCCAAAGGCGACTATGCCGTCGTTAAGCATACCACGGTCAGGCGGTGCCGGCCCGACCTCATCGTGGATGGTGACCAGGGCCGGATCAGTGGCCTGGGCGTGGCGGAGGCGCTCGATGAAGTCAAAGCGGGGCGCCGAAATAGCCAGCACCTCCCCTTCGTCATTGTCGCGATGGGAGAGGGCGTCAGTGACGACGTTCGTGGTGCCCGACCGGTACTCCACCGAGAAATCGAAGCCCAGGAGCTTGCCGACCCAGTGGTGCTGAGGGATCGTGGCGAGGCGCTGATCGAGGAGGTACTTCAGGCTGTAGTGGTCGGTCTTGACGATGAAGCGCCGCCCCCAGAGATACGGGCGCCAATGCCGTACCGCCTGGACGAGGCCGATGAGCTCGCGCTCGTAGGCGGCTAGCGAGCGGTGGCGAGGCGCCTGAGCCTATCAAGAAGGCGACGGATGGCCCTCCCGGACGAGGACCGCGCGGCCGAATGTTGACGCCGTGACTCGACGGTGAACAGCTTGGCGGTTGGGCATGGCGAGGACGGGCGGACGTGACGGCGGCCTTGAGCTGTGGAATGTCGCGGCGCCGCTGCCGCCCCAGAGAAAACCTCCTTCTTGAGTAGGGCGTCGGTGGTGCAGCGATCGCCCGTAGTTGTGGGACGAACTTACGGTAGTACCGGCGAGGCCGAGGAAACCGCGACATCCGGGCGAACGTGGAGCCGCCAATCATGGATTGCTCGCACCTTGGCGGGTCCATGGCCACACCCGCCGGATATGACATGGCCGAGGTAGGCGACGGAGAAGCACCAAACGAGCACTTGAGCGCTGACGAAGAGTTGGTGGCGGCGTAGTTCGCCGAGGACGCCCGGAGGTGGCGAAGATGATCAGCCCACGCCGTCTGTAAATCGAATATCGTCAAAAATACCAGATTTAAACGGCGCAGAACGGGCGAGCACGCCATTCATCAAGGCTCGAATGTCGCCGGGCGTTATACGCCCCAACGCCATCACCAGAACTCGTGACAGCCATCGTGGTGCGAACGCCGTCTTGTGCACATCCTCCCGGCGAGCGCAAGACTGGTGGTACCGGACCGTAGGTCCAGCTTGGTGAAGAACTTGGCGCCATGGAGCTCGTCGAGGAGTTCGTCAACCACCGGGATCGGAAAAGCATCTTTGACGGTAAGCGCGTTCAGCGCCCGGTAATCAACGCAGAAGCGCCACGAACCATCGGGCTTCTTGACGAGGAGGACGGGCGACGAGAATGGCGAAGTCGCCGCGCGACGATCCTTGATCAATCATGGCGGCACACTGCCGCTCCAACTTGTCTTTGTGCGCCGCGGGGTACCGGTAAGGGCGGACGGCGACCGGCTGGGCATCCGGTTTGAGAATAATGCGGTGGTCGTGCGCACGCTTGGGTGGCAGACCGACGGGGTCCACGAAGAGCCCCCAAACGAGCAAAGAAGGCCTCAGAGGGAACCGGCCTGTTGTTGCGCCCCACGCCGAAGACGGAGGGCCGCCACGCCGGTCCAGAGACGGGCGCCGGCGCCGAAGGACATGCGCCGGCGGCCGAGGTCCCAAACAATGGGCCCCAACTCGCCGAGCCACGGGTGCTGGCGACGACGCCGCATCGGCCAAAGGGCATGACGTAGAGGTCGGCCGGGAACGAATCGCCGTCGATGAGCAGGGGCGCGTCGCGGATGACGCCGGCGCAGGTGACCCGCTCGCCATTGGCGACCAAGGCTGTGAGGCGGGGGCGTTGGCGGAGGGGTAGACCGGAGTGCCGCGCCGCCCTCCGAGATGAAGCAGCGGCCGCCGAGTCGAGGAGGGCGACGAGGGACGCGGCACCGAGTGCCACGGCGATCTGCATGGTGCCCGACATGGGAACCCCAGCCACGGCCTGCAGGGAAAAACAGGGCGCCTCGGTTCGTGCTTCGCGTCGCCAAGCGGCGCATGGCGCCCTCGATCTCCACGCCTTCAAGGAAAAAGATGCGCCAAGCAAAACCTGGCAGGCTACGGTATATTTTTCATTGCAATTAAAACAGAGGCCAGACGGCGCCTGCTCCGCCATCTCGTCCGGTGAGGCGCCGGCTGGTTGCCCTCGCCGCGACCCGCTGGGCGACCACCGGCGAGCGAGGAGCGCCACGGGCTGGGCGCCGGAGCGGGCCGACGCGGAGCGGGAAGGAGGCTGCGCTGGGTGCCCGAGGGGAGGCTGCCGGACGGTCGATCCCCATCAACTCCACTTGGCGCGCCAGCTCATGGCATGCCGCGAGCGCCTCCGGGTTGTGGATGTGGGACGGCGTGAGCGCGGCGGCAGAGTCCGCCGGAAGAGCCGGACGCCGAGCCTCATCAAGACGACCAGCGAGGTAGGAGGGCTGAAAGTGATTGGAGTACCTCCACGGTCCTGTCACGCCGACATTCGGCGAGCTCGAACAGCGGAGCCGAGCGGATGGGAGGCCCAAACCGCAAGTTCAGGAGCTCCTTGAATCGCCCCCACGGCGGCGTGCCTCGCCCTCCGGAGTTGGATGTACCGAGTTGCGCGACGGCCTCCAAATTGTACGAGGCCATCCACACGCTCCTCCGCCAAGGTGCGCTGTTGGCGAAAAATAGGATTCGCGACGTGTTGATGAAGAGCATCGGATCGGTCTTGCCGTCAGAAGCGGGAAAATCCAATTTTGGAATTTTGGGGCGATCAAGATCGCGCGCCCTCCCGCGGCGCCAGCGGCGCCGTTGTCGACGACGAGGCCGACTTCTCCTTCATAGCCGCCATGTCGGCCTTCATGGTTGTTATCTCCGTGGTGAGGACTTCAACATCTCCATCATATCGCCGATGGTTGGATCGCCATGGTCGCCGTCGCGCGGAAGTGGTGAAGGACTGCGGCGATGGTGGAGGGTTAGGTTGGTGGGCGGCGGCTGTGGAAGAATGGGTGGAGCGGGTGGGAGAGGACCGACGTGACCGTGATACCAGGTTGTCAAGGGCGTCGAACCCCCGGCTGGCCGGACCGTGGCTACGCAGCTCGTAGCCGTCGGCCGTCTTCTCCGGTGAGGTTATTCCCCTCAACCGCAGGCTTAACAGAGAGAGAGAGAGATTAGGAATATAATTCTTGCTTGCCTCATTGTTAAGGGATTACAAGCATATATGGCCAATGGCCCAACCTAAATGGGGAAAGTTCTCCTTGATTCTAGGAATTTCCAAAACAACTTATTAATCTAAGTTTCTATTTTTAGCCACTAGTTTCTATCTTTAGCCACTAGAGGCTAACCCATGCTACCGCCTTTGCCACAAGGCCACATGGCAAGACGTCATGGGCGCGTCGTCTGCCCGCTCGCATATGTACGTCCGTACATGACACCTTTTCCCTTATTTAAACGCATCCCCCTTCCCCCCTGGTCCCTTATTATAAACCATGCTGCTTCCTGAATATATTTCAATTATGCTGGTCAAAGAATTGAGAGAAAAAGATCTATTTCCTAATACTTGAGTGTCCTTTGTGCAGGCAGCAAGTGTGGCAAATTCTCTTTTCTCTACATGGTACAATTACAACATGCAGGTAGAGAATGCAAGTGTTCTTTCATTGCTTGCTGAAATATACAAAGTAAGACAATCATATTTGTTGAAACCAGAACCTAATAAATGTTTTTTTTTGAACTGAAAACAGCAGGGGAAGCCCCTGCTAGGAATATAGCCAAATGAAAGTAGGAACAAAACGAACAAAAACAAAAGACAGAGTTGGTGAGAAGCCAGCCCAGCAGAAAAGACAACCAGATTAAGCTAGACTAGAACCCCATGCAACCAAACCAGGTTTATGATTAGCCTTAAACCTAAAAGACTGCAAGTGGATTTAAGCAAGAAACCACTCCTTCCAAGCATTAAGACCTGCAGGCCTAGATCTAAAAATCATATCATTTCATTGCTTCCAAATACCCCAAGAAGCAATCATGAAAATATCCAAGAAGAAGGGTCTCCATCAGACAAGCAAGCATCACTGATCCTCTGAAAAATTCCCGCCTCCAGATCGTAGGAGATGTGCAGAGCATTCCAACAACTTATGCTGAAAGGACAGGCAAAGAAGAGATGATCTCTTGTCTCTTCAGTGTTTAGGACGCAAAACACACAATTATAATAATTTCCTTGGATGGGGCAATTCTTCCTCTTAAGCAAATTTCTTGTGTTAAGTCGATCCCAACACATCAGCCTATTGGATGTGATCTTCAGTTAAAACAGAAAGTTAGAGAATTAAGGAAAGTCAGGGAATTAACGGAAGGTAAGAGAATTAAGGAAATCGCGCCTTGATCGGGAGCGCTCCTACCAAATTGGTTCGGTCCCGTTAGCTGGCGCAAGAATAAAAGGAAGAGGCCGGTGCTCGGTTTAGGGTTAAGGCTAATCAGTAATCACGAGTTTTGCCCTCTCTCACATTTGGTCCGATCAAAAGGTTTGCGCTAAGCTAACGAAGATCCGTTCCATCGCCAAGAGGATCTTGACGACTTTCGTTGTGCATCTACACCGGTCTTTCTTCTTCTTCATTCGGTTTGGTGCTGCGCATCTACCTCGACGGTTCTTCCTCACCGACATCCAAGAACACTACCGAATACTCTAATGGCATCTTCGTCTCCGGGTCAGTGATCTAATGATTCTTCCGCATTATTTTGTGATTATACTTAAGGCTAGTGGATTATGTTTATGCATCAGTAATACCTTAGAATCTAACATTTGGTATCAGAGCCATCCTAGCCTTAGTATGATCCTCTTTTATGTCGATTTTTGCCCGGTTTATGGCCTTGTTCTTGTCATTTAAGGTCGGTTTATGGTGGATCAAGCTTGGTTAGCATTTAGAAGGAGGGGAAAAGAATAGATACGAACCCTAATCCTCAGTTCATTCCCAAATTCCCAAATCCAAAACCCTAATTCCCAAAGTTTTCCCCAAAATGTCAAACCAAATTAAGAAACCTAAAGATCTAACTGAGGGGTTTTTTTGGGCTTACTTCGATTCGGTGCTATCCCCGCCATTTCACTCGCCGTCGTGAGCCTTAGCTTTGCGCGCGGCGCTTGAGCTTCGGTTTCTTCTCGCCAGGTTGCAAGACGGCATCACTGTCGCCGCGCTGCACTCGTCGTCATCTTCCGCGGGCCTTTGTTTCGCCTGCGGCCGCGTCGGCTTGTTCTCCCGTTCCGCCATGGTCGCAAGATGGCCTCAGCCTCCGCCAGGCGCTGCCGCCGCGCCGCTTGCCCTTCCGCCGCCGCTCGCCTCGCCTCACCGCTCATTGCCATCGCCAAGATTCTTCTGAACGCGGGCTTAAATGTGCTAGGGTTTCTTTTCACCGCACGCGTTGTTGTTCTGGCTCGGTTTCATCGCGTCCGTCAGTTCGGATGGACGGTTGAGATCCCTCGCGCACGGGCTTAGGGCTCTCTGCTGGGCCGGACGTGTGGTTGGGCCGCCATCGCTGCGTGGGCATCGCTCGCGTCCGTGCGGGCCGCATTTTGGGCCGGTCTGCGCTGCACATCAGCTTGGGCCACCTTTATTTGGTGGGCCGTATGAGTTTTTGACAGGAATTTAATGGTATTTAGTTCGTTTATTCTTTATTTCATTCAGTCTTTTAATTTCCAGCAAATAAGCACTGTTTAATATTTATTTCCTAGGCACTTATGATATGATTAATTTTATGTTTATTTTTTCTGGACTGATTGTTTAATGAGACAATTAATTTTTAAATGATGATTATTAGCATTATCTCTAATTAAAATGGAACCAACGGGAAATTTTAATTAGAGATTATTGTTTAAATGTTTAAAATTGGGATTATGTTATGACCATGATCATATACTGACCAACGTTGTTTTTGAGCATGTGTCACCCATATGATAATTTAGTTCTTTTCGTTTCTGCCCAACGGTGATGCGAAATAGAACTTTAAATTTTTTTTTGTTATTAGCATTATTATTAATCAGATCAACATAAGGTTCGATTTTGGGCTGAGCCGAGAAAGGCATAAGTTAAATTTTGGACTTTAATTAATTTTAGTGCATTTTCTTATGATTAATGTTGTTCTTTTATGCAATCGCAATAATTAATGTCAATTGCCCAATAATAATGCATCATTTTATACATCCTTTTGGTTAATGTTTAGTTGCCCTAAATGATGCAATTATGATAATTGAGGAATGCACAAATTTAGTTAATATTTTTTGGCCTATTGTGATTAAGTTTGTCTTAAATCAAAATAGAACCAACGGGAAATTTTGATTTGGTTCTATTTTGATTTGGGACTATAACCAAGTTTTGGACATTAATATACTTAAGTATTGATTTTTTGATGGTTGTTTATAATCATGAATTGTCAAAATTTATTGTCCACTGATGAAATGTTTTAGATCCTAAATCATGCATTATTAATGAGCCCATCTTTAGGCATAAGTTTTAAGGTGGTTTTTGGGTTTTTCCTCAGATAGGCCTCAAATAACTTTTAGTGCATTCCGGGAATAAGCTAAGATGGGATTAGTTAAGTACTATGTTTCTATCTGAATTGTTTATGTTTCCATATATGTTACAATTTCTTATGCCCTGAATTCTGAGCTTAAGTTTTCCTCTTATTTTTAATTTAGCATTTAATTTACTGCTCATTAATTGTTAATTGTTTACGCTTCCGCAATTTAATACTTGATGTTTAATGCTCAGTAATTTTGATCATATGATTAATTTTGTCTCTTATTAATGTATTCTACTTTGAGACAATGTGATTATAATTAGTTAAATGCTTCATGACTATATATTGACCAACGTCTTTTATGGGTCATGTGACATTTAATTAATTTTCATATTAATTAAGTTATTGAGTATTTTCAAGCATTTATATGATAAAGACTACATTATAATTAAGATATCTCTAATTAAGATGGAACCAACGAGAAGTTTTAGTTAGAGATTTAATGAAGTTTTTGGGATTATGATTGTGGCCATAATTGCATTCTGACTAAAGTTGTTTGCAATTATGTACCATTCCCATAAATTAAGTTCTTTTCCGTTATGTACCTAAAGGTAATACAATTTAGAACTATGGTTATGTTTTGGGCTTATGTTGTGACACACGGTTATATTCTGACCAAAGTTAATTATAGTCATGTGTCATTCCCATAGCTTTTCTAATCAAAATGGAACCAACGAGAAGTTTTGGTTAGAGATTTCATGTTGATTTAAGGATTACATTTATAGCTCATGATTACAAATTGACTAGCATTGTTTGTGATCATTTGCCATACCCATTAGTGAATCCAGTTATTCTTCGTTTTCTACCAAAATGTGATGCGAAGATGGACTGCTGATTATTTCCTCATGATAAATTCTTCTTCGTTTTTGCCCAATGGTGAAGCGAATTAGAATTAATAAGTTTTGTCATTAGCATGTTATTAACCTGATCAGTGTCGAGTTAATTTCATGACAGACAATCATTCACATTTTTTGTGGATATTAAGTAATGATCAGTGTTATATCCCTATTATCAATCCAGCCATAAGTTCTTCAGCTGTTTCTAGTACCCTAATAAGAAATAGAGTAATTTATTAGCATATTATTCTTGAGGTTATTGATTATGCACACAAATATAATATTGATGATTAGCTCCTATTAGAAGAAGTATCTAATAACTTAGACATTAACAAGAATTCAATATTCTGATGACTAGTGGGAGCAATTTAAGCAAATGGCCCTTTGATCATAAAATTTAGGATCTGGGGGAGCAATTCTCCAGTTAAATTATGACTGTCTAGCAATAATAGAAAAAGCATTATGAAGCATCTCAAAAGTTCTTACCAGTATATTGATCATAAGAGTGCTTAAAGTTAATGAGTTAGGATATATAAAAATTATTGGAGCCCTTCTAATTCACTACATTACGTCATTCATAAAGAATGTAACAACAATAATGAAGAATGAATAATGAGAAGTGAATTATGATTGTGCCATGAATGTGTGCATTCATAAAGAAATTTAGCTAAATAATAAAATAGAAGATTGTATTTATGCTGCCAACATTACCTCAAGACTATGAAAAATTTTAAAGCGAAGCCTTAGAGAATGAATAGGAGGCTAATGTTGAAGCTGTTGGAAGTTTTCCATCAGTACTAAGTTATGTTTTCACCCTCTATCCTAATAATGTAATTTATGTTCCCATTATAAAAAATGTAATTTGCTTACACTTTTATAAATTATTTGGGGAGCATTAAGTATGTTGCTAACTCTATTGGCTTCACCAAAAGTAAAATATTTATGAGAGTTCATCGAAATTGTGGTATTGACGCTTGTACCACATTTCGAGTGGGAGAATGGAACGTCTCGTTAAGAAAAGAAAAGCTCCATTATATGAGACATAAACCCTATGAACAAATTTCTTACTCTATTCCTTACTCTATTAAAGATACTCTCCTTGTCAATAAGTTTAATGGATGTTGATTCTAGTGGGAGCTCTGAGGCAAGGTAAAACTATACTTGACACAATCGTGCTTATGTTCTAATGTCGATAGTCTGAAAGAATAGCAATTCTTGTCTCTAAAAGTTCCACCTCCAGTTGATTCTGGAGTTTATGATAATGCGATCCTTACATAAAGATACCTTAAGTTTTAGCCTTAAGACCAGTATGAGTAAATTTAACATCTTAGCTGTTTATATGGACTTAATTGTTTATATAGACGATGCCTTGTTGGCTATCAGCAATAGGGACATTAATGTTTGTCTTGGTGATGTCTCTCATGTTTTGACTAGTAAGATTCACCAAGACAGGTCCAACATTAAGGGAGTTTACACCGATTATTAAGGGCGACATAAGCTTTTCTTACATTCCGCTGTCATAAACATTATGTATACTTAAGTTTGATATGCCCTTATTTAACATTTTGTAACCAGGATACTTGGCAGATATTAATCCAGGACTGGACCACTGGAAAACTACTAAAGACAACTTTGCATCATAGGCAAAGTGTTAATGATCACATGCTCACATATAAGAAGTCTGATAATCATAAAGTTGTGGGTTATTCAGACACAGATTATGCAAGGTGTGTTGATATTAAGAAATCCACATCAAAGTCAAATCTTCAATCTTGCAGAAAGAGCCATATTGTGGAATGGCTCTAGTCAATATCTTAAGGCATCATTAATGATGCAAGTAGACTTGTGGCATGTCATAAGACTATTAGATAATAAGAAATCCACAATAGGCTGTTGTGGTTTAAGAATAAGAAAATTTATTTCGGCTTAAGATTATATCCTGGAATTTATTATGTAAGAGTGCAATTTTTTCTTCAAGTAACAACATGTTAAGTTGTGCTGCCAAACACATGACGTTCTGAAAGATGTAATTCAGAATCGAATTATTAATTGTAACATCCCGAAAAGTAAAGTAATATAAAAATAAATATTTTAAATTTGAAAATATTTATTTCTGAGTTTCTTGGCATCATTGGTTTTAATTGAATTTTCTTGGAGTTTTGTATTGTATGAAAATCCAACAAATAGAATTAAAGAATGGAGATCA